>CAUYUJ010015527.1:972077-979577 GCA_963575745.1 Prorocentrum cordatum | reverse complement strand
CCTTGCTCGACACCCTGGGCCGCCTTCCCCAACATATTCCATCTGCTGCTTGTTGTCCTCATCGGGACGAATCGGCGGCACAGAGTTCACAAAAACAGCGGAAGCAAAACAGGCCATACAGTTGTCAAGTTTGACAGTCACAACTTGCTGCCGTCTAGAGTGGAGAGAATGGTTGCCCCAGCACAGGGCCTTGCAACCGGCTCTGCCAGCACACGTCGGCGGAACAACACATTCCGAGTTAGTCCTCGGGGAGAAGCAACTGAGGAGTAACATCTGCACCTCAGGCGAACAAAAGCAAAACTGAGCCATCCGAGCAGTCGAATGCCTCCGTACGGTGGTTCAACTCATGTTGCCGCGCAGCATCAAGTTTGGAAATATTGAAATGGCCTCCGGCCAGTGCCGCCGATCCGGGGCGCTTCGGATGATGGTGATGATGACGATGATGATGATGCTGATGATGATGATGATGATGATGATGCTGATTATGATGTTGATGCTGATGATGATGATGGTGGTGATGATGATGACGACGATGACGACGATGACGATGACGATGACGATGATGATGACGATGATGATGATGATGATGATGATGACGATTATGCTGATGATGATGATGATGATGATGATGATGATGATGATGATGATGATGATGATGATGCTGCTGCTGCTGCTGCTGCTGCTGATGATGACGACGACGACGACGATGATGATGATGATGATGATGATGATGATGATGATGATGATGATGATGATGATGATGATGATGGTGGTGGTGGTGGTGGCGGTGTTGGTGGTGGCGATGCTGATGATGATGATGCTGATGTTGATGATGATGATGATGCTGATGACGATGCTGCTGCTGCTGCTGCTGCTGCTGAGGAGGAGGAGGAGCAGGAGGAGGAGGAGGAGGAGGAGGAGGAGGAGGAGGAGGAGGAGGAGGAGGAGGAGGAGGAGGAGGAGGAGGAGGAGGAGGAGGAGGGGAGGAGGAGGATGATGATGATGATGAGGATGATGATGATGATGATGATGATGATGATGATGATGATGATGATGATGATGATGATGATGATGATGATGATTTTGATCATGGCACTGACCATGATGTCGATCATGATGATGGTGATGGTGATGGGGATGCTGATGCTTCGTCTCGGGGGCCTCCTGGGCCTGCGTAAGCCCTTCTTAGGCCGTCTTGGAGCCTTTTTGAGGGCCCCTTGAGCCGTTTTGGACACTGGGGGGTCCTTGGGGGCCAGTTGGGGCCTTTGGGGGCCTCTTGGGGGCGTCTTGGGGCCTCCTAGGGGCCTCCTGGGCCGTCTTGGGCCCTTCTTGGGCCGTCTTGGAGCCCTTTTGGGCGCCTCTTGGGCCCGTCCTGGAGCTCTCTTGCGCCGTCTTGGGGGCCTCCTGGGCCTGCGTAAGCCCTTCTTAGGCCGTCTTGGAGCCTTTTTGAGGGCCCCTGGAGCCGTGTTGGACACTGTGAAGGCCCAAGAGGCGAACATGCTAAAAATGTAGGTTTTCCTGAGGGAAATCGATGACTTTGGCCGGTCGGGGCCCTTTTGGAAGACCTCTTGGGGGCCTCTGGGGGCGTCTTGGCGGCCTCTTGGGCTGTCTTGGGTTCATGTTCGGCGTCTTGGATCGATTTTTGGGCGATCCAGAAACGTCTTGGCCCGTCTTGGCGGCTTCTTGGCAAGGGTTGGGTCCGTTTTGGCCAACCGAACCCCGACCAACCGAACCCAATCTGTGGAAGACCCCCCCCCCCCTCCCCCCTACCCCGGCAGAGCCACCCCGGCCCACCCCCCCCTTCAACTCACACGCCGGATCGGCGGATTAGCACAGTTGCCAGGGGGCGGGCGCTCGCCAGCATGCCTGCCCTCCGAGCAGGCCACACATCTCCATATGCCAGACCACCTCTCCCACCCGTGCGGCACGGGGGAGGAGCGCGAAGAGGAAGGAGGCACAGGTGGGGTGTATGGCACATCGAGAGAAAGTTTCGGCCAGAGCGGAAGCAAATTTGCAACTCAAGTGCAGTACGCCTTGGCCGCATCCACAAGCTTCGAGACAACTTCCAAATGACCTGGGGCCGACGGATGATCTTAATAACGAGTCCGCGTCCGAATTCCCTTTCCTAAGAGAACGAGCTCGGGCCGAAATGCCGGCCTCGTTCACATCAAGGTGAACCAACGAAACAAGTCCAAGAAACCAAGGGAGCAAAACCCAGGAAGCAACACCAAGGAGCTGCGGGACCAATACCACGGATCCAAGACCCGGGAACCAAGGAACCGGGACCAGAGATCTCGGGCAAGGCGTTTCGGCGGCCAGCCCAGGGTGGGAGGGAGAAGGGGCGGGTCTTCTCAGAAGGCACGGAAGTCCCCCGGGCCACCTGAGAAGTTTTCTTAGCCTTCCCCGAAGACACATACTTCTTCTCAGAAGGCCCGGAGGCTTCTGAGAAGTCCCGCCGCCTTCCGAGAAGGCCTTCTTCTTCTTCTCACTTCCCCCTCCTCGCTCGCCGCCAAGCATTGCATGGCAGGTAAGTGAGACCTTGGGAACCCAGGCAGAGCTCTCGGGCGGCAGCAAGGCCGCGCCCACCAGTTTCTCACAACAGACAAGGAGCCCTTCGCGCAGAGCCATGGGCATCGCTTCTGAGCGATGGCTTCGGGGATCGAGAGACGGGGGTCCATGCAAACGGGGGTCAGTCAGATGGCCTGATCTTGCAGGATCCTGCAGAGCCAGGGTGGCATTCACTGGGGCTCGGGTGCAGGATCCTGCAGGCTCTTGTAGGATCCTGCAGGATCCTGCAAGGCCCGACTGACCCAGGTCTGGATTGACACGGGTCAGTACGTCCCCGATGGCTCTGATGCCAGGGGCCAGGCTAGGGGGAAGTGCTGCGACGTGGACTTCCCCCATCAAGGCAGGGCGACACTCCCCGCGGGCCTCCAAGGCGGCCAAGGCCAGACCAGACCGCACAAGACCAGACGAGACGAGCCAACACAAGAAATGACCAGACGAGACGGGACGAGACGAGACACGGCAGTCTCCCAGTTGGCTCCATATGATTCCAAACAGCCCCAACACGGCCTCGCAGGCCGCCCAGACGCCCCACAATGGCCCCTAGCGGGTCACCACGAGGCTACCACGAGGCAACAGTCACTGATGGTCTTAGTCTGATTTTCTACACGTGCTCGCCATCTCAGTCTTCATGGCGTCCAAAGTCGTCCTAGGACGGCCCCCCAATTTGCCCTCATACGCGCTCCAAGCGGTAAAAGGCTGTGTAGGCAACTCTGGTCGGCCCGACGAAGCTCCAAGGACGCCCCCAAGAGGCCCCCGAGCGCCGGAGAGGCCCCCAGAGGCCCCCAGAGGACAAGACACGCAAAGATGAGAAAAGACCTCAGAAGACACGCCAAGGCAGCCTCGGTCGTCCCACGATGGCCCCAAGACTCCGCTTAGAGAGCTCCTGAAAGGCGAACGTCCTACAACATCTTGAGTGAGGAGGATCAGCGATGTTTGACTTTAGCGTATGTTTGCTCCCGAGGGTTCTTGAGGTTTCAGGACAGCCTCAAGGAGGCCCCAAGAGAGTCGCACGATGGGCGCCAAAACGGCCCAGGATGGTCCCAGAGGATCCCAAGAAGACTCCTCCAAGAGATCCCCAAGAGGGCCTCAGAAAAAAATCCAGGATCGTAGAAGTCTCGAGGAAAAAACGCTCCCAAGATGCCCCAAGAGGCTCCCAGCAGGCCCCCAAGGTTCCCCCGAGAGGCCCACAAGAGGCCCTCGAGAGACACCCAATCGGCTTCCAAGGGACCCCAGGAGTCTTCGCTTGGCCGGGGAGGAAGTCTGCCAGCGGGCCCCGAAGGGGAGGAGGGTAGGCTTGGAAGAGCTCTGTTTAGACCGAAAGGACCGGTGGGACTCGGTAGAGGCCAGGCAGGCTGGGCAGAGGTGGCACAGCAGAAGGGGCTCCCACCACGGAAGGTGCGCCTGCTGCGGAGGGCCGAGGCCCCTGACGGACGCGGCGGCACCTGCGGCGAGGACGGTGCGGGCTACCAGGAAGTGTGGACGCACCAGTGCCTGAGCGAGGTGAACGACCTTCGCCTGGCGCGCGAGGGCGCGGTCGTCACGGTGCGGACGGGTCCTGACCGTTGCCCCGCGGGCATGGACCTGATCCCGCTGGACCGGCCCGACGCGTTGGTGTCGTTCCAGGGCGGCTGCTCGGCCACGATGGGCAAGTACATCCACGCGCTGGACGGCTTCGAGGAGGGGTGCTCCCTGAGCTCGGTGATCTGTGCTGGGGAGGACGCCCCCCTCCTCCTCCTTACCCTCCTCCTCTCCTCCTCCTCCTCCTCCTCCTCCTCCTCCTTGTCCTCATGACTCAAGACTGGTGACATGGGAGTTCGATCCGGAACGCTGCCATCCCCCTCGCAGCGGCGGTCGCCGCTGGGGGGGTGATCCAACCAGGCAGGTAGCTGCAAGGTAAGGCAAAACGGAGTTCCCTTAGGAGGGCGGGGTAAGTCCCTCGGCGACCCCTGAAGGGGCTTCCTTCTCCCTCCCTTCCTCCTCCTCCCCCTTCTCCTCCTCCTCCTCCGCCTCCTCCTCCCCTCCCTGCGGGTAGGACGCTTTCACGAGTGCCTTCTCCGTGATGCTCTTCGACTTCAGGAGGCAGTCCCCAGGTGTGGTGGACCTACCGGTGGCTAGTAGAATCCTTTGTCACATCCGTTCCCTGTCCCAATCCAGTCCTCCCTCCCCAGACCTTTTCCCTGCGCACTCCTCGCCCGCGGGAGACGGGGAGGGGGCGAGAATGCGAGGGAGTGCACGGTAGGTTCTTGTTGTATAGACGGAGTCGTCGCGGGCGTTCAAGGCTGAACGCCGCCAGTGGCCCAGAATCGTCCAACATGGAACGATCTAGCGATCGAAACGCCGACGATCGTTCAAGTTTGAACGATCCGCACGGTGTCAGAAACTCCAACGCTGGGGTCGTCACGACACAAACTTGCCGTAGAAGAGCAGACAACTTCATAAATGATGTCGGCGCTGATTTCTTGCGTTGGCGCTGGGCCCCTCTGGCGCCGCCTTGAGCACTGTCCATGGCGCGCTTCGTGCGCCAGGGGAGGGGAGTGCAGATCCGACCCAAGAAAGTTCATGCATGCATATTCTTGTAAGCTCTCACCTCTGAAGGTTCATTGTTGCTAATTCACCCCATCTGCTGTGCTTTGTGTCAGAAACCCAGCGGTGAAGTCGTCACGACACGAACCCGTCGTGCACGTGACTGTGGACGGGTAGCCGACGATCGCTCAAGGTTCAGCATTCCGCGCGGTGTCAGAAGCCACCGCCGAAGTCGTCACGACACGAGCCCGCCGTGGTGGTGGATGTGACGGGGACCTCCAAGAGGAAGAGGAGGAGGAGGAGGAGGACGAGGACGAGGACGAGGTGGAGGAAGAGGCGGAGGCGGAGGCGGAGGTGGAGGGGGAGGCGGAGAGGGATGATGATGATGCTGATGATGATGATGATGATGATGATGATGATGATGATGATGATGCTGCTGCTGATGCTGATGCTGATGCTGATGCTGATGCTGATGCTGATGCTGATGCTGCTGATGATGATGATGATGATGATGCTGATGATGATGGGGATGGGGATGAGGATGAGGATGAAGATGAGGATGATGATGATGATG
The DNA here is from genome assembly GCA_963575745.1 of Prorocentrum cordatum. Classification (NCBI taxonomy): domain Eukaryota; class Dinophyceae; order Prorocentrales; family Prorocentraceae; genus Prorocentrum; species Prorocentrum cordatum. The sequence goes on along the minus strand of CAUYUJ010015527.1, from coordinate 973,912 downwards.
ATGATGATGACGATGATGATGATGATGATGATGATGATGATGATGATGATGATGATGATGATGATGATGATGATGATGATGATGATGATGATGATGATGATGATGATGATGATGATGATGATGATGATGATGATGAGGAGGAGGAGGAGGAGGAGGAGGAGGAGGAGGAGGACCAGTGTAAACCCAATAATCATCAACGATATTGCAATCAACCCTCCCTTCAAGTTCCGTCTTCATAGGCCAACAAGGGTTCATTGTCATTGATGGAAGTGCCCCATTAGAAGACATCAGTTCGAACATCCGGAACTCTGCCAGAAATCATTCCTGGGACTTCAACGCCGCGAATCATCGTGACTGTTGCGCACTGACGTTCCGACATCGTGCCCAAACACCATTTCTGGGACGTTAGCCATGTGAATACGAATGTGCTCGGCGCAGAGGCGAACGCCGCATTGTGAAAAGGAACCGCCCTCCCGTGAAGCTCTTGCAAAACTCTCAGGACGAATGTGCTCGGCGCTAATGCGAGAGCCACATTTTGATCACGGGCCGCCCTTCATTCGTGAAGCTTTTTCTGAGTTAAAAAACGCGGGACGCTAAGGCGAGAGCGACATTTTGAAAACGGTCAGCCCTTCATCCGTGAAGCTTTTGCAACTTGTAATTCGAATTTGCGCGGCGCTATGGCGCGAGCAGCCTCATTTTCAAAACGGTCCGCCCTCCATCCGTGAAGCTCTTGCAAACTCGTAAGACTAATGCGCGCGGCGCTAAGGCGATAGCCACATTTTGAAAGCCTCCCGCCCTCCGTCCGTGAAATTGTTGCACATTTGGAGCCTTAGGATCGTAAATGGTGAGGAAGTCTCAGGCGACACGCCTGGTCCGGCCTTTCGACAGGCCTCGAGCTGCGACAGGGAGGAGGTATCTCACTATAAGGAAGAGGGATGGAGGAGAAGGAGGAGGAGGAGGAAGAGGGGGAAGAGGAGAAGGAGGAGGAGGAGGAGGAGGGGGAGGGGGAGGAGGAGGAGCACAAGCGGCCGTTTGCGATCGGGGCCCAAGCGGAGGGGGCACTACTGATACACTAGGCCTGCGAGCTGTAAAAAAGCGCTGGCACGTGCTACTCGAAGCCAGATGCTCCATCACTGAGATGGCGCAGCGGGTCCGTGTCCACTGCGCGTTCCCGAGAACCACAGGGCCAAACGCCCGCTCCGAAACAGGGGTTTCTCGGTTCGCCCCTAACCTCCTTAGTTCTTCTGCATAGTTCTTTTGTTCTTGTCGGGCTTGGCACCACACCACAGAGACGGGAGTACTCACCACTTCCATGGAACAATCGACAATTGAATGCAAAAGGCACAACAAGTACTCTTGTCATCCTCACTGCAAGTGGGCCGTGATCTGGCCTAACCATGAGCCTGTGTCGCGGAATGGTAGAAGCCAAAACGCCGAGACCACATACGTGACGAACTTGGTGCCTCCCTTCCCGAACGACGGCAAGCGCGGTCCTGTTCACAATTACCCGCATGAGAGCTCGAGCCCGATGTACTGGGTGGGCCCCGTGTGCATGTACACCCGGTGGATTGACGGTTGCGCCATGTATCCGTCCCACTGCGGGCCCCACCAGATCTCACCGTTTGCTGCAGACTGGCCTGCATAAAGCTCCACATTTGCCCGCACGTAGTTGCTATACTTCAGGAGATACGGTTGCCGACGGCACATCCAGCCCACCGCCGTGATCCGCCTCTTTCGAACCACACTTCACCCATATCTGCATCCTTAACTCGCGGCGGCGGGGCCACTTCCCAGCTTGCCGCCGCAACGTCCGCAGCTCGCCCCCCGCGGCCAGG
>CAUYUJ010015527.1:959577-969577 GCA_963575745.1 Prorocentrum cordatum | reverse complement strand
AAACATCCTACGAAAGCAACTACTAGTGTATTATTAATATCAGTAATATGAAGACTATTCAGAATACTCGTAATACTACGAATGCGAATAGTCAGAATAACAGGAGGCGGAGGAGGAGGAGGAGGAGGAGGAGGAGGAGGTGGAAGAGGAAGAGCAAGAGGAGGAGGATGCGAAGGAGGAGGAAGAGGAGACGGAACAGGAGGAGGAGGAGGCGGAGGCGGAGGCGGAGGAGGAGGAGGAGGAGGAGGAGTAGTAGGAGGAGGATGCGTAGTACAGGGGGAACAGTGGGAGGAGCTTCTCAGGTGGCAGCCCTGGGTCAGCCCCCGACGTCCACGGTCTGGCCGCTGCGTGCTGGGGCCTCGCACCTCGCCTACGCGGGCATGGGCCGCCGCGGGGCCGGCGGAGGGATCGCGGTGGGCCCGGCCTCCCTCATGGGCCACGCCAGGGGGGGACGGGCTCAGGGGGGAACGCGTGGCCGAGGCGGGGCGTCCAGGACTCGCTCGAAGAAGGGACACGGCACAGGCATGAACTTTTTCGGAGCTCCGCGCGGATCGCTTGGATCGGCGCCGGATCCCCCTCCCCCTTGGCGCCGCCTCTGGCACGCGGAGCGCGCCGAGGAGGTCCGGTCCAAGGGGTCCGCGCGGACCTCCGACAGCCAACGCGTTGCCTTCTGTGCTCCTCCAAGGACGCCTGCCCCCGGCCAGCTCTGGGGGGGCCTCGCCGCTGCCTCTGCGCCCCGGGTCTTGAGCCGCCCGCCGGGCCCCGGCGAGCTGCTGGGGCGTGGCGCCGCCCCGCGCCCGCCTCCATCGGGGGCCGCGTCAGGGGGGAGGGGCTCGGGGGGGGGAGCGCGTCGGCCCCCCATCCCCCAGTGCTCGCCGAGAGGGGCCCCACAGCCCCCGCCCCGCCCAGGACCGTGCGGACTGCTTCTGCGGGCACGGGCTGGTGAGGGGCCGGCGTCGGGATCGCGATGGTCCCCGGCCTCCTGGACTGGGGGGCAGAGCTGGTCTTGGCGGAAGGCCTCGGGGTCCAGGACCGATTTGCCTCAGGACACGTTTTCGGGGTGGTGAATATCATCGAGATTTCATGGCCCCTCTTCTTCTCTCAACACGTCCCCTCGCCCGCCCTCGTCCGCGCACCCCCCGCATCGCCGTTGCGTCGAGGATGCTGTGCTTGCCCCGGCGCCGTGATGCCGATGCGTTGCCGATGCGTCGGCGACGCGGTGCGATCGTGGGAATCCCCCCAGTCGAAGGAAGGGAGATGCGACACCACCACCAGGGCGGGGGGGCACCTCCTCTGAGAGGGTACCCGATGCCTCCCCGAGCTGGGGATAGGGGCTCTCTCTAGCGAGAGGGGGCCTGCACGCCACCAGGAGGACCCTCTCTGGCGCCGTGCGCTGCTGGTGTTGGTGGTGTCGCCTTTCCTGGCTCCTACAGTGGGGGGCCCATGCCAAGAGGTCCTGCTTGCCTCCAGGGTGCCCTGGGTTGCTTGGTTTTCGATGGTTTTGCCATGGAAGGCGTGACGCTCCCATGCCAAAATTCGATGGACATCCTGGGGTCTCAGGGTTGGGGTTCCTGCGGAGGGTTTCTTGTGGTCGAGCTCCGTCTGTACCCCAGGTGGTGGACTTCCGGTACCCGACCACCAGCTCGGGCATGCAGGTCTCAGGGCAGGCGTAAATCGCTCCAGAGTGCTCCAGAACGCTCTCAAAGCGCTGTGGAGCGCTCTGGGACGGTCGCGGCGCCCGATGCATGCTCCAGAGCCGCCAGGCCTCAGAGATCCCCCACGAGTCCGAGTCCGATTTTGTCCTGGTCCCGGCTTTGCATTGCTCGGCGGCGAGTTCGGGGGGGAAGTAAAAGGGGGCAGGGCTTCTCAGAAGGCTCGGAAGGCCTCGGGCCTTCTGGGAAGTGCTGCAGGCCTTGCCCGAAGACGTGGAACACTTCTCAGAAGGCGCGAGGGCTTCTGAGAAGCCCCGCCGCTTCTTCTGAGAGGGCCTCTCACTTCTCACTTCCCTCCTCGGTGCGCCGCCGAACTTGGTTTTCGATCATAATTCGGGTCCCGGGCGGCCGCTCGGGACGATCCGGGCAGCCCCAGAAAGCCCGCGGCCAGGCGCAGCCGCTGGAAGACACCCCTAGGCTGGAAAATTTTGGGAGCCGACGAAACCGCCAGAGAACGCCGAACTTCCCCGTCGGCTCGCCGCCGGCTTACAGGTCTGCTTTCCCGGCGAGCTGGACGACTTCCGCTGCTTCGGCGGCAGCCTCTACGCGGCCTGCACGGCCCGGGGCGCGCGGGGTACCGAGGCCAGCGTCTTCCGGTGCAGCCCCAGCGGGCCACGGGAGCTCGAGCTGCTCTCCTCGGTGGTGGGCGCATGGCCGCTGTCGTCCTCGGGCCAGGTGCGCGTTTTTCGTGCTTCCTCCCCAGGGTAACGCTCGTTACCCCGGCCACGCCCCCCCTCTCACCGGGTAGCGCAGAGGAGGAAGAGGTACCGAAACCGCTACCCTGTGCCCGTTCTCCCCTTTTACAGATTCCTCGGAGGCCCACGTCGCCACCGTCGGATTCGCCTCGAAATCCTGGTCAGAACGCACCTGGGAGAGGTCTGGGGAGTAGCGGTGTCGATTCTTTCTGGTTTTTGTTGACGATCGTATGGGCCCCCTTTTAGATGCTGTGGTGCACGCGGGCGATTGATGCCCCGGTGGCGCGGACGCACCCTGGCGGGTGCACGCCGCGGCCGCCGTTACCGTTACCCTCCCGCCCCGCCCCCGCCCCCTGGTAACGACCGTTACCCAGGAAAGGGAAAACTTTGGTCACCAGGGCGCCCTCGAGGACCTGAAGGTGCTGACCGTCAGCCAGCGGGGCTTCGCCCTCTCCTGCGGCGAGCACCTCCTCCTCGGCAGCGTGGCCGAGGCGGGGCGTCCAGGACTCGCTCGAAGAAGGGACACGGCACGAGCATGAACTTTTTCGGAGCTCCGCGCGGATCGCTTGGATCGGCGCCGGATCCCCCTCCCCCTTGGCGACGCCTCTGGCGCGCGGAGCGCGCCGAGGAGGTCCGGTCCAAGGGGTCCGCGCGGACCTCCGACAGCCAACGCGTTGCCTTCTGTGCTCCTCCAAGGACGCCTGCCCCCGGCCAGCTCTGGGGGGGCCTCGCCGCTGCCTCTGCGCCCTGGGTCTTGAGCCGCCCGCCGGGCCCTGGCGAGCTGCTGGGGCGTGGCGCCGCCCCGCGCCCGCCTCCATCGGGGGCCGCGTCAGGGGGGAGGGCCTCGGGGGGGGAACGCGTCGGCCCCCCCCATCCCCCAGTGCTCGCCGAGAGGGGCCCCACAGCCCCGCCCCGCCCAGGACCGTGCGGACTGCTTCTGCGGGCACGGGCTGGTGAGGGGCCGGCGTCGGGATCGCCGACCTCTCGGCGATGCATCGCCGACTCAAGCTCGACGCCCCCCTCCTCGAGCTGGTCCCCCCACTTGACGGGCCGATTTTCCACCACCACTACCATAAATAGGACGGGGGAGAAGGGAGGATAGGGAGGCTTTCTCCTCCTCCTCCTCCTCCTCCTCCTCCGCCTCCTCCTCCTCCTCCCTCCCTCCTATTTGTGGTAGTGGTGGTGGACAGTCCGATCTCCGCTGTCGTTGCCCCCTCGCCTCCAGCACCGCACCGACCGCGAATTCGTCTGCTGACATTGCCGTGCTCGGGCTGCTCGGCTCATGGAGGCAGATCTCGAGAATTCGGGCGTGTCCGCCCTCGAAAAGGCAGGTCTCGAGGACTCGAGAGGTGGGGGTGGAGGGTGAATCGGGCGGGGTTCAAACGCCAGGAAGCACTCAGTCAGATCGAGAATTCGGGCGCGGCCGCCCTCGAAAAGCGGTCTCGAGAACTCGAGGGGGGGGGCTGGAGGGTCAATCGGGCGGCGTTCAAACGCCAGGAAGCAACCAGGCAGATCGAGAATTCGGGCGCGGCCGCCCTCGAAAAGCGAGAACGGGGTGTTGTGGTAGTCCCCATCGGGGGGAACAAGTTCAACATGTGGGTGGGGCCCCTTTTGGTCGTCGACGCCGTCGTAAACGTATCGCCGAACAACGAATCCGCCGTCGAAGGACTTCTATTGCGGACCCGCTACACAAATACTCAACATGTAAACGCGCTACAAAAAAATAACTTGTAAACCCGCCACGGAAGGAATCAACATGGACGTGGTAGTCCACAACACAAGGAATCAATTTGTAAATCTTCCACAATAGGAATCAACAGGTAAATCTGACGCACAAAGAAATCAATGTGTAAATCAATGGTGTGCAAAAGGAATCCGATTGCAATCCTCGACAAAGGGACTATTATTGAAATCCTCTAAACAAGGAATTCCATTGAAACCCTTTTACAAAACGAGATTAATTGAAATCTCTACAAGAAGAATCCGATTGAGACCCTCGACAAGAGGAGTCCTATCAAAATTCTCGACACAAGGAGTCCTAGTGAAATCCCCGACAGAAGGAATCCCATTGACTTTCTGTACAAAAAGGAATCCCATGGAAATCCTTGACACAAAGGATGTTATTGAAACCTTCGGCACAAGGAGTCCCATCGAAATCCGCAAGACAAGAAATTCTATTGAAATTTCATACAAACGGAATGAATCTGCCGCATCAGAATTCCAACATAATCCATTGTTTGTGTGTTGGACAGAATTTCGTTTGTTTCAAGAATTTAAGAAATTATTTAAACCGGAAAACAAGACTTCGCCGGTGACCCCCTCGGAAATTTTAAAAGCCAATGATTTCGTCTGCGGGAGTGCTCCGACAGCGCCCCGACAGCGCCCCAAAAAGCCTTGCGACGGATTTTGACAAGTCCGTCGGAATCCGTTGCAGACCCCAGCCGCCAAAGGCAGGCACAAGACGCCGCTTGAGATGCCCCGAGAGCGAACGCTCCGACAGCGCCCCCAGAGCGCCCCAAAGCCTTGCAACGGATTTCGATAATTCCGTCGAATCCGCAGCAGGCTTCTGCCCACCTAGACAGGCCCAAGACGCCGCCTGAGAGGCTCCAATGACGCCGCGACAGCGCCCCGAGGAGCGCCCCAAAACCTAGCAACGGATTTCGACCATTCCGCCGAAATTCGCTGCAGACCTCCGCTCGCCCCAAGCAGACCCAAAACGCCGCCTGAGAGGCCCCGGGAGAGCTCCGACAGCGCCCCATCAGCGCCCCGAAGCCTTGCATCAGATTTCGACAATTCCGCCGAAATTCGCTGCAGACCCCCAGCCGCCCAAGACAGGCTCAAGACGCCGCCTGAGATGCCCCGAGAGCGTGCATTCCGACAGCGCCCCGACAGCGCCCCAGAGCCTTGCAACGGATGTCTAAACTTCCGCCGACATCCGTTGCAAACCCCAGCCGTCCGAGGCAGGCCCAGGACGCCGCCTCAGACGTCGCCACCATCAGGGAACTCCTTATTCCGGGTTGTTCCCTAGGTACGTGTATAGTATTCGTATATACTTAGGTATACAGTATAATTGTACATTCAGTTTGCGCAACAACATAGCAATGTAAATTTAGATGTATACGTATAACATGTTATGTACAATAATTGTACCTAGGGATCGCCTCGAAATTCTGATTTCACTGATGGTGTTCGCGCGTGGCGTTCGAAGGGGGCGGAGGAGGACGAGGAGGGTGGACGGACGGCGGAGGGGGGTGACGGTGAGGAGGGGGAGGGGGAGGAGGAGCAGGAGGAGGCTGGAAGGGAGTGGGATTAGGATGGGTAGATGAGAATCAGAGATCGATGAGGATGAGTAGGATGAGGAGGAGCAAGAAGAGGATTGTGGCTGCCCTGGAGCTGCAGGAGGCTCTTATGGAGTTTTTTGGGGGTGCTTCATGGACGGCCTGGGACGAGGTGTAGGGGGGGCTCGGGGTGGCCTCGGAACGGGAGGGAGGGCGGGTGGGGGCGGGGCGGGTGAGAGGGGGAAGGGGTGGCTGGGAAGTGAGCCTGGTCGGCGCCACGGGGGGGGGGAGGGGGAGGAGGGTACGGTAGGTTTGCGTCGTGTCGACCAGCGGCGACCCCAGCGCGGACGTTCAAGGTTGAACGCCGCCGGCGACCCAGAATCGATCGATGTTGAACGATCGGACGTTGCGGCAGCGGCCGATCGTTCAAGGTTGAACGATCCCTGCGGTGTCAAAAACCAACGCTGGGGTCGGCACGACACGAACCTGCCGTAGGTGGAGGAGGAGGAGAAGGAGGACCAGCGTCAGCCCAGTACATATCATTGATGTTGCAATACGCCCTCCTTCCAAGTTGCCTCTTCACAGGCCCCTGCAATAACACCTTTTCGATGCGGGGATAGACCCATCGGAAGACAGCCGTCTGCGAATCCTCAATCGTACCAGACTGCAGCTCCTGGGACTTACAACGCCGCGGATCAACGTATGTGTGGCGTCCGGGCAATCTTAAGTCGTGCCACAACATTCTTCCTGGGACTTCAACACCACAAACGAACGTGGTGGTTACGTCCTCACAATCCTGAATGGTGCCGCTAACACCATTCCTGGGACTTCAACCATACGAACCGTCGGAGCGACCGCACACTTTTGAGACACATGTGCGCGGCGCTATGGCGAACACCGTATTTTGGAAAGGAACCGCCTCCATTCGTGGAGCGGCTGTACACTTCGAAGGTGAGTGTGCACGGCGCTCAGTTGAGGGAGACATATTGAAAAGGAACCGCCCTCCATCCTTGGAGCTCATGCAAACGTTGACGACGATAGTGCGCAGCGCTACGGCGATAACCGCATTTTGAAGCTGACTTGTCCTCCATCGTCGCAAACTTTGAAGGCGAAGGTGCGCGGCGTTGGGGCGAGAACCACATTTCGATCATCACCCGCCCTCCGTCCGTGAAGCAGTTATACATTCCAAGCTGCAGGACCAACATAGTGAAGATGTCTCGTGCGAAACGCCTGGCTCAGTCTGCGGACACGTCTGGGTTTGCAGCGTGGAGTATTTTTTGTAAGGGAGAGGAGGGCCCTCCTCTTACTCCGTTTCCACTCCCTCTCCCCCTTCCTTCCCCCATCCGCCTCCTTCTCCACCCCTCCACTTGCAGGGCCAACCCGATCTCGGAGAACCGCCTGCTCTGCTCCCTCCAGCTGTTCGCCCGGGAGCTCGTTGTTGGTGCCTTCGAGGAACCGCCGCGCGTCTGTGTTGGGACGCGGGAGCGTGCGAAGAGAAGGCTCCCCCTCTCTTCTCCTCTTCCATCTCGAGGAGGAGGATGGAGGAAGAGAGTGGAGCAGGAGGAGGAGGAGGAGGAGGAGGAGGAGGAGGACCAGTGTGAACCCAAGGCGCATCAACGATGTGTTAAACTACAGCCTCCCTCCAAGTTCCCTCTTCGTAAATCCAAGAACTTCTTTTCATTGCGGGAAGTGCCTCGTTAGAGCATCCCTGATCGTGCCAAAACTTTTCCCAGGAGTTCAACGCCGCACATCAACGTGATAGGTGCGTTTTGAAAAGTCTAAATCTTGTAAAACGAACATTCCTGGGGCTTCAAACATGTGGATCCTTGACATTGCTGCAAACGCTTCAAGACGAATGTGCGCGGCGCTCGGGCGAGAACCACATTTTGAAACATACCCGCCATCCCTTTTTGAAGCTGCCGCAAACTTTTGAGACGAATGTGCGCGGCGCTAGGGCGGTAGCCACATTTTGAAACAGACCTGTCCTTCATCCTTGAAGCTGTTGCAAACTTGATAAACGAATCTGCGCGACGCTGAGGCGACAGCTGCATTTTGAAGCCGACCTGTCCTCCATATTTGGAACGGTTGCAAATTTGAAAGACAAAAGTACGTTGCGTTGAGGCGAGCACCAAGTTTTGAACATCACCCGCCCTCCATCCCTGAAGCTGATACAACTTGCAAGCTTCAGGATCAGTGGTGAGGTAGTCTCAGCTGAAATGCCCGGCCCGCCATGCTGGCAAGTCTGTCGTGAGCCTTGAGACGGGGGTCAATGCAAACGGGGGTCAGCTAGGGCACCAGATTCTGCAGGATCCTGCGAAGACCCCCTCTGGCTGACCCGGGTTAGCGAGCCGCTCGTGGCCGCGATGCGGCCGCGCATATTGGCTGACCCGGGTTTGCGAAGATCTGCGTTGCAGTTTTTTCTCCTGCATTGCAGTTTTTGGTTTCCTGCTGACCCAGGTCTGGATTGACCCGGGTCAGAAGATCCCCGAGTCTGGGGGTGCGACACCCGGAGGATTTGTTTATAGGGAAAAGAGATGGAGGAGGAGAGGATGAGGAGGGGCGGAGGAGGAGGAGGAGGAGGTGGAGGAGGAGGAGGAGGAGGCGGGAGGGGGTGGGAGGAGGTGGCGGAAGGAGGAGTCGGAGGCAGGAAGGATCAGGGACGGATGTGGAGGGAAGAAGACGAAAGCGATGAGGAGGAGAACGAGGAGGAGGGGGAGGGGTAGGAGGAGGCGGAGGCGGAGGCGGCAGGGGATGGGGGAGGAGCAGGAGGCCAAGCTAAGTGCACTGGCGCCATATCTGACATCCTACTCATCCCACTCATCCCTTCCCAGTGCGCCGACGTTTTCTCTATTCGCTGACGCGTGCCTCGTGGGACCTCGAGTCCCAAAGGACCCCACCGTGTCATGCGCAATCGAAAAAGGGGAGCTGCGCACATTGGAGGTGGAGGAGGTGGCGGATGAGCAGGAGGATGAACAAGAGGAAAAGGATGAGGAGGAGGAAGGGGAAGGAGGAGGACGAGGACGAGAATAAGTCGGAGCAGGAGTTGGAGTGGGAGAAGCAGGAACAGCACGATGACCAGGGAAAGGCGGGGAAGGGGAAACGAGCGGGGTTACAACGACGATTTAGAGGCACCCGTCAAAATCACCTTACGTGAGAGAGGGGACGGCAGAAGGTGGCGCCAGCTAAATCATACCAAACATTTTCCCCGAGCATGAGGCCTCATCCATGATGTTGAGGCGAATGTCATACGCTGGTGGGTGGACCTTCGGGCCTGCCGCGACACGCGAGCTGGCCCACACAAGCCCAAGTCCCCAAGACCAATCAACAAGGCGAAAGCGCGAGAGGAGGGAGGGAGAGTTTGAGACGGGAACACACATGAAACGAGATACAATCGGAACGGCACCACCTTCATCTAAAAACACCCCCGTCCCCTCACGAACGCCCCTCACCCCGCCCACTTACGGAGGCAGGGGGAAGGAAGTGAAAGACGAGGCCCCAGCAATTCATTATCCAAGGACAACACATGTTGCGAAGGCCTTACGGCCGGTGCCGCCGACCCTGAGAACGACGAAATTGAAAACGAGGGTGGGGGCATGGGGAGGAGGATGAGTGGGATGTGGAGTAAGGGTGGAGGAGGTGGATGAGGGATGGGGAGGGAGGAGAAGGATGTGGAGGAGAAGCAAGAGTAGGAGAAGGAGGCAGAGGAGAGCAGGAGGAGGGGGAGCAGAGGGGGGGAGGAGGAGGAGGAGGAGGAGGAGGAGGAGGAGGAGGAGGAGGGAGGAGGAGGAGGGAGGAGGAGGAGGAAGAGGAGGAGGCCAGAGGCTTTCTTCGGACAGCCTGGGGCTCTCTTGAGGCCGTCTTGGGCCGTCCAGGGCTCCTCTTGCGCCGTCTCGAGGCACTCTTGGAGGCCTCCTGGGCAATTTAGGGCTCTCCTGGACTGTCTTGGGGCAGTTTGGGGGCCCCTTGGGAGCCTCTTGGGGCCTCTTGGGGCTTCTTCGGGGCCTCTTGGGGCCGAGAGCTCGAAATGTCCGTTCGGGTCCCCCGTCTGGGCACTCTCCTGGAGCCGTCTTGGGGGCCTCTTGGGCCGTCTTGCAGGCGTCTTTGGCCGTCTTGGGGCCCACTTCGGCCGTTTGGGACCCCCCCCCCGGCGGGGGAGGAATCGAAGGGAAGGGGCTTCCCTTCGACTCATTTACGACGTTGCTCAACTTCGCTTTGGCTGGCGCGCTGAGGAGGTCCCTGGGAAAGGGGGAGCTTCGACGAGCCCAGGGAAATGGGGGAGCTTCGACGAGCACAGAGACGACGACAAACAAATGAC
>CAUYUJ010015527.1:939577-954577 GCA_963575745.1 Prorocentrum cordatum | reverse complement strand
GCATCGCGGCTTCTCTCGATGGCGTCGTGGACGGCGGCTGCAATCGACGCACCTCGCTCAGCACGCGCTTCGCGAGGTCCCCGTCCATGTTCTCCGGCACCCCCCTCTGCCGGCGTTTCTTGACGGCGCCTGGCATTCCTGCGCGCTCGCGAAAAAAAAAGTATCCCCACCAGACGGTGTCCAGCCGAGTTGAGGTGATCAGGGAAGTGTGGGAGCAAAGAGGGGGACGGCCGACCCATGCAAAGGAGGGAGGAGGAGAAGGAGGAAGGCTTGATGGATGGATGAGGGAGTGGGGAGAAGGAGCATGAAGAGGAGGAGGAGGAGGAGGAGGAGGAGGAGGAGGAGGAGGAGGAGGAGGAGGAGGAGGAGGAGGAGGAGGAGGAGGAGGAGGAGGAGGAGGAGGAGGAGGAAGGAGGAGGAGGGGAGGAGGAGGGCAAGCAAACGGGCCAGAGGTCTCTGGGATGCCTCTCGGAGCCTCTTGGGGTATCTCTTGGGCGCTTCTTGGAGGCCTCTTGGGACGTCTTGAGGGTCTCTTGGCGGTCCTGGGGGGCTCTTGGGCGTCTTGGGTGCCTCGGGAGGGTCTCTTGGGTCTGCTTGAGCTCCTCTTGGGGGCCTCCTGGGGGCCTCTTGGGGGCCTCTTGAGACCATCTTGGGGCCATCTTGGGGCCTCTTGGGGCCTCCTGGGCGCTTCTTGGGGGCCTCGATCAAAGAACGGGGGTTCCTTAATTAGCGCTGCCCCCCCCCCCCCCCCAAGAGGCCAACATCGGGCCAAAAACCGTAGTAAAACCAATGATTTGGGCTTCCTCGCCGATGCCGTTCTGGACGCCCTAACCGCTCGCGACCGGCCCCGTCCAGGTCCAGGGGAGGGGGTATGGGGGGAGGGATCAAGACGCCCTCCCCGCCCGCAAGCCGTCTCGCTCACTCCCACCCGCCCTCCCAGCACATACGTAGCACCCGAGTCTGGCCCGAGCCTCAGCATATTCAGCAGTCGTCTTTGGATGGGCGGCTACTGGGGGCCAGTCCGCCGCCGCCGCCGCCGCCGCCTCCGCCGCCGCCGCCGCCCGCCGCTGCCGCCGCGCCGCCGCCGCCGCCGCCGCTGCCGCCGCTGTCCGCCGCCGCCGCCGCAGCGTCGCCCGCCGCCGCCGCGCCGCCCCCGCTGCCGAATCGCCGCCGCCGCAGCCGCTGCCGCCGCAGCCGCTGCCGCCACCGCTGCCGCCGCCGCCGCCGTCGCCGCCGCCGCCGCCGCCCCCGCCGCCGCCACCGCCACCGCCGGCGCCACCGCCGCAGCCGCCGCAGCCGCTGCCCCCCCTGCAGCCGCCGCCGCCGCCGCCGCCGCCAAGTGTACTGTGTATTGTTTTTTGACGGGGATGGTGGGGGGAGGCCGCATCGGGTTTTCTGCGCATGGTCCGACTTTGGAGGCAGACTGTGTTGTGTATGGTTCTCTACCTAGGCTCTGCCTAGAAGGGTTCTTACTCTCTTAGCTTAAAGGGGCCGGGCAGTGCAACACGCCCCGGGCGGTTCCCCCAGTCCCCTGGGGGCGGTTCCCCCAGTCTCCTGGGAGCTTTAGCTTTAGCTTGAGCTTTAGCTTTAGCTTTAGCTTTAGCTTTAGCTATAGCTTAGCTGTAGCTCAGCTGTAGCTTAGCTTTAGCTTAGCGTTTCGCTTAGCTTTTCGCTTAGCGTTTAGCTTAGCTTTAGCTTAGCTTTAGTTTAGCTCTAGCTTAGCTTTAGCTTAACTCGAGCTTAGCTTTAGCTTAGCTTTAGCTTAGCTTTAGCTTATCTTTAGCTTAGCTTGAGCTTAGCTTGAGCTTAGCTTATCTTTAGCTTAGCTTATCTTTAGCTCTAGCTTAACTTTAGCTTAGCTGCGGCTTAGCTGTAGCTTAGCTTTAGCTTAGCTTTAGCTTAGCGTTACTGTTACTAGTAATGCTGCTTTCCTCGGGGTTTCAACTCCTAGGTAGGGTCGCACTGGGAGATTTTTTTGCAAGGGATGGTGGGTGGGGCCCTCATTGACTCGGGTTGGCTCCCAGTCGCCTGGGGGAGGGGGTGTATACTAATAGGGAACAGTAATCAAGACTCCCTTCCCGCCCGCAAGCCGTTTCGCTCACTCCCAACCCGCCCTCCCAACACATACGTAGCACCCGAGTCTGGCCCGAGCCTCAGCATATTCAACAGTCGTCTTTGGATGGGCAGCTACTGGGGGCCAATCCGCCGCCGCCGCCGCCGCCGCCGCCGCCGCCGCCGCCGCCGCCGCCGCCGCCGCCCCCGCTGCCAAATCGCCGCCGCTGCCGCCGCAGCCGCTGCCGCCGCAGCCGCTGCCGCCACCGCCATTGCCGCCGCCGCCGCCGCCGCCGCCTCCGCCGCCGCCGCCGCCGCCGCCGCCCCGCCGCCGCCGCCGCCGCCGCCGCCGCAGCCGCCGCCGCCGCCGCCGCCGTCGCCGCAGCAGCCGCAGCCGCCGCCGCCGCCAAGTGTACCCTGCATTTTTTTTTGTTAAAAAATAAAATAAAATTAAAAAAAACACATAAAAACATATGGATGGCGGGGGGGGGGGCGCATCGGGTTGGTTGCGCATGCTCCGAATTTGGAGGCAGAGTGTGCTTTGCATGGTTTTTCTTACAAGGGATGGTGTAGGGGTGCCCTCATTGACTCGGGTTGGCTCCCAGTCGCCTGGGGGAGGGGGTGTATACTAATGGGGAACAGTGACAAACCCTTCCCCGAAAGGGAAGAAGGGGGGTGGAAGAGGAAACTCCCAAAACCACCTACGCCCAGAGGGCTGGTGGGACCCAACCTCCATCCTCCACTGCGAGGACACCCTCCTTGAAGAAGACAGGGGCCGAGCGGGCTTGTGAAAGAGGGTCACCTCGGACAGGAGGTCCCGCCGCCTCGACATGAAAACCCCAATTCGGCGTGCACGCAACCACGTAGAGGCCCCAGACTGTCTCGACCAGGAGCCCCAACCTCAAGTACTCGAAGAACTTGGAAGAACACCGCCCGCAGCCCGAGAGCGACCGGGGACAGGACGGGTTCCGCAGCACAGCTGGCACCGCGGACCCCAATTGAAGGCCCAGGACGGCTCAGGGCGGGGCGACGCCCCCGCTGTCGAGATCCGCGCGCGCCTTCATCAGCTGCGCTTCCCGACCACTAGCCTTCATCTCATCCTCTGCGCTCATCACCCGCCGCGTCCCCTCCTGAGGGTCCAGCCAGCGGGCCGCCTCCCAGTCGACCTTGGTCTTCCAGGCCTTTGCGTCCTTCGGGCGGCCCCAGTCGTCCTTGCAGTGCGCGTTGCGGTACGCCCGCGCCAGCGCGTAGCCCTTCCTCGCCAGCCGCTCGAAGCTCACCTGACTCAGCAAGCCCTTCTGCCGGTCGGTCATCAGCGTCGTGTCCATCGCACCGAAGGCCGCCACCATCTCCCGAGCGGCGTTGCACTCCATGGGGCCGCGGTCCCGGATGAAGTCCCGAGCCCAAGCCTCCGCCGTCTTCCCCGTAGAGTAGATGTCCGCCAGCACCTCCGACGCGATCCGCTCGCGGTACCCCTCCGGTATCTTCGTCACCCTATCTGCGGCGGGCTGCTCCTCGTAGTCGCCCAGCTGCTCCAGGAACGCATGCTGCCGAGACCTTGAACCGCATCCATTTGATCGCCAGCTCCACTGCCTCCGGGTGCGTCGTCGCCGCCCTCTTCTCCGGAGTCTCGAGCAACACACCCGCGACCCCAGACGCACCCTTCGTTGGCGAGCTCTCCACAGCAGCTCCTCCACCGAGGACCGCTGGGCCCTCGCTGGAAGCCGGCTCGCCACGCAACTTCGCCTCCACACTGTCGAGCTTGTTCATCATCTCCTTGATCATCTGGCGATTCGCCTCTTCGGCCACGGCGGAGCGCACCCCACCGCTCTCTTCGAGCGTGCTTCGACGCAGCTCTCGACTCTCGGCGATCCGCATCTCGTTTAGCTCCTCCGCCACATCCTTCTGCGACTCCGCGAGGTCTCTGAGCTGGCTCGCCAGCGCGCCGTCCAGCGCGGGTGCAGCAGCTGGCGGAGGTAGGGGAGGCGGCTGCACCGCACACCCCGATGGTGCCGAAACCGTCGACGATGTCCCGATCGAAGACTGTCCACCATCCTCGGTATCGGTGAACTCGTGCAGCCCCCAAGCGAGAAGCAAACCCGTCGCCAACAGCAAGGCACACCACCGCTGCAAGGGCATGACACGCCGCCCCCACTCCAACCACTCGTTGACGTACACTCCCCTTTCTCGGAGAGCCTCTGAGCTCTCGACCAGCGTGACCCGAGCAGCCCGAAGAGAGACGAGCACGGCCAGGGCGGTGTCGTACATGCAGGGAATCACACCCAACATGTTCAGACCCTCCACCAGGACTAACAGAAGAGCCAGCATTCCCAAGAAGCGCTTCGGGCTCCGTAGTGACCAGCGCAGACTCTTCAACGCTGGCCTCCACGAGGTCACGAGAGTGTGGATCAGATTCGTCGTAAGAGCCTGCTGCGCGGACCCGCCAGCACGATAGAGAGGTAGCTCCGGCACAGTTCCCGCCTGCAGTCCCTGAGTAGCCTGCGCCATGATCGATGGCATCTGCGGCTCGGTCAGCAGCGGAAGAGGCCTCCAGCGTATCCCTTCGATCGGGTCCGAAAAGAGATTCGACTTCGCCGTGATCGTGATCAGGCCCAACGTCATGCCAGGCATAAGGACAGCCCAGCGATTATCCGACTTCCGTCTCACCAGCGCAACTTCTACACCGTCTGTCGAGCTCTGACGATAGTAACGTCGACTCCATACCTCCACCAGCATCAGCGCCTCGATTTGACCGTAATCGGGCTGCTCTGCACCACGCTCGTCCACGTCGTTCGCCACAGTGAACAGGGTCCACAGGAATACCGCCAGAAGTCCGAAACCCAGACGCGCCGTTGTGGGATACCCCTGCTCACCAGAGTCACGCTCGTCAGACAGCACCGAGATCAGCTCCCAAGAGCTATCGCTGCAAGCGGAAGCTGTAGGAGTACAGATCCAAAAAGACTTGGGCGGCATGAGCGCTCGAGCCAAAGAGCTTAAGACGGGAACACACAAATGAAGCGAGATGCATTCGGAACGGCACCACCTGCATCTAAAGACACCCCCGTCCCCTCACGAACGCCCCTCACCCCGCACATTTATGGAGGCGGGGAGAGGGAGGTGAAAGACGAGGTCCGTAAAACTCATTGTCCAAGGACAACACATAAGCAGCACTCGGATCTAGAAACGTGGCCCGCTCTGGGGCGAGAGCGCCATTCTGAACGATGGGAGCAAGGCGCCGATCTTAGAATGAGGCCCTCGCTACAGCGGCAGCACCGACTTCAGATACGGACAGCCTTCCGATCACAAACACATAAGACATACCAGCACATGGAATATTGTGCGTACGCTATGCTATCGGAGTTCCCCACACGAGGGTTTTAATTGGTCGCGGGGTCAGGAGGGCACTACAACAGCAATACAAATGCAAACGCCGAGAACGTTGAGCGCGACGCCCCACCCTCTCTTTGAACTGCTAGTTCGTCGATCCCCTGCTCCTTAACTTCCTCAGTTTCCGCACTGCTGCACTCCTCGTCCGCATGCCGTACATGTCGTCATGCCTTCTCCTCCTTCTGCAGCTCTGCGTCACTCCTCCTACGCGAAGAGGTCTTCATCGTTCATCTCCCCCTCCTCGTTCACCCGACGCATCCCTCGAGGGCCAGGTGGCACCGGCGACGCTGCTGGAGTGGAGAGGGCGCGAAAGCTGATAAAGAACGCGACGCTCAGATGCCAGCCGCGGTCTGGCGGGTCCTCCCTGGAGGGCCAAGTGCCACTGGCGAGGCTGGTGGAGTGGGGAGGGCACGAAACCTGATAGATATCACGGTATCGGGATGCTTGCTTCAGTCTGGCGGGCCCTCCCTGGAGGTGGCACTGGCGAGTCTGGTGGAGTTGGGAGGGCACGAAACTTGATAACCCAGATGCCTGCCGCGGTAAGGTACGGCCTCCCTGGGAGGAGGTACTGGCGAGGCTGGTAACGCCTGATAGTTAACACGGTGTCCGCATGCGTGCCCGAGTCTCGCGGGCCCTCCCTGGAGGTGGCCCTGGCGAGGCTGGAGGAGGAGCAGGAGGGAAGGAAGGAGCAGGCTCGGGAAAGCAGGAGCCCCGCTCAGCATGCGGGGGAAAACCGTATGCGGAGGGGGGCGGGCCCCTCTCCTGTCATATCCTCAGTAGAGGAGAGGAAAGTCGTATTCATACACGCCTGTCGTTGAAAGTAGGTAATTCTGGATTCCCACATCCCAATATACTTCGAGCGCCTCCCTACTTCAATAATCGATGTATGAGATGCTTCTGATTATCTGGGAGGGCCTGAACCCAATCTGCTTTATCTGCCTTCCCACTTCATGGTTTTACCCCATTCTTCCGACCAGTGTGTACAGTGTCATCGTGGAGGAGGAAGAGGAAGAAGCAGATGGGGAAACAGAGGGGGCAGAGACAGGAGGGACATGCAAGCGGTACGAAACACGCATGGTGAGACGAGCGACGGTGGCTCCTGGATCCGGTGGCCACGCATGCTGCCCGGGGCTGCGAAGGCGCCGGCGCTCTGGCGGCGTCTGCCAGCCGACGGAGCCGCCGACGAGCGAGGAACGATGGCGGCGGCGATGCCGGGACCGACCGGCGACGACGACTCGACGACGACCGACGACGGCCGACGGAGACGGCCGACGGTTGTCGAGAACAAAAGAAGCCCCTAACCCTGAGAACACGATGGAGGCGTGGCCTCACTTGGACCCTCGTCTTCGCAGTCGGGATAATACATCTAGGCGGTCTGGTCTGATACATCTGCAGAGTATGGACGCCCTATCCCTGATGTTTTTGGCCCTCCTAGCTTAGGTCCCTCCCAAAAGGGTTAGGGGTACTTCTGTTGCTCATGAGACGGCGACGACCGAAGACGACGGATGGCGGCGGTCCACGACTCCGTCGGTGGTGGCGCTGGCGGCGGCGGCGGCGACGACGACGACGTGCGAGGCGTGGAGAGCGACGAGCGGGGGGCCCGTGCCCACGGCCGAGGGTTTCGGGAGAGGGGCCCCCACCGAGGTGGTGCAGCTCGGGGGCGGGCTGAACTAGGAGGCCGTGGGCCTCGTCCTTTCTCAGAGGAGGAAGCCATACCGCTACCCTTCGCCCGTTTACCCCCTGTTGGGCCTCCTGGGAGGCCCTCGTCGCCACCGCTGGGTTCGCCTCAAGATCCTGGCCAGAACGCACCCCGGGGGAGGTCCGGGGACCAGCGGTATCGGCACCCGTTGGTTCCCCCGGGACTCGTCCTTTCGCGTGGAAGTCGGGGCAGTGGCGAGAGCGGGCGCCGCTGCCGAGGTTCGGCGGCGCGCCCAGGGGGGAAGGCAGAGGGGCTGGGCCTCGTCTGAAGGCTCCCAAGGCTTCTGGCCTTCCGAGAAGGTTTCCGAATTGCCTCCAGTGCCGCGGGGGGCTTCTGGCGCGAGGGTTTCTGAGAAGCCCTGCCGCCTTCCGAGAAGGCCTGCCCTTTCTCACTTCTCCCCTGGGCGCGCCACCAAGAGGGGCCGTATCCATGGTAGAGGGTTTCAGGAGAGCCCGCGGCCCCAGGGAGGATGCAGCTCGGGGGCCAGGCCTAGCCAAGGCGGTTGCATGAGCCTCGGATGTGTTCCAGTCTTCAGACAGAGATGGAGGCAGAGGCAGAGAACAATTAGGTGGCATTCTGGAAAGGCGGGTGCGAATCCGAGTAATATATATATATATATATATATATATATAGACATATATGTGTATATATATATATAGCGGGAGAGAGAGAGAGAGAGAGACACAGAGCGATGGTGAAACACATGTCTTGATCACTAGCACACTTAGCAACAAGGGAATGCAGCACCGATCACACCCACGAGACGAATAGCGGGAGAGAGAGAGAGACACAGAGCGATGGTGAAACTCATGTCTTGATCACTAGCACACTTAGCAACAAGGGAATGCAGCACCGATCACACCCACGAGACGAATCCCATGTAAAGACTTGCATGCAGCAAGCACACCATGTATGTTATGATTATGCATGTTGCGAAAGAGGGGATTTGCAGATTGCTGTATGCATGAGACATACTCTGTTCCCTTGTTGTTTACGTGTCGCACGTGTTCACTTGTGTGATTTGCAGCATTTGAAGCGGCTCAAGTTTGCTCGAAGGAGACACTAGGCAGCACTGTTGTCAAATCGAGATGGCACGGTCTGAGCCATTGCTAGATGAGCTGTCGAGTGACAACGCCGTAGCATATTCTAAAACTCAATCTGTTGCTCCAAGTGCATTGATGTTGCTTGGATCTGCTTTATGCGTAATTGTGAATTCTTTGGTTGGGCATATCAGTATCAGTCTTTCAGCTCTTATCCAAGGCCGGTACTTCTTACAATGGTTGATTGGTTTGGTTGGCCTTCTCTTGCGAAGCAGATCGAGGAATGTCGACTTCTATCCTTTCGGACCACCTGGACAGAGGATTTGGCTAATCCTACGTGCGTGTCTTTACTACGCGTTCATCTGGCTATGGTGGACAACGCTGACACTTGTTCCTGTAGGCGATGCCGTGGCGGTGGTGAAGTCTGAAGTTTTTGTGACTGGCATCATGGCGTCAATTTTGTTTGGTGAGCGCCTCACATACCGATGGTGGCTTTGTTGTTGCGCTTCTATTGTTGGCGTGATCATGGTAGTACGTCCTCCAGCACTCTTCGGTGGAGATGATTTTGCCAATTGGTATGGCAGAGTATTGAATATCCTCACACCATTGGTAGCCGGCATCATGCCATGTCTCATCAAGCTGTCTCCCGACGCACACTTCCTGGAGGTGCAACACACTTGCGACTTCTTTTGCGCTCTGGTCTTTTCTCCACCCATGATGTTCTTCGCCTCCGAATCGTATGGTTCATTATCCAGCTGCCTGCGGCAATCCCATCACCGTGCTTGTGCAACAGCGTAGCAGGAGTGTGTTTGAGCTCTTACTGCTTCGCATATTTCCACCAGCCCATCCAGGAACGGTGCTCAGGGGAGCTTCCCTTCTCGGGGGAGCTTGGCATCATTTGGACAGTGCGGAGGGCCTTCGTTGGCAAGAGGCTTCTTGGATGCCTCTCGGAGCCTTTTTGGTGGGATCTCGGGGTCCGTCGGAAGCCTCTTGGGGCGTCTCGGGAGCCTCTTGGCGGCTCTTGGGTGCTTCTTGGGTCGCCTTGGGGGCCTCGTGGAGGCTTCTTGTGGTGTCTTGGGTATTGGGGCGTCTTGGGTACCTCTTGGGGGCCTCTTGTGGGCCTCTTGGGCGCCCTGTTGGGCGCCCTCAGGGGGATCTGTTTTGACCCCCCTTTGGGGGAAACCGTTCCTATTTTTGCTCAACGAGCAATGTAGGAACGCATTTGAGCCAGCGTGGGCCCCAAACAGTGTGTTTCTAGCAATCTATCTTGTGCGATCGATGTGGAGCAATACATGCGTTGCAATCTGTGTGGTGAAATTCACAAATGCTCGCAGTGAGTTGTCAACTCCACTGCTCGCGCAATGATCCCATCCACCCACCCGCCGCAACTTGGTTTGCAGAACCCATGCGACGGCGATTGCGATGAGTGCTTGGAGTTGGCTGGTGCATCTCTGCGGCCGCGCTAGCAGCTTGTCTGGCGCGACCGACGCGGCCGCGGTGGCGCTGACCGCTTGGGATTTCCCAGCGGGCATTTCAGTGCGGATCGGTGACTTGGACGGGCGCGGCATCATGGCGACGTCGACAACGGTAGACACGATGATTTCAGAAACGATGATGGTGGCGATGGCGGCGATGACGACGGCGAGGCCAATGACGGCGCCGATGTTGATCACGCCTGCTGATAACGATGACGATGTCCTCGCGTCGGTGATCAAGGTTTTGGAAGGAGCTCGACATGCGCGCGCGGCCGACGTGCGTGAGGGGCCCGCGTGATTTTACGGATCGTGCCTCCCCACCAGCACGCGCGCAAAGGGTTTCGGATGAGTTCGGCATCCGGCGCGAGAGGCTTGTATGGTAGAATTTGATAGCACGTTGAAGACAATTGGTTTTCTTAAGAACTCGCAAGAGCGCGCAGGCTTTTAGTAAACTGATGTTGCGAGCTGCGAACCCATTATTAATGTATATCAACATGTTTTCGGGGCTCGTTTCTGACATCGTTACGGAACCCAGGTTGTTTTGAGAGATGTCGGCATGCGCGCGTCGACGCGCGTGTGCAGTTCGCTTTGTTTTCTTGCACAAGGGTTCTTGCGCCAGCACGCGCGCAAGGGCGTTCGAGCGATTTCAACATGCGCGCGCGAAAGGCCCGCCTGGTAGAATTCTATGAACCGGTGAAGCAGTTATGGTTTTTATCAGACTCTGCACGAGCGCGATATCTTTTTTTTTGGGGGGGGGGGAAATTCTTGTTGCGAAACCGTGTGTGTGTGTTTATATGTTGTCGTGACACTCGAATTTGGAAACCTTGCGAAACCTCAGGTTTTTAAAAAGGTGCGCGCGCAACGGCGCGCGCGTGTGCATTTCGTCCCACTTGTTGCAACGGATTTTTGAACAGCTGAAAAATGGTTGATAAGCGATTGTGCGCGCATGCGGTTTTTTGCGGGGGATACCGGGCTGCCAGGGATGATATGAGTTGCACATCCCCAGAGGGGGCCCGATAAGCCCGGGGGGGTCGACCTTGATATTTCTGAGAAACGAGTGTATATTCGGTACAGTCAGATTTTCTTTGTAGGGAGTCATCAGCTTCACTGTTCGCGCAATCATCCCACCCACCTGCCCGCAACTTGGTTTGCAAAACTTTTGCGGCGGCGATTGCGGTGACTGCTCGGCGTTGGCTGGTGCATCTCCGCGGCCGCGCTAGCGCGCAGGCTCGCGCGCTGAGCGGCCAGCTTGTCTGGCGCGACTTACGCGGCCGCGATGGCGCTGATCGCTTAGGATTCCCCACCGCGTCTCGCAGTCCACGCGCATACGCGGGCAGTTCATGCGAGTCGGTGATTCGGGCGGGCGCGGTATCATGGCGACGACGTCGACAACGGCAGACACGATTATGATTGTAGCGGTGCTTTTGACAACGATGACGATGACGACGGCAAGGCCAATCACGGCACCGATACTGATCACGCCGGTGACGATGATGGTGTCCACGCGTCGGTGATGAAAGTTGTCCAACAAGCTCCCCAAGAACTGCCGACAGGCCTTGAAACCGAGAGAGGTCCGAGACGGCTCCAAGACGACCCAAGAGCCATCCAAGAGAGGTCAATCCCGCCCAACATTGTTCGAGGATGGCTCAATATTGTCTCGATACGGCCCGAGAGGCCTCCAAGATGACCTTCGACCCTCAAGATGACCTTCGGACAGGGAAACATCGTCCGTACTTTTTCGTTCTTCGCAGGGTCCAAGACTGCCCAAGAGGATTCCCAAATCGCCCCGAAACGGGCCCCGAAGAGAACCCCCAGCCGGCCCAAAAAGGTCCCAAGACGGCACACGAGAGCCCCAAGAGACCCCCAACAGGGACCCAAGACAGCCAACAACCGCCCAAAACGCGCCAAACTGGTCCAAATGGGCACCAAAACGGTCCAAAAGGGGCCCGGGAAGACCTTCAAGAAGGCTCGGAGAGGCGAAAATCATTCCAAAGAGTGAACGGCGACGCAAAACAACTCTTACCACCAAGGTTTCCAGGAACGAGCGGTGACGCGAAACAGCTCGCAA
Source organism: Prorocentrum cordatum (assembly GCA_963575745.1). Lineage (NCBI taxonomy): Eukaryota > Dinophyceae > Prorocentrales > Prorocentraceae > Prorocentrum > Prorocentrum cordatum. The sequence continues at coordinate 942,856 of CAUYUJ010015527.1, read as the reverse complement.
CGGCAAGGCTACCAAAGCGAGGGGTGACGCAAAAAACTCTGAACGCCAAGGCTCCCAAGAGCCCAAGAGCGAACAGCGATGTAAACAGCTCGTATCGCCGAGGCTCCCAAGAGTGAGCGGTTACATGAAACATTCTCAGTAGCAGTGCCTCCACGAGCCCACAGTGACGTGAAATGCTCTTCACACAAAAGATCCCGATAGCGAGCGGTTGCGCAAAAAACTTCGAATGCCAAAACTTCCATGAGCGAGCAGTGACGTAAGAAGCTTTGAACGCTAAGGCACCCAAGAGCGAACGGTGACGCACAAAGCTCTTATGGTGAAGGCTCCCAAGAATACGCAATGATATGATGAAGCAGCTCGTAACACCAATGCTGCCAAAAGCGAACAGTGACGTAACGGGTTCTCATCGCCAAGGCTACCAAGAGCGAGCAATGCCATGAGCTTTCTTGGGCAAGTTTGTGAAAACGCTCTTTCCGTTCCCGTGCCGGCCCAGGTGAAGGAAAGAGCGAGGCACGAGTGATGACGTTGAGTTGGGGCGAAGCCCTTAGGGAGTGGTCCAGTGGAGGGGCGAGGAGCGAGTAGGTAAGTCTAACACGCGCGCCCCCCTTAAGACGGCCCCAAATGCGCCCAAGACGGCCCAACACGGCGGCCCAAGATACCCCGAAGAGGGGCCCCAGAGGGCCCCAACATGGCCCTGGAGCGCTCCAAGAGAGCCCAGGACCGCCTAAGAGCGTTCCAAGATGGCCTGAGATGGCCTCCAGACGGTCAAAGAGGCTTGCAAAAGGCTTCCCAAGACAGCCCAAAGAGGCTCCAAAGAGGCGTAGGTTTTTCGGAAAGAGCGCGTTTTGTGATCGCTTGGAGGGGGGGGGGTTGGAACCAGACCCCCCCCCAGGATCTGGATGGAAGGGGGGGGGATTCGACCCCCCCCCCTCGAACCCCCCCCCTCCCTCCCTCCTCCCCAACTCGTCCTGTCTCCCTCTCCTCGGGCCGTCGCCGGCGTCGGCGGCGGCTGGCGGCGGCGGCGGGGAGCGTCGATGAAGACGACGACTTCTTTTTTTGGGCCGGGGCCGGCGCCTGCGGCGGCTGGCGGCGGCGACGGGGAGCATGAGGACGACGGCGACGACGACGATGACGACGACGACGGCGCTCCGCCACCGTGCTTTGGTTTTGGGTCAGAGTCCTGCAGGATGCCTCTTGGGGTCTCGTCGGAGAGTCGGAGGGCTCTCGGGGGCCTCTGAAGGCATTTGTGTAGCCTCCTGGGCGCCTCGTGGGCGTCTCTTGGGGCCACTCCGAGGTGGTGGTGGTGGTGGGCTGTGGTGGTGGCGATGGTGGTGGTGTGGTGGTTGGTGGTGGTGGTGTTTGTCGTGGCGGTGGAGGTGGCTGGTCGTGGTGGTGGTGGTGGCGGCGGTGGTGGTGGTGGTGGTGGTGGTGTGGTGGTTTCTGGTCATGGTGGTGGTGTTAGTTGTGGTGGTGGTGGGTTGTTGTTGTGGTGGTTGTGGCGGTGGTGGTGGTTGCGGTGGTGGTGGTGGTTCGTTGTGGTGGTGGTTGTGGTTGTGGTGGTGGTGGTCGTGGTGTGGTAGTTGTGGTGGTGGTGCTGGGTTGTGGTGGTGGTGGCGGTGGTGGTGGCTGTGGTGGTGTTGGTGGTGTAGTGGTTTACTGTTGTTGTGGTGGTCGTGGTGGTGGTGGTGTTGTGGTGGTGGTTTGTGGTGGTGGTTGTGGTTGGTTGTGGTGGCTGTGGTGGTGGCGCTAGTGGTGGTGGTTGTGGTGTGGTGGTTTTTGGTGGAGGTGGTGGTGGCGGTGGTGATGGTGCCGGTGAATTGTGGAGGTGGTGGTGGCGATGGTGGTGGTGGTGGTGGTGTGCTAGTTTGTGCTGGTGGTGGTGCTGGGTTGTGCTGCTGGTGCTGGTGGTGGCGGTTGTGGTGGTGGGTTGTGGTGGTGGTGGTGGTGGTTTAGGTGAGTTGTTGTGGTGGTGGTGGTGGTGGTGGCCGTGGTGGTGTTGGTTGTGTGGTGGTTTGATGGTAGTGGTGGTGGGTTGAGGTGGTGGTGGTGGTAGTGGTGGTGGCCGTGGTGGTGGTGGTGGCGTGATGGTGGCGTAGTGGTGGTGCTGCTGCTGGTGGTTGTGCTGGTGGTTGTGCTGGTGGTGGTGGTGTGGTGGTGGGTGGTGGTGGTGGTGGTGGTGGTGGTGGTGGTGGTTATGGCAGTGTGGTGATTTGTGGTGGTGGTGGCGGTGGGGCTTATGGTGGTGGTGGTGGTGGTGTGGTGGTTCGTGGTGGTGGTGGTGGTTGTGATGGGTTGTGGTAGGTTGTGGTAGTGCTGGTGGTGGTGGCGTTTTTGGTGGTGGTGGTGGTGTAGTGGTTTGTGGTGATGGTGGTGGTTGTGGTGGTGGTGGGTTGTGGTGGTTGTGGTGGTGGTGGTGGTGCTGGTGGCGGTGGTGGTAGTGGTGGTGTGGTTGTTTGTGGTGGTGGTGGTGATGGTGTGGCCTTCGGGTCTTCCCGCCACAGTGTTTTGGCTTTGGGTCAGAGTTCTAATGGATGCCTCTTGAGGTCTCGTCAGATGGGTCCCAGGGGCGTCTGAGAAGCATTTTTGAAGCCTCGTGGACCTTCCTACGGGCCTCTCGGGGTGGCTTTTGGGGGGCGAGGGCTTTGTGTTTCCCCTTTGGGGCCTCTGGGCTCTCTCTGGTTGTCGCTGCGTCCCCGCCGTCCGCGCTGCTGGCCGCCGCCAGTGCCGGCGCCAGCGCTGGCGCGGGGGGGGGGCGGTGCTGGGAGGGGGGGGCTCGAACACCCCCACCATCTGGGAGGGGGCGGGGGTCGGGAGGGGGGGTTAGGGCAGAGGACCTTTCAGGCGGCCCGAGGGCCCGAGGGAGAAAAAACATGGATGTTGTAAACTATTATAAAACTTCAATGTTCTTCCCAATGAACATTGGACAACCTACGTAGCACCCCGCAATTGCGGATAAGAGTGAGTGGGCGGGCGCGGGCGACGTGGGCGTCCAGCCGGCGGACCTCGCGGCCTTCACGAATGCAAAAGAAGCCTGGACGAATGCATAAAAGAAGCGCGCCGCAGGCGCCAAAAATTTTGGGTGGGTCGCGGAGTGTGTCGCTGGGTGTGTCGCGGGTGGGTCGCGGTGGGTCGCGGGTGGGTCGCGGGTGGGTCGCGGGTGGGTCGCGGGGTGGGTCGCGGGTGGGTCTCGGGGTGGGTCGCCCGTGGGTCGCGGGTGGGTCGCCGATGCAAGGGAAACCCGCCGCAGGCGCCGAAGTTTTGACTTGTTCAGCGAACGTA
>CAUYUJ010015527.1:907787-939477 GCA_963575745.1 Prorocentrum cordatum | reverse complement strand
GGGAGGGAGGGGAGGGAGGGCGGGCGGGCGACCGGGCGGGCGGTCGGGCGGGCGTCGGGCGGGAGGGAGAGAGGGAGGGAGGAGGAGGAAGCCTAGGACGAGGTCGAGGACGAGGAGGACGAGTAGGAGTCGCGAGGAACGAGAAGCGAAGGGCGAGGAGAAGGAGGAGGAGGAGGAGGAGGAGGAGGAGGAGGAGGAGGAGGAGGAGGAGGAGGAAGCGGACGGACCCAAAACTTATCTTCCCGTCTCATTGCACCGCGCCTGGCGGACCGGCCTGCCTGAGGACTCGAGCACGACGGTCATTGGCTTCGACGAGGTCAGGAACGTCGGCAGCTTGGTCCGCCGTGCGTCGGCCGGCCACTGCCGCCAGTCAGGGGAGAGCTTCGAAACTGGCCCTCGCGCTCGCCGCCAATGCGAAGCCACACGGAACTTCCGAGCGAGGGAGGACCGTATACAGTCAACGCGCTGAAATATGGACCACTTTGTGATCTGGAGGGTCGCCAGTTTTCGGGCCGTTCTTTACAGTGGAAGCCCATGCCAAGAAACACCCTGCTTGCCTCCAGGGTGCCCTGGGTTTCTTGGGTTTGAATGGTTTTGCTACGGAAAGCGTGACCCTCCCACACCAAAACTCAATGGACGCCCTGGGGTCTCAGGGTTAGGTGTCTTGTGGTCGAGCTCCCACTGTACAGTTAACGCGCCGCGGACGCGCACGGCGGCCTTCGGCTCGGCGATGTTCTGCTCCGGGGCGGGGGCCGCGATCCAGCTCGAGCCGCGTGGCCTCTCGGCGTTTCGGTGACTCAGCTCGAGCCGCTGGAGGTCTGGGTCTGGGGAGCTGCTTTCAGGGGTTTCGATAGGGGGGGTGGGCATGGGGGGGATGCGTCGACCTCGAATGGTTGATGCATCGTTGGCGCATCGATGATACATCGCTGATGTCGGGACACTCTGCCCAATTCATGTGTACGCGCGTGGTCCGCCAGGGATCGATGGGCGATGCATCGGCCATGCATCGGCCACTCGAGTCAGATGCATCCCCCCAATCCTCGTTGCCCCTCATCGTTGCCCCCCATCCTTGGCCCCATCCTTGGCCCTCATCCTTGGCCCTCATCCTTGGGGCCCTCATCCTTGGCCCTCATCCTGTGCCTGTGCCCCCCCATCGTTGCCCCTCCTCCTTGGCCCTGGGCTCCTGCTCGGGCTGCCGCCGCCCCTGCCCGCTCGCCCGCCGGGCGGGGGAGCCGCCGGCCCTTAGGCCACCGACGAGAACGGGACGCACCTGGACTTCGTCAGCAAGCTCTTCCCCTGCGCTCGCTTCGTCCTCCGCGCGGACGAGGACATGCGAGGCCCCTGCCTCCGAGGGGGCCGATCGGGGGGGAGGGTCGGGCAGGCCCCGGGCGCGGGCGGCTCCTCCCTTGTTCCCCCCCGCTGCACCCTCGCTTCTTCTTCCTCTAAGTTACTCTCCGCCCTCCTCCGCTCCCTTCCCTCCCTCCTCCCCTCTCCTCCTCCGCCCCCCTTGGATCGGAGGGAGGGAGGGAGGACATCTGAGAAGAGGAAGGGACGAAGGGAGGGAGGAGGGGTCGTTTCTTGTCCGACGACCTGGTGTCTCTCCAGCAGCAGCGCGCCGACAGGTTCCCCACGGCTGAGTGTCATTGATGCTGTTTTTGCTCCCCCAATTTTCCCGAGAGGCTGGAGGCAGTAAGTGCCCCCGATCCGCGACGGATCCGTTCGACGATCTCGCGGGCCTCTTGGAGCTGTGCTCCCAGCCGTCGAGTCGGAGCGCGGCGGCACCCACGCGCGCGCGGAGCTCGGGGGCGCGAGCGGATCGAGATTCGAGGATCGAGGGGGATGGAGAGAAGAAGGAGAAATACTGATGATGCTGCTGATGATGATGTTGATAATGCTGATGTTTCTGATGATGATGATGATGATGATGATGATGATGATGATGATGATGATGATGATGATGATGATGATGCTCGTGATTATGATGGTGATGGTGATGGTGATGATGATGATTATGACGATGATGCTGATGCTGATGCTGGTGACGGAAATACTGATGGTCATGCAGGTGGTGATGATGGTGAGGATGCTGATGCTGATGATGACGATGCTGTTAACGACTTCGATGGCGATACTGATGCTGCTGCTGATGATGATGATGATGATGATGCTGATGGCGATGATTCTGCTGATGCCGATGCTGCTGCTGATGATGATGGTGATGACCATGACGATGTGACGATGACATTGTTGGTGACTGTGATTGAAATGCTTATGACTATGTTGATGCTGATGCTGATTATGCTGATGATGGTGATGGTGCTGATGCTGATGATGATGTTGATGATGATGTCGATGTCGATGAGGATCATAATGATGATGGTGCTGATGGTGACGACGATGAGGATGAGGGTGAGGACATGGATGACGCTGACGATAATGACGATCATGCTGATGGTGATGATGATGATGATACTGGTAAAGATGCTGGTGATGATCATGATTCTGGCGCTGATGCTGATGATGGTGATCAGGATGGTGCTGTCGGTGACGAAGCCTACTAGGATGACGCTGATGACGACGATGATGAACGCGACGATGAGGATGAGGATGAGGATGAGGATGATGATGCTGCTGCTAATGATGATGACGATAGTGATGCTGATTGTGATGCTGATGATGATGTTGATTATGAGGCCGGTGACGACGAGGATATTGATTGTGGTGTTGATGATGTTGATGATGAGGGGAGGAGGGGGAGGAGGAGAAGGAGGACGACGATGAGTATGATGATGCTGATGATGATGAGGCTGATAAAGCTGATGACGACGATGATGATGACGATGATGATTCTGATGGTGATGATGATGATGATGCTGATGCTGATGCTAATGGCGATGATGACGATGATGCTGATGATGATGGTGGTGGTGGTGGTGGTGGTGATGGTGATGATGCTGATGATGGTGGTGGCGGCCGACGACGACGACGATGAGGATAACGATGAGGAGCAGGAGTAGGAGGAGGAGGAGGAGGAGGAGGAGGAGGAGGAGGATGGAGGAGAATGATGATGACGACGATAATGATGGTGATGCTGACGAAACTGATGACGAGGACGACGGCGACGCCGACTACGACGACGACGATGATTGTGGGTGGTGGTGGTGGTGATGGTGATGCTGATAGTGTTGCTGCTGATGGTGTTGATAGTGGTGGTGGTTGTGATGATTATGGTGATGGTAATGGCGAGGGTGGTGGTGATGATGATGATGGTAATGATCAGGATGATACTGATGACGATGATGCTGATGATGCTGATGACGATGACGATGCTGATACTATCAATGATGGCGATGCTGATGCTATCAATGATGACGATGCTGCAAGTGAGGAAGCTGGTGCTGATGACGACGCGTATAATAACGATGACGCCGACGAGGAGGATGATGATGATGATGGTAGTGGTGATTGTGATGATGGTGACGATGACGACGACGACGACGACGACGACGACGACGATGATGATGATGATGATGGTGATGGTGACGGTGACGGTGGCTGTGGTGAAGCTGATGATCATGACGACGCTGATGAGGACGATGAACATGATGAAGATGCGGATGAGGATGATGATGATGCTCATGATACCGATGATGATGATGATGTTGATGCTGATGTTGCTGTTGCTAATGATGATGATGATGACGCTTGTGATGATGATGCTGATGATGGTGATGATGATGATGATGATGCTGATGATGATGATGATGATGATGATGATGATGATGATGATAATGTGCTGATGATGATGAGGGGGGAGGATTAGGAGGAATAGGAACATGATGAGGAATCTGGTGATAGGGATGATGAATACGACGATGACAATCATGATGATGGCGACTCTGGCGATGATGATGATGATGATGCTGCTGACGATGAGGATGCTGATGATGATGATGATGATGATGATGATGATGATGATGATGATGCTGGCGCTGATGATAATGATGCCGATGCTGATGGTGGTGCTGGTGATGATGCGGGTTTTGATGATGCTGTCGGTGGTGGTGGTGGGTTCCGCGGTGGCGGCGGGTGACGACGACGACGACGATGACCACGACGACGAGGAGTAGGATTTGGAGTAGGAGGAGGAAGAGATGGAGGATCTGGATGATGATGCTGATGACGATGATGATGATGATGATGATGATGATGATGATGATGATGATGCTGATGATGATGATGATGATGATGATGATGATGATGATGATGATGATGATGGCGATGGTACGTGATGATGCTGATGACAATGACGACGACGACGGCGACAGCGACGATGATGATGCTGATAATGCTGGTGGTGGTTGGTGGTTGTGGTCATCATGATGTCATCGATGATCGTGCTGCTGCAGATGCTGATGATGCTGATGATGATGAGGATGATGTTGACGATGATGAGGATGATCATAATGATGACGATGATGATGATGCTGCTCAGGATGATGATGGATCTGATGATGATGATGATGATGCTGATGATGATGATGATGATGATAGTGATGATGATGATGATGATGATGATGATGATGATGATGATGACAACGATGCTGATGATGACGACAACGATGATGACGACGATAATGATGATGATCACGATGAATACGTTGGTTATGAAGATGATGATGATGATGATGATGACGATGAGGATGATGATGAGGATGACAATCATTGTGGTGCTGGTGATGATGATGACGATGCTGATGACGAGGATGATGATGGTGTTTCTGATGATGCTGCTGTCGGTCCAGACGCTGATGAGTATCGTAGTGATAACGATGATGATGGTCATAAAGAGGCTGATGATGATGATGATGATGATGATGATGATGATGATGATGATGATGACGATGAGGATGATGATGAGGATGATGATGCTGGATGGTGATGGTGATTACGATAATGATGCTGATGATGATGTTGATGTCGACGACGAGGATGCTGATGAGCAGAATGATGGCTACGATAAGTATGATGATCATTAGGATGAGGATGCGGATGCTGACGAGGATGATGATGATGATGATGATGATGATGATGATGATGATGATGATGATGTTGAGAATGGTGGTGATAGTGATGATGACAATGATGATGACGACGATGATGATGATGATGATGATGATGATCACGATGATGATGCTGGTGCTGATGGTGATGATGATGATGATGTTGAGAATGGTGGTGATAGTGATGATGACAATGATGATGACGACGACGACGACGATGATGATGATGATGATGATGATGATGATGATGATGATGATGATGATGATGATGATGATGATGATGATGATCACGATGATGATGCTGGTGCTGATGGTGATGATGATGATGATGATGATGATGATGATGATGATGATGATGATGATGGCGGTAGTAGTGGTGGAGACAATGTTGATGATGATGCTGATGGCGGTGATGGCGGCGGCAACGGCCGCGACGGCGCAGCCGGTGACGACGATGACGACGACGAGGAGGAGTGCGAGTGCGAGTAGGAGGAGGAGGAGGAGGAGGAGGAGGAGGAGGAGGAGGAGGAGGAGGAGGAGGAGGAGGAGGAGGAGGTGGTGGACGAGTGGGAGGCGGGACGATGATGATGATGCTGACGATGGTGATGCTGATGATGATGATTGTGATGGTGATGGTGATGGTGATGGTGATGATGACGATGACGATGATGATGGTGATGATGATGATGATGATGCTGGTGCTGATGCTGATGATGATGATGCTGGTGGTGGTGATGGCCATGATGGGGATGATGGTGGTTATAGTGGTTGGGGTGGTGGTGATGGTGATGATAGTGGTGCTGCTGATGAGGATGATGTGCTAATGCCGATGTTGATGCCAAGGCTGATGATGATGCGGATGAGGTGGTGGCGGCGGCGGCGGCGGCCGCGGCAGCGGCGGCGGCCGACGACGACACTGACGACGACGTCGAGCAGTAGGAGTACGAGGAGGGGGAGGAGGTGAACGATGATGATGATGATGATGATGATGATGATGATGATGATGATGATGATGATGATGATGATGATGACAATGTTGTTGATGATGATGTTGATGATGATGATCGTGGTAATGCTGATGATGATGGCGATGATGATGTTGATGATGAAGACGCCGATTATGATGGTGATGATGCGTGATCATGGTGCTGATGGCGACGATGACGATGATGATGATGATGCTGATGATGATGCTGGTGATGATGATGATGATGATGATGATGATGATGATGATGATGATGATGATGATGATGATGATGCTGATGATGATGATGATGATGATGATGATGATGATGATGATGATGCTGATGATGATGCTGATGATGATTGTGGTGATGCTGATTCTGAAGATGTTGTTGACGATGATTATGATGACCATGCTGATGATGTTGATGAGGATGCGGAGGAGCCAAGGAGCACCTAACGGATTTGTATGCACCCTCCCACGAAATCCCCTCTTCATAGGTCATGGTAGGTAATGGCACATTGAAAGACCACCAAACTTAGAACTCAAAAGAGGAGATTCCCCCACTTGACAGCGAAACAGCGAAGCTTCTTCGCCAGGATCAGGAAACGACAAGCAAACAACAGCTTGACAGTGTAACTGTGGTGGGATTTTGGCACTCCCCAATGTCCCGATCGTGCCAGCACCCCATTCCTGAGACTTCGGTGCAGCGGAACAACCTGATTGGCCAGAGCATAGTTGCTGGGACGTCGACACCGCAAAAACACGTGACTGTTTCGCCCTGACAGCCCTAAGCCGTGCCAGGACCCGGTTCCTGGGACTTCAACCCTACAATTGCTTGGCACTGGTGCAGACTTTTAGGGAAATGTGCGCGTTGCCAAGGCGATACTGACATTTAGAACAAGAGCTGGCCTCACCCTTTGGTATGACTGCACACTTGTAAGACTAATGCGCGCGACGTCAAGGCGAGAGCTAAATTTTGAAAGCGACCCGCCATCCCAACGCGGCCTGCGAACACGTCTGGGGGTGGACTTGCTCATACTGAAAAGGAGTAGAAAAGAAAGATGCACATGAGAAGGAGGAGGAGGAGCGATGATGATGAGGAGGACGAGGAGGTGGAGGAGGAATGTTTTTTTTTATGATGCTGATGATGACGAGGATGATGCTCATGGTGGTGCTGGTGATGAAGATGAGTGGAGTGACGGTTGTGTTGGTTATTTGGTTATTGGTATGATGATGACGATGATGGTGTTGTTGATGATGATGGTGATGATGATAATTATGATGTCGATGATGCTATTGGTTTGTTGTCATGATTGCTCCCATGTCTAAGAATAGTACTGGTAAGTATGGTTGATGTTTGCTTTGTGTTATTGCTGGGATTTGTGTTTTTTTTTATATGTTCAACTTTTGGATTCTTACTTTTAGGATGACGACGGTGGTGTTGCTGATGCTCATGATGGTGGCGACTATGATTATTTTGCTGAGCATGTTTCTGCTGATTATGGTAATCAGGAGGATGAGGGATGATGACGATGACGAAGAAGGTGATGATGCCGATGATGGTGGTAATTGTGATGCTGCTGCGTGTAATGATGGTCATGTTGATTATGATGATGCTGGTGATGATTATGATGCTGATGATGCTGCTGATGATGATGCTGCTGGTGATGATGCTGCTGCTCACGACGACCATGATAATGATACGCATTTTTTCTAGTATAAGTATGAAAAGGAGGAACATCATGACTATTATCATGCTACAATACTAAGTACCACCACTATCGTTATGATGTTGCATTTTTTGTTTTTGGTGGTGACTATGGTGATGGTAATGATGATGATGATGACGACGACCACGATGGTGGTGGTTATGATGATGATGATGATGATGATGATGATGATGATGAGGATGATGATAATGCTGCTGCTGCTGATGATGATGATATTGATGCTGCTGCTGCTGATGATGATGATGATGATGGTGATACTGACCATGATGATGATACTGATGACGATGATGATGATGATGATGATGATGATGATGATGATGATGATGATGATGATGATGGTGGTGATGATGATGATGACGATGACGATGACGATGACGATGATGATGATGATGATGATGATGATGATGATGATGGTGGTGGTGGTGGTGGTGGTGGTGGTGGTGAGATGATGATGATGATGATGATGATGATGATGATGATGATGATGATGATGATGATGATGATGATGATGATGATGATGATGATGATGATGATGGCGGAAAAACCGGGGGTGGTGGTCGCTGGGGGTTCCCAACCCGTCCCCCCCTCCCCCCCTCGAAAACCGGGGGGGGGTCACTACCGGTTCGCACCCCTCACCTCCCCTTCCCCCCCGTCCATCATGAAAAGTGGGGGTGGGTCACTACCGGTTCGAACCCCCCTTCCCCCCGTCGCCGCCGGCAAGCGATTCTGGCTCCTCGGGACAGTGGGACAGTGGTGGGGACATTGGGACAGTGGTGGGGACGGTGGTGGTGGGGACAGTGGTGTGGGGACAGTGGGACAGTGGTGGGGACGGTGGTGGCGGGGACAGCGGTGTGGGGACAGTGGGACAGTTGTGGGGACAGTGGGGACAGTGGGACAGTGGTGGGGACATTAGTGAAGGCGGTGGTGAGGACGGTGGTGGGACAGTGGTACAGTGCGGAGAGTGGTGGGGACAGTGGGGACAGTGGGACAGTGGTGGGGACAGTGGGTACAGTGGGACAGCAGTGGGACAGCGGCGGGGACAGTGGGAACTGCGACAGTGGTGGGAACAGTGGGGACAGTGGGACAATGGTGGGGACAGTGGGGGCAATGGGGAGAGTGGGACCGTGGTGGGACAATGGTGGGGACAGTGGGGACAGTGAGACACTGGTGGGGACACTGGTGGGGACAGCGGGGACAATGGTAGGAACAGTGCGGACAGTGGTGAGGGCAGTGGTGAGGACGGTGGTGGGACAGTGGGACGGGCACAGTGGGGACAGCGGCGGGGACAGTGGGACAGTGGTGAGGGCGGTGGTGAGGACGGTGGTGGGACAGTGGGGACGGGCACAGTGGGGACAGTGGTGGGGACAATAGTGATAACAGTGGGACAGCTCAGTGGGACAGCGGCGGGGACAGTGGGACAGTGGGGACAGTGGGGACAGTGGACAGTGGTGGGGACCGTGGGGAAAGTAGGGAGAGTGGGACCGTGGTGGGAACTGTGGTGGGGACAGTGGGGACAGTGCGACAGTGGTGGGGGCACTGGTGGGGACAGTGGGGACGGTGGTGGGAAAAGTGGTGGCACTGGTGGGGACAGTGTGGACACTGAGACACTGGTGGGGGCATTGGTGGGGACAGCGGGGACAATGGTGGGAACAGTGGGGACAATGGGACAGTGGTGGGACAGTGGTGGGGACAGTGGGACAGTGGTTGGGACGGTGGTGGCGGGGACAGCGGTGTGGGGACAGTGGGACAGTGGTGGGGACGGTGGTGGCGGGGACAGCGGTGTGGGGACAGTGGGACAGTGGTGGGGACAGTGGGGACAGTGGAACGGTGGTGGGGACAGTGGTGAGGGCGGTGGTGAGGACGGTGGTGGGACAGTGGGACAGGGGCACAGTGGGGATAGTGGTGGGGACAGTGGTGAGAACAGTGGGACAGCTCAGTGGGACAGCGGCGGGGACAGTGGGGACAGTGGGGACAGTGGAACAGTGGTGGGGACCGTGGGCAAAGTGGGGAAAGTGGGACCGTGGTGGGAACAGTGGTGGGGACAGTGGGGGCACTGCGACAGTGATGGGGGCACTGGTGGGGACAGTGGGGACGGTGATGGGAAAAGTGGGGACAGTGGACGGTGGTTGGAAAAGTGGGGACAGTGTGGACGGTGGTGCTGGGGACAGCGGTGGGGGATGTGGTGCTGACGGTGGCGGGGATTTGGGAGTTCTGCGTTTGCCGGCGGTGAGGGGGGGGGTTCGAACCGGTAGTGACCCCCCCCCCGGTTTTCTGGAGGGGGGGGGGGGATTCGAACCGGTAGTGACCCCTCCCCGGTTTTCCGAGGGGGGGGGAGGGGGGGGGTTCGAACCGGTAGTGACACTCCCCCAGTTTTCCGGAGGGGGGGGGGTCGAACCGGTAGTGACGCCCCCCGTATTTCCGCTGTCCCACTGTCGCGAAGAGCGGGAATCGTTTGCTGGCGGCGAGGGAGGGGGGAGAGGGATTTCGAACCAGTAGTGACCCCCCCCAATTTTCTGGAGGGGGGGGGAGGGGTTAGGGAGGGGGGAGGGGTTTTGCTGGGGGAAGGGGTGGGGGGGTTCCAGCAGGGATTTTCGAAGGGGGGGGAACCCTGGGTTCCGGAGGAAGAGGGGGGGAATTTTCCTCAGTAAAGCGGCGGTGGATCACGCTCTCTTGATGATGACGATGGTGATGATGATGATGATGATGATGATGATGATGATGATGATGATGATGATGATGATGATGATGATGATGATGATGATGATGATGATGATGGTGGTGGTGGTGGTGGTGGTGGTGATGATGGTGATGATGATGATGATGATGATAATGATGATGATGATGATGATGATGATGATGATGATGATGATGATGATGATGATGATGATGATGATGATGATGATGATGATGATGATGATGATAATGATGTTGATGAGGGTGCTGATTATGATGATATTGAGGATGAGGATGATGGAGCTGATGATGGTAAGTGTGATTATGCTGGTGGTGCTGCTGATTATTCTGATGATGACGATGATGATAATGATACTGATGCTGATGATGGTGATGCTGCTGACGATGATGATGCTGATGATGATGATGATGCTGATGATGGTGATGATGAGGAGGAGGAAGAGGAAGAGGAGGAGGAGGATGAGGAGACGCAGACGGAGAATGATACCAATAATACGGAGGAGGAGGAAGAGGAGGAAGAAGAGACCAGTGTAAACACAAGAGTTATCAACGGTGTTGGAATAAACCCACCCTCCAAGCTCCCTCTTCATAGGCCCTCACAGCGGTTCATTTCCATTGAGGGAACTGCCTCGTTGGAAGACAACTGTTTGAAGACCCTGAAGCATGTCAAAACGTTGTTCTCGCGATTTCCACGCCACGGATCAACCTGACTGTTGCGTGTTGGCGATCCGGAATCGTGCTAGAACGCCATTCTTGGGACTTCACACAGCGAATCAGCGTGACTGTTGTGCCCGCGTAGTCTCGAATCCGTTCGAAACACCATCTCTGGTACGCTGATGATGGGAATCCGTGGAACTCTTGCAAATGTTGTAAACGAATGTGCGCAGCGCGAAGGCGAGGGCCACATTTTGAAAAGGAACAGCCCGCAACACGTGAAACCCTTGCTGCAAATGTTTAAATCGAGTGTGCTCAGCGCTAAAGCGAAAACCACATTTTGAAAACGACCCGCCCTGAATCCGTGAAGTTCGTGTAATTGTTTAGAACCAATGTGCGACGCTCTACGGCGAGAGCCACATTCTGAACACGACCCGCCCTCGATCCGTGAAGCTCTTGCAAAGGTTTAAAACGAAGGTGCTGCGCGCTAAGGCGATAGCCACATTTTGAAAACTACCCGCCATCCATCTGTGAAGCTGTTGCCAAGTTTGAAGCTTCAGAGCCATACGTAGCAAGGAAAACCCAGGCGAAACGCTCAGCCCGCCCTAACAACTTGCCTTGGGGTGCGACAAGGAGAAGTTTCGTATCAGGAACAGGAATGGAGGGGGAGGGGGAGGAGGAGGAGGAGGAGGAGGAGGAATAGGAAGAGGAGGAGGAGGAGGAGCAGGAGCAGGAGCAGGAGAAGGATGAGGATGAGGATGAGGAGAAGGAATAGAAGGAGGAACAGACGGATGAGGTGGAGGAGGACGAGGTGGATGAGGAGGAGGAGAAGGAGGAGGAGGAAGACGGAGGAGGAGGAGAAGGAGGAACAGGAGGAGGAAGCGGATGGGGAGGCGGATGAGGAGGCTGAGGAGGAGGAGGAGGAGGAAGAGGAGAAGGAGGAGGAGGAGGACGGAGGAGGACGGATGAGGACGGATGAGGACGGATGAGGAGGAGGAGGAGGAGAAGCGGTGGGAGGAGGAGGAGGAGAAGGAAAAGGAAAAGCAGAAGGAGGAGCAAACGGAAAAGAGGAGTAGGAGGAAAAAGGAAAAGGAGGAGGAGGACGAGGACGAGCAGGAAGTGGAGGAGGAGGAGGAGGAGCAGGAGGAGCTTGCAGGTGAGCAGGAGGTGGAATACTAAGAAGAACAGCAATAACAATGATCGTAATAGTAATGAAGAAGAAGGGTCATACGAATAGTTAGAAGGAAAAGACGAGGAGGAGGAGGAGGAGGAGGAGGAACACTAATAATAAGAGGAGGTGGAGGAGGAGGAGGAGGAGGAAGACAAACATGATCTTGCTGCGGGAAAGGCGCCCCCCTCAGTTGCTATTAGTCTGTACAATTTTCGCGCTGTCTCGAAGTATGCGTATCTTGCTCAGCTCTCGCCAATGCCGAAATCCATATCGAAGTGGGGAAGCCTGGCTTTGCACCGTGTTCATCATCTTCCACCTTTCTCGTTCCCTCTCGCCTCTTTGCTCTCCCTCCGCTCTTGCTCCCGCATCCGCCCTCAATCCCCCCACATTTCGAGCACTGCTGCTCTCATCCGTTCTGCACTCTCGACAGTGACTAATTGGCGCCCTCGGTGGCATCGTTTGCAGCAGCAGTGTCTGCCGTACTTACCTATGGTCGTTTGAACAGCGAATAATTGGTCCCCATCGCATTGGCTCGCTCGTCCGTTCGTGCAGGAATTGTTCGATGCCAGCCAGCCGTTTCCATCCTGTTCGCGCCTGCGTAAACGCGTATCGCAGGCCCGCCACGCTCTCGCTGAAGCTCGCAAAACCTCTCCTGGAGCACCCATCCAGAGAACGATTGCCCGTGGCTTGGAATAAGCTATCCTCGTGGACTCCCTGGGAGACACGATTGCGAAACGCATATCGAAGTGGGCCTCGAGGCCCCCGAATGCACGTGTTCTCGCGGCTCTAAGTTCGCCAAAGCTGAGATATGTCCATATTCTAATGCCACCCGCGTGGCAGATCTCCACGATACGGACTCTTGTGCGGGGGGGTGGACGACGGAACGCCGCATGTCGCAAAGAGACTGCCCGTGCAAATTCGGATGTCTTCAAAAGCTGGACTCACAAGGTCACTACCGTAGTTGTCCTGAGCTCTGGACGGCTGTTATGCAGATCTGGAGATTAAATGTTCCGATCGAGCTTTTTCTCGACCGAAGGCTTGCCTTGTCGACGAAGATGACAAATGATCAGCGCAAGCTTGCCGTCCAGAGAGTTGCGATTGCATATTATATGTCTAAAGAAGTCTGCGATCGCCACCCCGATCGCCGAGTGTGCGAGGGCAGCTCGTGCTCAATTGCTATAACCATTTCAAGAGGAGAACCAATCGAACTTCATTCCGAGCCACGTGCGAGGAGGAGGAACAAGAAGAGGAGGAGGATGAGAAGGAGTTGGAGCAGGAGGAGCTTGAGGAGGATGAGGAGAAGGAGGAGGACGAGGAGGACGAGGACGAGGAGGACGAGGAGGAGGAGGAGGAGGAGGACGGAGGAGGGGCAGGATCGGAACCGCGCGCGCCACCGCTGGCCGCCCGAGAGGCGGCGAGGACGACGCCTCCATGGCGCTCCTGAAGGCTGGGCCGGCGTGCCCCAAGAGGGGAGGGGTTGGGCCGAAGGACGGGCAAGCGAAATGGGAGGGACATGGGGGAGAACACTGGGAGGGAAAAGGTAGGGAAAATGGAAGGGGAAACGGAGGGCGGGAGGGAGAAGGGAGGGACGGGAAAGGAGGGAGGGAAAAGAGAGGGAGAAGGGGTGGAGGGGGGAGGGCAAGTGAGACGGGCGGGAGGCAGGGAGGGAGGGGGGGAAGGACTTAGGGAGGAGGAGGACGAGGAGGAGGCGAGTATGGAGGAGGGGAAGGTGGGTAGTGAACAATGGGGAGAGGGGGGGGGAGGTGGAGACGGTCAAGGCCAACGGCTGTCAGCAGCGAGCGAAGTTGGGCTTGTTTATTGCGGGTCGGCTCGTGTTGCATTCCCCGATTGCCTGGCGATCTCTAGCCTCGCATTGTGGTGTCACCCCCAGCGAATCCAGATCTCGTGGTCGCGCGCTTCTCAAACACAAGCGTCAGGAGCGAAAGAAAGACGTACGCAGCACGTGTACATGACATGCCGGTCTGCGTTGTGCGCGAGCGTTCGTGGCACGAGGCTGGCCTCGCGGGCCGTGGGCCTATGTTCACGTCCGTGGCTGGGCGCGTACGTACATCTTTTGTCGGCTCCCTAGCTCGACGAGTGCAGGCCCAGGGGGAGCGCATTGACTTCCACTCACCCACTCATCGGCGATGGCGGCCCGACAGCCCATCCCGCCCAGGAACGTGCGGGTTTACTGTCGCGGGCCCGTCGCCGATCTCTCGGCGACGCATCGCCGATCCCAAGCCAATGTTCCCCACGGAGCCGGTCCCCCGTGCCTTTTCGCCTCGGACGGGAAAGGAGGGGCGGGCGCCGTGAAGAATAGGTGTCGCAAAGGAAGCGGGTCCCAGACCCCAGCCAGGGTTTTCCCGTGCCCGCCTACGGTCTGACCAAGGTATAAGTCCGAGGTCGGTTCGGGGAGGGTGCCCTGGTATTCTTCGTGTCTGTTGGATGTTCCTTTGCATCCTGGGGGAGGGTACCCTCGAGTGAGCTTCTGGTTTGGGGTGTTTGGGCTGGCGGAGGGTCTCACGTTCTTGAAGGATGTTCTTCTGTCCTAGAGTCAACCCGCATAGGAAGGATGAGCAATTTCCCAAGGGTGCTGTTGCATCCTTCCCCTTCGGCCCTTTTTTGGCCGCTTTCGCTGGCCGCGCCCCGCTCGCACAGTGTCGACATGGCTTTCCAAGGCCCTTGCGTCCTTATCGTGCGCCATTCTTATACGGGTTGACATTAGGTCCGACCTCACGGTTGGACTGAGGTATAAGACCGAGGTCGGTTCGGGGATGGTACCCTGGTGTTCTTCGTGTCTGTTGGATGTTCTTGTGCATCCTGGGGGAGGGTACCCTCGAATGTTCTTCAGGCTGGCCGACGGAGGGTCTCGTGTTCTGGAAGGATGTTCTTGTGTCCGAGGTCCAAGCGAATCGCTCCCCCTCAGACGGGAAGGGAGGGGGCGCCGCCCTGAATCGAGGGGTGTCCGGCCGGTGGACGGTCTCGTGGTCTTGAAGGATGTTGATGTTCTTTTGTCCTACGCAGGTCCGACCGAGCTGCTCAAACTCCGACGGGAAGGGAGGGGATGTTGGCCTGCATCGAGGGGTGCCTGGAGGAGGAGGAGGAGGAGGAGAAGCAGGAGGAGGAGGAGGAGGAGGAGGAGGAGGAGGAGGAGGAGGAGGAGGAGGCGCGGCGCGGCGAGGCGAGACGAGGCGAGGCGAGGAGGAGGAGGAGGAGGAGGGAGGAGGAGGAGGAGGAGGAGGAGGAGGAGGAGGAGGAGGAGGAGGAGGAGGAGGAGGAGGAGGAGGAGGAGGAGGAGGAGGAGGAGGAGGAGGGGAGGAGGAGGAGGAGGAGGAGGAGGAGGAGGAGGAGGAGGAGGACGGGAAGGGAGGGGGCGCCGCCCTACATCCAGGAGTGTCTGGAGGGAGGCGGGCCCAGGGCCCTCCAGGGGGTATCCCTGGGGCCGGTGCTTCCTCGCGGGCCTCTCCCGTGGACGGCCCCATGGGGCCCTGCGGCGGGCGCCGGGGGCCCCCGGGGCCCGCGGTTGTCCTCGTCGTCGCCCGCTGCGCGTCCGCGCTCAGAGGGGGGCGTCCAAGAGGCGGTCGTCGTCGTCGCCGTCGTCGCCGCCGTCGCCGTCGCCGTCGTCGTCGCCGTCGTCGTCGTCGTCGTCGTCGTTGTCGTCGTCGTCGTCGTCGTCGTCGTCGTCGTCGTAGTCGTCGTCCTCGTGGGCCTTACGCGTGCGCATCTCCCGCGCACGCGCCTCGCCAGTCGGGCGGAAGGACCGGGCGCCGGCGCGGGCCTCGTGAGGTTCGCGAGAGGCAGGAGCGGCCAGAGCGGGGCGCGCGCCCCTCGCGCGCCTGGCCCCCCCGAGCTGTCTGCGCAGAGGTCACGCGCAGGGGGGTCGCGGATGATCGCGTTGCGCACTTCGCGGCGTTGGCCAGGCGCCCAGACCCCTTGGCGCTGCGACACAGAGCGACGAGAGGTTTTTCATGATTCTCCAGTCGGGCACCTCCGCCTGTGCAGCCGAGTCGCTGAAATAAGGAACAGTTTGGGTAAGAAAGGGGCTCGATATTCCTTGGGCCCTTCTAAGGCTTTTCCTCTAGCCTTCCTCGTGCACGCAGGCGCTTGTGGGGCCGAAATGGGGCTTCGTTCCTTGTTTATCGTTCTTCCTTTCAGCAGCCCGACTGTAGGAGGACATGCCCGACCTGGCACCATTCCCAGCCTCTGGGGGCCCCTCGCCGGGCCTCGGGACCGTTGAGAAACGGCTCGGGGCGAGAAGCCGGCCCGTGGGAAGGGATCCAGACCTCTGGGGGTCGACGTTGTGACAAAAATCACTACGTCGGGGGTCTGGGTTCGCGGCGTGGGCCAGGTAGTTGCGATTCTCCATGGGGTCAGCGCGGGAGCACCAATGTGAGCGCGGCTTGCACCTCGCTCACCGCGAGGCCGACGCGCGAAGTTGGGTGACCAAGACTGTGCGAGACCCCTCCTCTTCTTCTTGAGTTTGCCCCCCCCCCCCCCCCCTCGCCGGTAAGGATGCCACGGTCTCGGCGAGGTCGCAGTCGTGGCAGGAGAAGTTCCTGAGCAACCACTCGCGGAGTTCGTTCGTCCTGGCTGAGGACTGCCCCCCCTGCCCCTCCCCTCAGCCTCTCCGTCTCCCCCCTGCCCCCGCTCCTGGGCCTCTCGGCCTTCCCGCTCCCGCTCTCTCCGTCTCAAGCTTGCTCGGGCCCCGGGCGCGCTTGGAGCTCGCCCTCGGCATCCTGCTGCCTGCGGCAAGCCCTCCACCGTGCCAGCCTGGCCCTCTGGGTGGCGAGTGGCCGAGTGGGCATCCCTGCCGCGGCCCCCGCGGCCGCCCCCACCCCTTGCTCTCGGCGGCGTTCCAGCGTCGGGTTGCTCTCGGGCAGCTGCGCCTCGCCGTGAGAGCGTTCCGGGTGTCCCCGAAGCGTTCCGAACGGCCGCCGGAGGGCTCGGTTGTGGCCCGAAGGCCCAAGGGGGATCAACACCAGAAGAAGCCTGAGAATGCCGGCGCTGCTCTCCCGCTCGCCCGCCTCGTCCCTCCTTCCGCCGTCTTGCGTCGCTCCTCTGCCGGCTCTCCCTCCTGTTTCCCCCCCCCCCGTCGCGGTCGTTCCCTGGCGCTCGCCCTCCCCGGGCTCCGGGTTCGTCCTGGTCTCCGAGTGTCGTTCCCTCGTCTGCCCCCTGCTGCTGTTGCTCTCCCGGGTCGTCCACCTTGGGGGCCATTTGGCGGGCGGGGCGCGCTTGGGCCGCTTGGGCATAGCTTCTGACATCCCCAGCTCATGGCGTCGGCGACGCTGGGCGATTCGCACCTCCCCCTTGCCCGAATCGGTGGCCCGAATTTCGGCCTCGCTCGCCGGACAGCTCCTGACTCACTAGGAGGCCAGCTAGACGTGTATCTGCAGCCCCTCCTGCACCTTAGCGCGTTTGGACTGTCCTGCTCCCTGTGGGTAGCGGCGCGCGCCGCAGAATGGTGCAGTTTAGAGGATATGTCGTGAATGGGCTGGGATCGTTTTTGTGATTGCGTCGGACCTTGGGGGCAACGTTAGGGGGATCTAGGCTGAGAGGGGGGTGCATCTACTCCTACGGTGGAAACTCATGCCAAGAAACACCCTGCCTGCCTCCAGGGTGCCCTGGGCTTCTTGGGTCTTGATGGTTTTGCTATGGAAAGCGTGACGCTCCCACACCAAAAAACAATGGAAATCCTGGGGTCTCCGGGTTGGGTTTCTTGTGGAAGGCTTCTTGCGGTCGAGCTCCTATTGTGATGGCCCACTCATCGCCGACAGGGACCCGATAGCCCGCCCCGCATCGGGGGGCTGTCGCGGATGCATCGGCGACGTATCGCCGATGACAGCTGGATGGTCCCTTCCCTGAGCCGGACCCCCGTAACGTTGCCTTTCAGACGCACGATGACCATGACCAAGATGTCGCGGGATCTTGTCGACGTCGATCTTGGTCATGGTCCATGTTTGCCGTCGGCGATTCGCAAGGGTGATCCGTGATCCACGCGTTGACGGTGACCCGGGTGGAAGATGACAGAGGTCGGCACCGACGTCTCCGTGTTCAATTTTGATCATGGTCCTCCTTTTATCTTCCATGTGCACATGCACGATCTTGACCAGGCCCGTCCTGGGCCCTGGATCGGTGCGCATGCCTCCCTGGCCGAGCCATGGGGGCGTGTGCACCGAGACTGGGCTCAGGATTGCCCAGGCCAGGTTCGGTGCACATGCATACTTCTCTTTCCTCCGATCCTCTGCCGCCTCATCCTCCCTCTCCCCCCGCAACTTCGGGGGTGCCAGGCCATGCGTTCCCGGCATGAGTTGCGTGCCCTCTGGTAAAGTCATAATCCCAGGTTCTGCGGTGCCCACAAGTACAGGCGGACCGAGGTATAAGATCGAGGTCGGTTCGGGGAGGGTACCCTCATGTTCTTCGTGTTAGCTGGGTTTTCCTTGTGCTTCTTGGGGAGGGTACGCTTCGATGTTCTGTGTTCTGGCCAGCGGAGGGTCTCATGTTGGCAGATGTTCTTCTGGCCTAGGTCCGACTGTAGACGGCTCATGATCGTTGACAGGGTTCGCCGGTGGACAAACCTCCCTTCAGTAAACCTCCCCTTAGTGAAAACGGCCTGGGACCGAAACCGACGGACCTGGCCCGCAAAAATGACGGCCGCGACGCCCTCTCGCAAACCGAAAACGGCCAATTCCTCAATCGACGTGTCAGGGTAGGAGGTCTATCAACCTCCGAAGGGTGCAGATTGCGGCAGCAGTTCCTACTCCCCCCCCCTCGGAGGACAAACCCCCATTCTCCTCCTCCTCCCGCTCCCCCTCCCCCTCCTCCCCTCCCCCCCCCCCCTCGAAGGGCAACAGCACCCCCCTCCAGCGCCCTGATAGCGGCTCCGAGCAGGGAGGGGGGCGGGGGCCGTCCATCGCGTCTCGTCCGAAGCTGATGTTCGGCCTTGTTTTTCTCCCTTTGGCGCGGACGCTTTGCCTGCCAGGGCCTCCCACGAATCGCTTGCGATCCGATTCGATGCGATTCGATTCGCGGTCTGGGCCCGCAATTCGTATACCATTCGATTGGGCTTGGTTCACCGGCATCGGCGCTGGACAGCAGGAGCGTGGCGCAGCGATCCGATCTCGACCAGATTCGCTGGCGATTCGATCTGCTTCCGATCCGAACCGATCTTGCGGTTCGATTCAGCTCGGGCCGGCATGCTCGTCCGCAGGACTACGCAGCTTCGCATTTCAACAACATGCTCACGTGGCTGGGCGTGGAGGGCTGCCACTTCCAGGAGGTCGGGAAGCCCGCGCCCGCGCAGGCAGCGGACCCCCCCCCCGCGCGACGGTCGCGATCCGATTAAAGACTGATCCCTCCCTCCTCCCCCCCTGTCTCCTACCTCCTCCCTCCTCCCTCCTCCTCCCTCCCCTCACCTCCTCCTCCTCCCTCCTCCTCCCTCCTCCTCCTCCTCTCCTCCCTCCTCCTCCTCCTCCTCCCCCTCTTCCTCCCCCTCCTCCCTCCTCCCTTCTCCCTCCTCCCCCCTCCCTCCGCCCTCCGCCCTCCGCCCTCCTCCCTCCTCCCTCCTCCCTCCTCCCTCCTGCCTTCTCCCTCCTCCTTCTCCTCCTCCGAGCGCCAGCTCGGCCCAGGCCCTTCCCCGGGCCTTGCGAGCCAGCGTCACGGGCGCCCCCCGCGCCGCCTCCCCCCTCGCCCTCCCTTTCTCCCGTGCCTCCCACCTCCCGCGGGGCTGCCATGGAGCGGAACCCGCCGTGGCGGACGGGCCACGGCGCACAGCTGCTGAGCGACGCGCAGATTCTGCTTCGTGGATTCGATGCGCTTCGGCATCGAGGCTGCCACCCGACGCATTTGGGGGCCGCCCTTGCACGTGCTGAACACTTGCACCGGGGAGACGTTCATCGCGCCGTCGACGACGGTGCACGTGCTCCTTATCCTGGTGTTGCTCCTCCTGCTTCGGCCGGATCTACTGGTACCGCTCCTCCTATCGAGGTTCGTGGCGGACCGTCCGGAGAACAACCTCTTGGTGAAGACGTTGCTGGTGACAGTGCTGCTGACGGAGCGCGTTCGCAGCCTCTTCCTGCACATGGCCGTAGTCGTGCAGAGCAAATTGCGGGTCTTGCCCAAACTCGTGCTGAAGGAGCTCCCGATGGGCCCGCAACCGCTGTCGAGTCTGGTCCGGCTCGAAGCCAGGACGACGGCCGTGGCGGCCCTGTCCCAGAGTGCCGGGCTTGCGTGAGGGCCCGGCACTTCGGCGCGCGCGCGTGCAGTGAGTGGCTGCGAGGCCGCGCAGCGCCTGCAGCAGCGCAGAGCGCGATTCTCCCGCTGAGGGCCGAGCGCGCTGCTCCTGCTTAGTCTTCCTCTTCCTTCTTGCCGTCTTCCCTCATTTCCCCTCCCTCGTAGATCTGGCGTCGGAGATGGGGTGGTGGAGGTTCGGAGGTGAAGAGGTGTGGTCGACGAGACGTTGTGTGATTTTAAGCCGCCTGCACCCCCACCTCCAGACTTGGAGGCAAAGCCGGGCTGACAGGCACTGGAGCTGGCCCAGACCAGCTTTGAGCTGGGATCGAAGTCGTCGTGGTTGCTCTCTGTGGGCTGTTCTTTCTGGCATGCTGGTTGGTGGGAGCCCTGTGCCGCTGACCGGTGCCGGGTCTTCCTACCAGCCTTTGTTGCTGGAAACGCCTCCTGCTTCTCCTCCTCTTCCTCCTCTTCCGTAGGGGTCCCCTGGGCGGCACTTTCGTGAGCAGGCGCCTGTCAGTCTCTTGCCTCAGCCGCTGCGGGTGAACGAGCGTCCTTTGAATGATGCATGCTCGAGCGGCAGAGGCATGCCCGCGTGTAGTCTGTTGCAGAGGCAGAGCCGAGCGCATCACCAGAGTGATGCGAGCTCGTGCACAGAGGCCGTCCAGGGCCCTGACGGCTGCATGCCTGTCGTCTCGCGCTTTTGCTCTCGTTTCTCTGCCGTCCCTCCTTGTTCTTGTTGCTATACCATCGTTCTTTACATCCTTGGTTGTCCGCGTGGCATTTGTAGTTGGAATATTCGGATTGTCCTGGGCTCCGTACATTCGAACCAGGCAAGCTTCCGACGTAAACTGAATCATATGCGCTCTCTGGTTCGTAAGTTCCAGGTCCTCGGGGGCCAGGGGTCTCGCGGAGGGGAGGGATGCATGGTACATCTTCAGCGTGAGGTTCGGTCCCACCAGGTCTTTGGCAGTTTCTGCGCATCTCCATGTGCAGGCGGCAATCTTCTCCTCGTCTCCAAGCAGTACCTGAATCTGTGGTGCTGCGTCGAATTCAGAACTAGGATACCTGGTCGCATCATTTTACTGTGCAACATCCAATTCCTCAGCCTCCATGTGGATCCAAAGTGGGGCATCAATGAGATGGGGTGTTCGCCAAGATCGAGAGAGCCCTCGGGGACCCAGGTGAGTGCTCCACTCTCTTCTTCGGGGATTTCATTTTTTTTTGGGGGGGGGGCGAATCCAGAGTGAATGCTTCCTCGGGACTTGAAGGTCCCTGAACCAGTCGGTTGGCCTCGCTGTTCGCGCCCCCTCTCCCGTATCTTGCGGAGGTGTTGCAAGAGGGCGACGCGCGCAGGCTCCAGAGGGATGAGATGTGGCCCTTTTGGGCGTCTTGATCGAGTGTATGGCTCTCTCCCCACCCAGGAGATTCTCTACCGCTGCCCCAACGCTGGTGTCGTTTGGCCAGCTTCTGAGATTTCGAAGCCTTCCGATCACGTTCCTGCATTCCTGAAGTTGGGGCCTCGGGCCCCCAGAGGGCCCGCCAGTATCACCGCCTGGGTTGCCCGCCGTTGAGCGTTTCAAGAAGTCGTGCAGGATCTTTTTGTGCCTCAAGAGTTAGGGCAAACCCTGGGCGAGCAGCTTCGGGGCATCAAAGATGCGTTAAACTATGCTGCAGGTCGCGTCAACGAGCATATAGCACGGGACGGCGCCGAATCGCTGGAGGAATATGTCTCTTGCCGTTTAAAATGGGCGCGATTCTTTCGAGGTGGTCGGTTTTACATGTTTACAGCGCTAAGAAGAAGGTCCGTGCATATCCGTTCCTGGGCAGTTTGTTTTCGATATGGGGCCGTGTGTGTGTGTGGAGCGAAAGGGGCGGTGTTGATCTTCACTTGGCAAGTCTGATGGTGTGTGTATATATATATATATATATATATATATATATCCCAAGCGAGAGGCCGAGCTGGCGCGGTCTGTTGAGAGGACCAAGGCAGACATTGCTGAAACTAGGCCAGCTGCTGCCATCCAGCGCGTTCGAGACCTGTCGCTCGCCCGGCGGTCGAGTGGCCGCAAGATGTGCCTGCAGCTGATTGCCGATGTAGACGGCTGGCAATGTTCGGACGGCCGTGTGTGCGCAGAGCTTCTCGCTAAGCAGCGGGGCCGAGTTTATTCAGGGCGTGACTGCGCATGATGAAGGTATAGCTGATGTATGCTCTGAGATTGCACCTATTCCTACTCATGAGTTCCATTATTGCGCTAACAGCAAATGTCTTTATCCGTGAGTGGTTCCTGAGTGTTTTCCTGGATATGCTGAATTGGGAAAAGACACGGCTCCTGATTTTGGTGGGGCCCCTCATGTTGCCTGGAAGAATGCTGGGGAAGCTGCTCTACATATATTATGCCAGATATACCTCGGGCCGACGCAGGCAGGGCGGTTGTTGCCAGACTTTAAGGATGCACGTGGCGTCTTTCTTCCAAAGGATTGCCCTGGCCGCGCAGATACTAATGCCAGAACACCGGCCTGTGCGCGGCCTCTTTTCTTGAGCAACTCGGACAATGGGATTGTCACCAGTTGTATAGGCTTCGCTGTTAGCAAGATGGTGGAAGACACTGCGGAGGGTTGTCAGAAAGTTGTCAAAGGTCGCCAGCTTGCGGGCAATGCGTTTCCCCTGGGCGCCGCGTGTCTCGGGCGGGCCATTATTGATGCCTGTTTGGAACTGCGCTTCTTGATCTAAAATACGAATTTCCCAGTGCCCTGCACAAATATATCTGGGCGGCGTTCAAGATGTCGAACCTGCCCAAGCACGTGCGGCGAGCGACTCGAGCCTTGTATTCCAGCATGAGAATGAGCACCAGTTCTCACGGGCGTGAACCTGTATGTTTTCATGTTCCGCGGGGTTTTAAGCGGGGGTGCCTCATGTCTGGACATTTTTTTGCATGTGCCTCAACTCTGTCATCACTCGGATTCGACGCAGGCGCTCGGGGCTGCCATTTCCATGGGAGCCTTGCCGACGATATTGGTGTCGCTTGCAAGGATGTGTTTCAGTGCCTACCTACCGTTCTACGTGTACTAGCGAATAGTACTTCTGTGACTGGGCTCGCGTTGCATTTAGCCAGGTGCGTCCTGTTTATGCATGGCCAGCGTTTCCTGCCGGATCTCAAGAAGTTTGGAGTGATTATTACGAAATTTAAGGTAACGTGCGATGGGAAATACCTGGGGGTGTACATGGGCGTTGGCGGGCGGGGGGGGGGGGGCTGGGGGATGGCGGTCAACGCTCTGGCTCGTCGTGCCTGACAGGTGAAGCAGCTGGGCGGGGGGCGCGGGGGGGGGGGTCTCGTCCAGCATCGCAGCATGCAACATGCGCGCGCTGCCCGCTGTCAGCCACGTAGCTCAGGCGCGGGGGCCTCCCAAATTTATGAATGTGGGGGAAACATGCGCTGCAAAGGCTTACGTGTTCGCCGCGTTTGTCGTTCCTTCCCGATGCCCCCCGACAGCTCCGCGATCTCGGCCATAGGGTTGAAGCATGGGGTTTGGAGGTGTGCTCGCGTGCCTGTCTGCGACGCGCTGCCGTCGACTCGCCCAAGTTTCACGAGTTGAGGAATATTCTGCAGGAGTTTGCCACATCTGACGAAGTCACTATCGCGTGGAAGTTCACTGCTTTAGCAGGCGAACCGCTCTTCTTCAGGATGCGGCAGGTGCGCGGCGATTTTTTCCACGTCCATTCGCTTCCCGCGTGCCCGGGGGGGGGGGGGGGGGGGGGGCGCGGCCAGGGCAATGAAACTCGTGAGTTCTGATCGCAAAAGTGAAGTCCCCACGGCCCTGGACGTTATTCTCCCCGGTTGGCTAAATGGATTCCTGGAGTGTCTCGGGCCTCGGGCCGATGTTCTCCTCACTTTTGTCCGGATTGATGTTGCTGGGCCCCGTCTCTTTCTCCTCGCGGCTTGCTTAAACACGCTCTTTAACTGGTGGAACACAACCAGGAGAGACAGGCAGTCCGTCCAGGCATTATTCGACTTGCCCAGTACTTACTGAATGTATCCGTTGAGCACTACCACGGCTTCCCACCGAGTGGGGGCGTGAACCTCTGAGCTCCTCTCGCGAGCCACTCTCCTCCCACTTTGTTGCCGTAGATTTAACGCATAATTGTTTCCCGGTTTGTCGGGTTTCCCCTTCTGTTTGTATCACTCCCGCTTTCACCCACTCCCTGGTCAAAACTGGGTTGTGGGTTGGGGCTGGACGGAGTAAGACAATTCGTGCCTTCAACCGAGGTGCCAGAGTGGACTGATCTATTATACTTATTGTGTTTGTTGGTTTCCTGTCCTGGCCAGTGGTGGGCCCTGTTCCGTCTTTCTGCGCCTGCCGCCCTGCCCTGCGGCCACGCGGTGGCGATGCAGGACCGCCCCGCCTGTCGCCGTTCCTGCGTGCTTGGGCAGGATGTCCAAGGCAATGGCTTGGGCCGGGTCGGCCAAGCCATTGCCTTCTCTCGGTCGGTGTAACTCCTCTCCCCCCTCCTCTTTTCTCCCTCCTCTTTTTCTTCTTCCTCCTCCTCCTCCTCCTCCTCCTCCTCCTCCTCCTCCCCGCTCGCGTCCCTCTGTTCTGCCTCCTCCCCCCCTGACTTTTTCTTCTGCCTCCCTTTCCTCCTCCGTGCTTGGGCCTTCTCCTCCCTCCCTCCTTTTCTCCCTGCCTCGCTTCATCCCTCACTTTCTCCTTTCCTCCATCCGTCCATCCCTACTCCGTCCATGCTCCATCCCATTTCCATCCCTTCGGAATTATTGATGCTTTGCGTATTTAACCGCTGCCCAGATGAGTTGCATTGATCAAGGAAATGCAGAAGCAAGCGGTGGAACAAAGGTATGGGGCAGCCGCTTAACCGAAATTCTTGACGCTTCGCGTGTCCCCACCAGCCCATCCAGTAACGATGCCCAGGCGAATGGAGGTGATCAGGGAAGTGAGGGAGCATACAGAGTAACAAAGGGCTGGGGAACCCGTCTTACCCAAGACGGCGAGGATGGAGGAGGAATCGGAGGAGGATGAGGAGGAGGAGGAACTGAAGGAGGAGGAGGGGGAGCGGGAGGATGGAGGAGGGAGCATGAACAATAGGCGGATGCGGAGGAGGCGGAGGAGGAGCAGGACGAGAATAAGGAGGAGGATGAGGAGAAGGGCGAGCAGAATGGCCAGAGGCCTCTTGGATGCCTCTCGGAGTCTCTTCGGATGTCTCTTGGGAGCGTCCTGAAGGCCTCTTAGGGCGTCTTGGAAGCGTCTTGGCGGTCCCGGAGGCCTCTTGGGGCGTCTTGGGTGCCTCTTGGGGAGCCTCTTGGGGACCTCTTGGGGCCATCTTGGGGCCATCTTGGGGCCATCTTGGCGCCTCTTTGGGCCTCCTGGGCGCCTCTTGGGGCCATCTTGGAGGCGATCGATCAAAGAAGAGGGTGGGGTTAATTAGCCCTGCCCCTCTAGATCCTCTAAAATCGCCTCTTGGGCTCATCTTGAGGCGCTCTTGGAGCGCTCTTGGGCGCTCTTGGGGCCGTCTTGAGGCTCTCTTGGGCCCCTCTTGGGGCTGTCTTGGGCCCTCTTGGAGCCATCTTGAGGCCTCGGAAGACCATCGGAAGCGAAAAGGCGAGAAAGCAATATTCATTGGTTTTCCTTAGGTTTTTGAAGGATTTTGGCCTCTTGGGGGGTCTCCTTGGAAGTCTCGGAGGCCTCTTGGAGTCGTCTTGGGGCGATCTTGGGGCCTCTTCGAGCATCTGGGGAGCCATCTTGAGGCATCTTGGGCTATCTCGAGGCATCTTGGAGGTCATCTTGGCCTCTGCGAGGCCCTCTTGGAGCCGTTTTGGGCCAGCTTGGACGCTCCAACGCGTCGCGGAACCCCTCGTCCAGGTCCAGGGGAGGGGGTTAGGGGGAGGGGTAAACCCCTCCCCGAAGGGGAAGGAGGGAAGATGGAAGAGGAAACTCCCTAAACCACCGACGCACAGAGGGCTGGTGGGACTTGGGATCAGCCTGGGCGAGCCCAGGAGTCAACCATGTATGCCTTCCCGGATCTTTCGATATGGGCGCATCTTGGCAGCCTACACGGTTAGTTACATTTCGAAAGCGCCTTTGGGGGGTGTTTTTCCGTTTGTATTTTCGGCTGCTAAGAACGCTAACGGTTGATTGTTGATGCTGTCCATCACGCCGAGTTGAACACCGAAGAAGATGTAAAGTAATTCCCAGGGCATGTTTCACATGCGCCAAGCTCCTTGGGCCAAATTGGGGCCGTCCTGGAGCAGCCATTTTGAAGGCCTTGGGGGCTATGTTGGGGCCGTTGGGTCCTGTCGGGCTCCTCTTCGGAGTCTTGGGGGCCACCGTCAGTGTCTCTATCGATCATTGCAGAGGGGGTCTCTTGTCAGCGCCGCCCCTTCGGGGCCGTCTTGGGGCCTCGTACACTCCTTGGGGCTCTCTTGGGCCATAATGGAACCATCTTGATTGAGCTCCACGAAACTCATCGGAAACGAACTGGCGAGAAGGCCATCATCATGTTTTCCTTTAGGCGCTGGAAGGATGTTGGCCCCCTGGGGGTGTCTTGGAGCAATCTTGGAGCCTCTTAGAGTCATTGTGGGGACAATATGGAGCCACTTCGGGATATCTTGAGCCGTCTTGGAGGCCATCTTTGACACGCTGGGGCCACGTTGTAGCCGTGTTGGTCCAAAAGCCATCCAAGGACGCATCCCTCAATAGCGCATGCTCGTACAACTCCTACTTCATGTGCTTAGACAATTGGGTGAGTGTCCCAGGTTTTGGCCACGTTGGCGCCCGTGTCCGCATGTGGGCGCCTCGTGGGCGCTCCGTGCGCTGGGTGGGTGCCCCGTGGGTGTGCTTCGGTGGCGCCCAGACCCGCCTGTTGGCGCCTCGTGGGCGCCCCGTGCGCTGGGCGCGCGTCCCGAGGACTCGCCGCGTTGGCGCCCGTGCCTGCTCGTTGGCGCCTGGTGGGCGCCCCTTGCGCGGCGCGGGTGTCCCGAGGAATCGCCACGTTGGCCCCCGTGCCTGCTTGTGGGCGCCTCGTGGGCGCCTCGTGAGCCCACGGCATCGTATTGCGCAACGTAGTTGGCGCCACATAGCTTACACACCACATGTATCATACAAGATAGCTTGCACAACATAGCCTGCACCGCATAGCTCGCACCACATCGCTCATGCCACATAGCTTACACTACACTACACTACACTACACAGCTTGCATCACGTAGCTTGCACCGCACAGCTCATTCCCAATGGCCTACACCACATATAATTCACGCTGATCGTTTTCACCACGTAGCTCGTGCCACATCTATTGTACAACATAGCTTAGGCTGCATGTCGCACGCCGCATATATTACACAGCATAGCTTACATCAATTAGCTTGCACCACATACATGCACCGCATAGCTCACACCACGAAGCTCACACCACACAGTTCATCACGCAGCTCACACCGCATGGCTTGCACCGCATAGCTTTCACCTGCACATTGTCATATCTCCCTGTTTGGGGATTGTTCAATCATGTAGGCTTTGAGCGCATGGGGGGTACCTTGGCAGCGTCGCCCAGCTGGTGCTTGACCAGTCGCCTCTTGGGGCCCCCTTTCGGGCGCTCTTGGAGCGCTCTT
This sequence comes from Prorocentrum cordatum, assembly GCA_963575745.1. Classification (NCBI taxonomy): domain Eukaryota; class Dinophyceae; order Prorocentrales; family Prorocentraceae; genus Prorocentrum; species Prorocentrum cordatum. Next base: position 911,350 of record CAUYUJ010015527.1, on the reverse strand, counting down.
GGGCGGTCTTTGGGCCGTCTTGGGGCTTTCTGTGTCCCTATCAGGGCTTTCTTGGGTTATCTTGGAGCCATCTTGCGGCCTCAAACGCCAATCGGAAGCGAAAGGGTGTGAAGGCACACATAGCTGGTTTTCTTGAGGTCTTGGTCGGGCCTGTCGGGGGCGTCCCTTCGGGCCTCTTAGAGACACGTTGGAAGCTATCCAGAGTTATCCTGAGCTGTCGCGAGCAATATTGGAGGCCATCTTGGACTTTCTTGGGCCATCTTGGAGCCATCTTCGGCCATCTTGGACGCTCTAGCCCCTCGCGCTGGCACTTCCTGTCCAGACAGGGTAGGGGGTAAGGGGAAGGGTCGAGGCCTCCTTTCCCCCGCAAGCCGACTCGCTCACTCCCACCCGTCCTCCCAATACATGAGTAACACCCGAGTGAGTCGCAGCATATTGCTTAGGAGCGCCACGCATGCCATGTGCGCCACGGTTTCCCGGTGCACCAGCCACCCAGGAGGCCCAAGCGAGCCAGGCGCGTAAGGTGCGAGACATGCTCCACGTTTAAGCCATGTGCCGGCCCCTCCGCCGTCCCTGTCAAAATTCTACGCAAAGTGGTCGCAAGGCGCACGCGCATGCTCCAGATGTGAAGGCAAAGTTCATTATGCATGGTTTTTTGACAGGGATGGTTGGCCTGCGCACAGCGAGCACGATGACGGCACCCCCGCCGTCCCTGTCAAAAATTCTCCCGGCGAAGGACCCAACCATGTGCAGCTGTGTGTAACGCAGGTGTGGATATCGTCCTCGGTGAACCTCCCTCTGGGACCACGACGCGTGTGTCGGGTGTGCCAAAATTGGCACGGGTACGCCATGCGGACGCTGCCACAGGAGCCGTCGGTGCAGCCCCATCTGAGGCCACGAAACGTGTGAGGGGTGCGCGGAAATGCAGGGTGGAACCACGTGCGGGCGCTGCCACCAGGGCCTTTGGTGGCCGCGAAACGTGGAAGGGGTGCGCCGAAATGGAGGGGGAACTGCATGCGGAACCTGCCACTGGGGCCCTAAGTGGAACACTCCATGGGGCCACGAAATGTGTGACGGGTGCGCCGACGTGGAGGGGGAACTGCATGTGGACTTGCCACGGGGGCCTTGGGTGGAGCACCCTATGGGGTATCGAAACGTGTGAGGGGTGCGCCGAAATTGAGGTGGACCTGCATGTGGACCCTGCCACTGGAGCCTACGGCGGAGCACCCTATGGGGCCACGAAACGTGTGAGAGGTGCGCCGAAATGGGGATGGAACTGCATGCGGACCCTGCCACTGGGGATTTCGGCGGATCACCCTATGGGTCCACGAGACGTGTGAGAGGTGCGCCGAAATGGAGGTGGAACTGCATGCGGACCCTGCCACTGTGGCCTTGGGTGGAGCACCCTATGGGGCCACGAAACGTGCGAGGGGTGCGCCGAAATGGAGGTGGAACTGCATGCGGGCCCTGCCACTGGGGTCTTCGGCGGAACACACCATGGGGCCACGAAACGTGTGAAGGTGCGCCGACATGGGGGTGGAACCGTGTGAAGGTGCGCCGACATGGGGGTGGAACTGAATGTAGAACCTGCCACTGGTGCCCTAAGTGGAACACTCCATGGGGCCACGAAACGTGTGACGGGTGCGCCGACATGGAGGGGGAACTGCATGCGGACCTGCCACGGGGGCCTTGGGTGGAGCACCCTATGGGGTATCGGAACGTGTGAGGAGTGCGCCGAAATGGGGGTGGAACTGCATGCGGACCAGGCCACTGGGGCCTTGGGTGGAGCACCCTATGGGGCCACGAAATGTGTGAGGGGTGCGCCGAAATGGAGGTGGAACTGCATGCGGACCCTGCCAGTGGGGCCTTCGGCGGAGCACCCTATGGGGCCACGAAACGTGTGAGGGGTGTGCCGAAAAGGAAGTGGAACTGCACGCGGGCCCTGCCTCTGGGGCCTTCGGCGGAGCACCCTATAGGGCCACGAAACGTGTGAGGGGTGCGCCGAAATGGGGATGGAACTGCATGCGGACCCTGCCACTGGGGCCTTGGGTGGAGCACCCTATGGGGCCACGAAACGTGTGAGGGGTGCGCCGAAATGGGGGTGGAACTGCATGCGGACCAGGCCACGGGGGCCTTGGGGGCCACGAAACGTGTGAGAGGTGCGCCGAAATGGGGATGGAACTGCATGCGGACCCTGCCACTGGGGCCTTCGGCGGAGTACCCCATGGGGCCACGAAACGTGCGAGGGGTGCGCCGAAATGGGGGTGGAACTGCACGCGGGCCCTGCCACTGGGGCCTTGGGTGGAGCACCCTATGGGGTCACGAAACGTGTGAGGGGTGCGCCGAAATGGAGGTGGAACTGCATGCGGACCCTGCCACTGGGGCCTTTGGTGGAGCACCCTAGGGGGCCACGAAACGTGTGAGGAGTGCGCCGAAATGGGGGTGGAACTGCATGCGGACCCTGCCACTGGGGCCTTCGGCGGAGCACCCTATGGGTCCACGAGACGTGTGAGAGGTCCGCCGAAATGGAGGTGGAACTGCATGCGGTCCCTGCCACCGGGGCCTTGGGTGGAGCACCCTATGGGGCCACGAAACGTGCGAGGGGTGCGCCGACATGGGGGTGGAACTGTATGCGGACCCTGCCACGGGGGCCTTGGGTGGAGCACCCATGGGGTATCGAAACGTGTGAGGGGTGCGCCGAAATGGAGGTGGACCTGCATGTGGACCCTGCCTCTGGGGCCTTCGGCGGAGCACCCTATAGGGCCACGAAACGTGTGAGGGGTGCGCCGAAATGGGGATGGAACTGCATGCGGACCCTGCCACTGGGGCCTTGGGTGGAGCACCCTATGGGGCCACGAAACGTTCGAGGGGTGCGCCGAAATGGGGGTGGAACTGCATGCGGACCAGGCCACTGGGGCCTTCGGCGGAACTCCCTATGGAGCCACGAAGCGTTGTAATGGGTGGGCGAAACGCAGGGAGGAGGGAGGAAAGGGAGGAGGAGGGAGGAGGGGGAGGGGGGAGGGGGCAGCGGGAGGAGGAGGAACGCGGGGCGCTGTCTCTTTAAAACGAGGACCCAACACCACAGGATGGTTGGGAATGATGATGATGATGATGATGATGATGATGATGATGATGATGATGATGATGATGATGATGATGATGATGATGATGATGATGATGATGATGATGATGATGATGATGATGATGATGATGATGATGATGATGATGATGATGATGATGATGATGATGATGATGATGCTGATGATGATGATGATGATGATGATGATGATGATGATGGTGGTGGTGGGTGATGATGATGATGACGATGATGATGAGGATGAGGATGATGATGATGATGATGATGATGCTGATGATGATGATGATGATGATGATGATGATGCTGATGCTGATGCATGATGATGATGATGATGATGATGATGATGATGATGATGATGATGATGATGATGATGATGATGATGATGCTGATGATGATGATGATGATGATGATGATGATGATGATGATGATGATGAGAGGAGGAGGAGGAAGGAGGAGGAGTGAACGC
>CAUYUJ010015527.1:825287-902787 GCA_963575745.1 Prorocentrum cordatum | reverse complement strand
GTCCCAGCCGCGCTTCGCCACCAGGCTGCGGGCGCGTGGGAGGACGGCCGAGGAGATGGCCGAGGAGATCTGCGAGCGGGCCTGGGGGACTGGCATGCCCGCGAGGCGGGCCTACTACAGGTGGCGCCACACGCTGACGCGGTCGCAGAGGATCGTGTCGGACTGCATGCGGCGCTACGACTACGTGTGCCTGCGGACGTGGCTGGCCGAGCTGCGGCGGGAAGGGCAGCCACCGCCCATTGGCCCGCTCAGAGCGCCTTCGGTGCCGTGGAATGCGGGACGCAGGAGGCGACGGAGAAGTGGTTGAGGGTCGGCCTCTCCTGGCACGGGCAGCCGCTGCGTGGCGTTCTGGCCCCAGCGGCTCGCCGCAAGGCGCTGCGCGGCGGTCTGGCCCCAGCGCGCCGCCCTTCGCGTCCGTCGACGTGATCGGCATCACTGGCCTCCCCTGAGGCTGCGGCCCCCTGGCCGCCTGTGCTGCGTCTAGTTGGCCTGGCCGACGCGACGTCCTGCCGCTGCTCTCCGCTGCTCTCGGCACCTGTGCCACTGGGATCCTTCCCCAGGAAAACAGGCGGGTAGCCTCCCGATCGTCACCCCAGGTGCTCCTTCGGGACCCTGGGGGAGAGAAGAAAGGTCGTACGCCGTCCCAGCCTGCGCCACGGGGCAAGCGTCGTGCCTGGGACTTCGGGGATGTTCCCGACTCGCCCGTGCGGCGGGCGGGGATAGTCCAAGGTTCCAGTGCACGGCCTGTCCTTCCGTGCTCCCGTGCCTGGGTTTTGGGTTTGTGCCGCGTGTTGCTGCGACACCCTTGCGGTGGCCCGCCTGGTACTCCGCCAGAGCTCGGGCGGTGTCGCAGGTCCCCTGTGCGGGGGGGGGGGCTTCATTGGAGGATCCCCGCCCATTGTTCCCACGGTCACGGTCCACAGCCGTGGCGTGCGCGGGGGCGGGTTGTCCCCGAGGGAGTGGCGCTCCTCGGGCGGCTTACAGTCGAGACGCTGGAATAAGGATCAGTTTGGGTTCGGAAGGGGCTTGATGTTCCTTAGGTTCCTCCAGTGTTGTTCCTCTTGCCCTCCTGCCCGACTGTATTGGGGCGGCACGACCGAGAGCGGCGTGTCGTTACGTTAGGCTTCGAAATCGCTAGATCGCTTTTAGCTGCACTGCTTGATTTTTGCTTTCGCCGCCTCGCACACTGGTCGCGCGCATCGGCTCTAGACTCCTGCAGTCCTCGTTTTGCGCGTCTCCGCGGTAAGCCTCGCCGCCTTCAGTCACAGAGTCTGGGCGAGCCCGCGCGGACTCCAGCCGTGAGAGAGGCGTCGGGGTGGTTCTTAGAGCCATGAGTGCTCGAGCCGACTCCTGCTCTCACGGTTGGCCCAAGGCCCCCTGACACGGTGCGCTTTTGGGTTGCTCCAGTCCGCTCTTCCTCCTCCTCCTCCTCCTCCTCCTCCTCCTCCTCCTCCTCCTCCTCCTCCTCCTACTCCTACTCCTACTCCTACTCCTACTCCTACTCCTCATCACACCCGGCGCTGCTGGCCCGCATGTACCCCCACGATGGGTTACCAAACATACGGAGTTGCTTTCAGAATGCGAACGTGCGTTTCTGGAAGCCGGTTCTCTGAGCGATGACCCCTGGGACCGTCTGGAAGAGATCAAGGACATCCTGAGGTATGCGGCTCGCTCTCTCCGGGGACGTCTTGAAACGCGTGGCTGATACGGATATTGAGATGATTTCCTGTTGTCTAACTCTTATGCGCGCCGTTCGCTCTCATAATTCCCAGCTTGCCCGTCGCGCTTGTCGTCCCTACCCGATCCTCGAGCGCTTCCTGGACCCCGAGTTTCTCATATGGATTGATATAGCGGAATTTTTCAATCATACCAGATTCGTATACCACAGCGCGCACGCCTACAGCATGAAATTACTGCCGCTGAAGCAGACGCAGACACCTCCCCTGCTAAACGCTTGGTTCGTCAACGTCAGCTCTACCAATACTGTTCTGCCTGGGCCTCCGGGGGCCGTCGCATCCGTTTTGCTGGAATCGCTGGTCCTCGGGGAACCGAACACGCCGATCCCGACGAGGTGGCCGAGCGATTAACTCAGTTCTGGGGCGACGTTCATCGCGGACATCCCTGTTTGCCAGATCAGCTTGAGCACCTTCGCCCACTCGTTCAGAAGGCCCCGCCAGTACCAAAGTGGGAGATCTCTTTCGACGAATTCAGCTGGATTTTCAAGAGGGTCAAGGAACCCAGGCTCGCTGGTGAACACGCCCTTCGCACTCTGTTGCTCGTCTACTCCGCGCTATTCTGTTGTCTGAGAGTTGGCGACGGCTTCAACTTCGCGTTTGCAGTCTTCCTTTGTCAAAGGAGAAGTCCGGCCTGATGTCGTTGACGCCTTCCGCTCAGCAGACAAAGCAAGGCCAATTACCCTCAGTAGCGCGTGTGACAAGCTTTGTTGTCTGACGTTGAATCACGTCTTGGGATATGTTTGTCAAGTTGTGCGCTGCCATGCTCAATTTGGGTTCGTTAAAGGTAGATCCGTGTTCGAAAACATGAGAGGTCTGGAGGCCAGTATATGCCACTACTCGCGTCAATATATTCCTGCATCTGGTTGTACTGTTTATGATGTGAACGTCGCTTTTCTTTGTCTCTTGCGTGAGTGGATTCACTGGGTTCTGGAGCTCATGGAGATTCCCCCAAGGTTCCGTTGGGCCATCAACTTGTTCTACTCCATGTGCTGGGTCAGCGTCTCTTATTCGGGCGTCGCGCCCTTTGGATACTGGGCCGCCAGAGGCATTGAGCAGGGCCGCCCGCTGTCAGGTTCCATCCTCGCCCTCTGCCTCGACCCCGCCCTCGGGCCCATGATCTCTCGCATTCCTCCTGGCCGCTCTCGGCTGTGAACTTCCGCGTGCGACGTCGGAATTGCGCGCGGCGGTGCCTGCATCACCTTGGGCATCATTCTGCCAATATTGTTGATTGCCGCAGGCGCCGCAGGGCTGGTCTTGAAACTCGAAGGTGTCCAGATCGTCATGCCCCACCTCCCCGAACCATCGTTTTTCCTCAGCAAGCTCCGCGCTCTCGGCATTCGTGGCAAGACGCCCCAGCTTACGCACACAGGTGAACACCTGGGACTGATGCTAAGCTTCGGCGGATGGCACCAGTCGTGGATCGTGCCCGGCAGGGAGTACATTGACCGCGTTGCATCGACGAAGGCTCTACACCTCGGGCTCGCGAAAAACCTGGCCAGACACGGCGTGTTCGATTTTCCCACTCACTGTCGCTGCCCAGTTCCACCTCCCAGGCCAAGGCATCCTGGACCTAGAAGGCCGCGGCCTCAAACGTCTGACCGAAGCCCCCCGCAATGCATGGAGTGGGGCCCTCCTTGCTGTAGTCTCAAAGGCCTTGGGCTCCTTATTCAGGCTCTTAATATGCATGATGCTGCTCGTGTTTCAATGTATCGGTTAGCCATGAATCCGAAAGCCTTTTTCAGGACATGGTCGCAACGTTTGGCCAGTATAGTGAACCTTATGAACGTGTCGTTGCGCGGGGGAGTCGCCCGCTGCATTCAAACCCCAGTTCCAGGAGTCTCTGGCGCAATGTTCTGTTTCTGTCCAGCATCCCCGAGATTCCTGAGTTTGGCACGCCGGCTCTTCAGAGGACAGCGCTGGCGCTCCTGATTCACCGTGCCGCGGACCTCCCCGACCCCGCCATATGTGCTCGCGCCGCCCATTAGTGTCCGCTCCCACTCTAGAACGAGGTTGTGCTAATGACCGCGCTTCGCTGTATTGCTGCGAAGCCGCCAGCATGCCTTTTTGCCTCTGTCATTCGCACAAGCTGCAATGCCTGGACGGCCTCCCGACGCAACAAAGGCCAAACTACGACATGTCCTCTCTGCAGCAGGAATCGATATTCCATAGCTCGTATATTAGAGTGTCCAGCCCTTCGTGCTGCCATTGCCCCCCATCATCACTCGTCGTTCTCCTGCTCTTTGGTTTGCCGTTGCCGTTGCTTGCCCGCTGCTTCCCCTCCCCGACGACCAGCAGCTGTCGTTTGCATTGCTTTTAGATGCTGTTTGCAGGAGTTCTCCTAACTATGGAAATACGTCCAGACTCCGAGGCGAATCCAGATTCTGCGAAGCTTTCATTGCTCGCATATGCCATGTCCTCAGGAGGCAACCCGCCCTCCAGGACATCATTCACTAGGCGGTGCTGGCCATCGACCAGGCGGGATGGACCCCCCCCCCTCGGCGGCGCACCCTCCTCCTCCTCCTCCTCCTCCTCCTCCTCCTCCTCCTCCCCCTCCTCCTCCTCCTCCTCCTCCTCCTCCCCCTCCTCGTCCGTCCTCCTTCCTCTTGTTCCTCCTCCTCCCCCTCCTCCGTTCTGCCTCCATCCTCTTCCCCCTCCCACTTCCTCCTCCTCTCTTTGCCTCCCTCCCTCCATCCCTGGTTCCTTTCCTCCATCTCTCCACCTTGCCATCCATCCATCCGCCCCTCCCTCCGTTCCTCCCCCATGCCTTCTCCATCTCTTTGGAATTGCTGACGTTTCGCGTATCCTCACCAGCTGCTGGTCTGACGCACGATCTGTGATTCTACAGCCCAAACGCGACGCTTCCTGGCGTGCAGGTTCAATTCACCCTGGTGCTCCATCTGAGTCTCGCACGTGTGCAGCTTGCAGCCCCAGCAGCTTGCAGTCCCCACCCCTGGTGCCCCAGCTCAGCTTCAGCCACCTGCCCATCCGGCGGTAGGTTTTGATCGCGCGCTCGGTACCGCGCTTTGCTTGCTTGTCGCTGTATGATTAGGCTCGCGCGTACCCCGCCCGACCTTTTCGGACGCCGCCTGCGCTTCCGCTTGCGGCCGCGACCAAAAATTATCCCCACCGGCCCCGTCCAGAAAAGATGCCTGGGCGGGCTGCCTTGATCAGGAAAGCACGCGCAGGAGCAATCAGTGGAACAACGGGGGGGGGCGGCAGTCAAACCGAAACCCGGGATTAGCCCAGGCGGGCCGCGAATGCTTCTCCGGATCTCTCGATTTGGAAGCTTCGCGGCAACCTCTAGAGGCCACCTTGGAGCTCTGGAGGGCCTCGGTGGGACATCTTGGAAGCCATTGATGAAAGCAGAGGGGCCGTCTTGGGTCCCTTTTCGGAACGCTGTTTGGGTGCTCTTGGGCGTTCTTGCCGCCGTCTTGGAGCCTTGGAACGCGAGGCCGCCCAACTCTTTGAGAAACAAAGGGGGCATCAACAATTGTAGACTTCCTCGGGCGCCGCCAACACTGTCGTTTTTTTTTGGTCGCCTTGTGGGCCTCTTGGGTCGTCTTGGGGCCATATTGGGGCCATCTTGGACCATTTGGGCCATTTCGGGCAATCTTGGGGCCATATTCGGGCCATCTTGGGGCCATTTCGAGGCAATTTTCTGCCGTGTTGGGGTCATATTGGGCTGTCTTTGGCATCTTGGGCCATCCTGGCGGCCTTGGTTGGCGGTTTGCTTCGGCCAGCCTGGGCACTCGGGAGCACGGGTCTGTCCTGTTGGTTTTATGCCGGGGAGCGTGGTGGAGCGGATCCATCAAGCGTTGCGAGGGGCCGTGGCTTCGAGAGTGGAGGGGGTGCACGCACGTGTCCGCAGAGAGGGGAAGGGGGGGCTGGGAAGCTCAGGAGCGCGGATCTATTGATTTGTGCTGGGGATCGTCGCCTCGGTGGAGCGGATCCAGCATGGGTTCCGAGGAACCGTGCCTTCGAGAGGGGGTGGGATGCAAGCGCGTGCCCGCGGAGAGGGGGAGAAGGTGTCCCCCCAGAAGACCCTTGAAACCCTGCCGTACATCACTTGGCATCATACCACGCCTGCAGGTGCCAAGGGGCACGGTGGCGGATTCAGGAATCGCGTTCTTTCGGGACATGCTCACAGTTCGCTCCAGATCCGCGCGCTCGCCTGAGACCTTCTTGGGCCCTGATTGTGGTCGGCCGACGCCCCCAACCCCTGGCAGGTCCCCACCATCCGCCCCTCGGGCGTTGCGTACTGGGGGGCGATAAATGAGAGACGCAAAAAAACGGGTCGACTGCGCTGACATTTCCGCGTAAAGTCGCGCGCGAGCGCCCTCGTCTCCAATGTGGCGTGCCGAGGGGGCGGGCAGGTTCAGCGGCCGCGTAAGGTCGTTGTGCCATGTCGCGTAAGACCCGTTTGTCCTCGTCGCTCAAATTGGACGTGGAAGACAAGGGCACTTTTTGTGCCCCAAGACAAGGACACGAGAGGTAGCCGGCAGCGTGCCGCCCTGCGCCCGCCGCCGCCGCCGCTGTCGTCGTCGTCGTCGTCGTGGTTGTCGTCGTCCTCCTTTTCCTCCTCCTCCTCCTCATCATCATCATCATCACCAGTGTCACCATCACAATCACCATCATCATTATGACCACCACCACCACCATCACCAGCATCATCATCAACATCATCATCATCATCATCATCAGCATCATCATCATCATAGCCACCACCACCATCATCATCAGCATACTCATAATTAATGTCATCGCCATCATCACCATCGCCATTAGCAGCAGCATAATCATCAGCATCATCACCACTATCATCATCATTACCATCACCATCATTATCATAATTAGCATCAGCATCATCATCAGCATCAGCATCAGCATCAGCAGCAGCATCCGCATCAGCATCAGCATCAGCATCAGCATCAGCAGCAGCAGCAGCAGCAGCATCATCATCATCATCATCATCATCATCATCATCATCATCAGCATCAGCATCAGCATCAGCATCAGCATCATCATCATCAGCATCATCATCATCATCATCATCATCATCATCATCATCATCATCATCATCATCATCATCATCATTATCATCATCCCCCTGGTTTCTTCGCACCCTCATTTGTCGCCCAGAGCAACGCCCCAGCCCCACCTCTGCTGCTTGCTCTCGCTCCGAGGCCCGGGCCCCGCGCGCCCTGCCTGCACGGGGTGTGGACCTATCCCCCCCAGGGCTTGATGTTCATCCCTAGGCGTGTTTTGACGGTCCTCCTCGGCGGTTGGGCCCTTCCCTCCTCCTCTTCCGCGGCCGCCCTCGTCTTTCCCCTCCCGCTCGAGCTCCCGTACCCGGCACGCCCTGAGCCGTACTTCTCCCCGGTCTCTCTCGCGAGCCTTGGGCAGCCTGAGCCCAGGGATGGCTGATGGCGGACGGATCGGGCGAGGAGGGAGCCAATTATGATGTCTCAGAGACTTGCAGGGTCGGCTTTTTCACCCCGAACCGTGTTTAGACGGCCCGAGACTGAACGCGACTCAGAACCCTCGGCCGTCATCTCTTCTCTTCGAGGGGGGGGGAGGAGGCGAGAACGGGGGATTGTGGAGTCCCTCGCCTTTCGGAGGATGTTTTCCCCTTCTCCGTCCTCTCCTCCTCTGTCTCCCTATTCTCCTACACCTCCTCTTCCTCCTCGTCCTCTTCCTCCTCCTCCTCCTTCCCCCAGAATCGGGCGTTTTGCTTCTCCTGCACCCCCCCCCGAAAAAAGAGGAAAGAACAAAAAAACAACGCGGAGCGGCATTTTTTTTTTTTTTTTTTTTTTTTTTTTTTTTTTTTTTTTTTTTTTTGTTTTTTTTTGTTGTTTTTTTTGTTTTTGTTGTTGTTGTTGTTATTGTTGTTGTTGTGGTTGTGGTTGTGGTTGTGGTTGTGGTTGTTGTTGTGGTTGTTGTTGTTGTGGTTGTTGTTGTGGTGGTTGTTGTTATTGTTGTTGTTGTTGTGGTTGTGGTTGTGGTTGTGGTTGTGGTTGTTGTTGTTGTTGTTGTTGTTGTTGTTGTTGTTGTTGTTGTTGTTGTTGTTGTTGTTGTTGTTGTTGTTTTGGGGTGGGTGGGGGTGTGGGTGGGAGGGATTCCTCACTCTGCTCCGCGTTGCTCCGCTCTCCTCATTCTTCTCTCCCCCGCCCTCCTCCTCCTCTCTCCTCCATAATCGAGCTTTTTGCTTCTCCTGCATCACCCCCCCAAAAAAGGGGGAAACAAAAGGGATGCCGCCTCCCGTTTTGTTAGTTTCTAGGAGGAGAACACATCCGATTTGGGGGAAGGAGGAAACACGGGAGGAGGAGGAGGAGGTAGAGGAGGAGAGGGAGGCCCCAGATGCTTTTCCTTCGCCTGCCCCCCCAACAAAAAAACATTCGACACCGATTGTTGTTTGTTAGTATATATATATATATATGTATATATGTTTGTTTCTCGGGGGGGACCGGGTGCGAAAAAACAAGAATCCGACGTGGCATCATTTGCCTTCACCTCTGGAAGGATTCCGATTGAAAGCCCCCACAAGAAGGGTTCTTAGTGAAATCCTCCACATGAGGATTCCGATCGAAACCCTCCACAAAGGATTGTTATTGAAATTCTCCACATGTTGGTTCATGTTGGAATAACATTTAGAAGGATTGGCATTGAGATGCTTCGAAAGAAAGAATCCCCCCGTTGGCATTGCACTGGCATCGGTTTGGCAATGGTTTGGCATTGCGCTGGAATGGTGCTTTGCAGTGCGTTGGCATTGCGCTGGCACTTCGCAACCATTGCGTTGAGGAATCCTGATGGAACCCTCCACAGAAGGACTCCTATTGAAGCCCCCTACCAGAAGGACTCCTATTGAAACCATCCACAAAAAGGGTTCATCTTGAAATCCTCCACAGAAAGATTCCATGCGAAGCCCTCCACTGAAGGACTCCTATTGAAATCTGCCACAACGGATTTTCCCAATTGGCATTGCATTGGCATTGGGTTGGGATCGCCTTGGCATTGCGCTGGCATTGCGTTGGCACTGCTTTGGCATTGCTCTGGCATTGCGCTGGCGAGTTCCAATGCCTTTCGCAGAAGGATTCCGATTGAAACCCTCCACAAAAAGGATTCCTATTGAAGTCTACCACACAGGATTGCCCCCATTGGCATTGCATTGGCATTGGATTGGGATCGCCATGGCATTGCGTTGGCACTGCGTTGGCATTGCGCTGGCGAGTCCTAAGCGGACGCTCCACAGGAAAATTCTTATTCATCCACCCGAACAAGAAGGATGCTTAGTGACACCCCCCGCGCACACACAAGAGGGATTCAAAGTGAGATCCTCCACAGCAGGATTGCATTCGAAGCCCTTCACAGAAGGATTCCTATTGAAATCCTCCGAACATGGGTTTGCAATGACATCATCCCAGAAGGAATCCCATTGGAATGCACCAAGAGACGACGCCCCCAACTGGCATTGGTTAAACATTGTATTGGCATTGCGTTGGAAGTGCGCTGGCATTGCGCTGGCGAGTCCCACATGTCTCCCTTCCAGAAGGATTTCTACTGCAACCCCCAGAAGAAGGATTCTCATTGCAATCCACTACACAGGATTGCCCCTAACGACATTGCATTGGCATCGGATTCGGGTCGCCTTGGCATTGATTTTGCATTGCGATGACACGGTTTGAGCATTGCGCTGGCATTGCGCTGGCAAGTTCCAATGCCTCCCTTGCGCAGAAGGATTCCGATTGCAACCCTCCCCAACACGGATTCCTATTGACATCCACCACAAAGGATCGCCCCCATTGGCATTGGATTGGGGTCGCCTTGGCATTGGTTTGGCATTGCGTTGGCACTGCTGTAGCATTGCGCTGGCGAGTCCGAATGCCTCCCTTCGCAGAAGGATTCTGATCGAAGCCCCCCAACGACATTGCCTTGGCATCGAATTTGAGATCGCATTGGCATTGCGCTGGCATTGTGTTGGCACTGCTTTGGCATTGCGCTGGCATTGCGCTGGCAAGCTCCCATGCCTCACTTCGCAGAAGGATTCAGTGCAACCCCCAGCAGTACTCTTATTGAAATCTACACAGGGTTGCCCCCATTCGCATTGCATTGGCATTGGATTGGGGTCGCCTTGGCATTGGTTTGGCATTGCGTTGGCACAACTGTAGCGCTGTAGCATTGCGCTGGCGAGTCCCAATGCCTCCCTTCGCAGAAGGATTCTGACCGAAACCCTCAACAAAAAAGATTCCTTTTTGAAATCTACAGCAAAGGATTGCCCCCAACGACATTGCCTTGGCATCGGATTTGAGATCGCATTGGCATTGCGCTGGCATTGCGCTGGCGAGTTCCAATGCCTCCCTTCGCAGAAGGATTCCTACTGCAACCCCCAGAAGGATTCCTATTGAAGTCTACCACACAGGATTGCCCCCATTCGCATTGCATTGGCATCGGATTGGGGTCGCCTTGGCATTGGTTTGGCGTTGCGTTGGCGTTGCTGTAGGATTGCGCTGGGATTGTGCTGGCGAGTCCTCATGGCTCGCTCCGCAGAAGGATTCCGATTGAAACCCTCCACAAGAAGGGTTCCTAGTGAAACCCCCAGAAGAAGGATTCCGAGTGAAATCTTCCAAAGGAGGATTCCCGTCGAAACCCTCCACAGAAGCATTCCAATCGAAATCCTCCGAGGAAGGGTTCGAAATCCACTGTAAGAAAAGAACCCCCAATTGGCATTGCATTGGTTTTGGTTGGCCATGGATTGGTATCGCATCGGCATTTTTTTTGTTTGAAGAGGCTGTCAGAATAACGGTACAGCTTAAGGAAGGAGTGCATGCATTCGTGCATATGTACATGTATAGAGATAGAGAGAGATCAGATAAGGATAATGATGAAAAGAAGGCTGCAAGCTCGTAAAACAACCCTCTGGAACAACGAGGGACTCCACAGTCCCGGGGCCTCGAGGAGGCGGGGGTCTTGGGGGTCAAAAGCCGGGCCTCCCCCGTATGCGCGCTCCCACGGGTCCCGACCCTTCCCGCCGGGGGAAGCTTCTCCCCCCCGATCCATATTCGATCTTCCCTGGGGCCCGACAGCGGTCCCCAGCGAGGCCGAGATCGAGGAATGACGCCCAGATCACGACGAAATTATCGCGGGGGCCTACCTCTGGGCCTGCCCCTTGGGTTTGCCCCTGAGGCCACCCCAGTCCCGCCCCTAGAGGCTCCCAGGGCCTGCCCCGAGGCCGACCCCATCTCTGCCTCGAGGGCGTACCCTGAGGCCTCGAGTTGCTACTGCAGCCTGCCCCCGCTCGAGACATCTTCCATCTCTGCCCATCCCCACCCCCCCATCTCTCTGCCCATCCCCATCATCTCACCATCTCTCTGCCCCCCCCATCTCCCCACCAGCTCCCCAGACGGCACCCGGCGCCGGTCCCACCTCCCCACCTCTGCCCCGCCTCCCTGAGCAGGAGGGCCCCGACCCCCCCCGGCCGGCGCCGGCGCCCCGCCGTGCGGGTGTTGCCCGAGGTGTCCACGGCCCGAGGTGCCTCCAGGATCTCCAGGGAGGCCCCCGCGGCCTCCTCAGAGCAGCCCTCCCGCGTGGCTCTCGCTGCGACTCCTCGGGTTCGTTTCGATTCGATGTGGATGGCTTCCGATTCCGATTCGATTCGGCTTGGGATTCCGATCTGGATTCCGATTTCTCAGTGGAGGCCTTACTGGCCTGCCTATTTGCGCCGATGCGGCTCCTCCCGACTTGGGCTGTCGATTTCCGCCGACCCGATTCATTTCGATCGCCGATGCGACTTATCGATTCGAATTTGGGGTCACCTGCTCACCATGCCCAGAGGGCCCCAGGGGCTCTAAAGTGGAGCGAAATGCTGGGGGCACCTTGGGCCATGGGCACTTCTGGCAACCCCCGAGTCGTCGCCGGGGCCCCATGCCCCTCCGGCCCCGGCGCGGGCCACGCCGGGATGGGCGACCTGATGGAGGCGGAGCACATCCAGGCGTCCCCCGGGAGGATGGTCGTTGGATCTAGGTCGGGGCTCAAGTGACGGGTGTCAACGCAAACGGGGTCAGTCAGAGTGCTGGATCTTGCAGAATCCTGCGGAGCCAGGGGTGCGGTGACCTGGGTTTGGGTGCAGGATGCTTCAGGATCCTGCAGGAGCTTGCAGGATTCTGCAGAGCCTGACTGACCTGGGTTTGCATTGACCTGGGTCAGTGCGTCCCCGACTGGGGGGCAACGTTTTGGGGGGACTGGGCTCAGGGGTGGACGCATCGGCCCCCAATCGCCCATTGATCGCCGATGGGGGCCTGCTATTTAGCCCACCCCCGCACAGGATCCTGCGGCGTCGCTACCAGAGTCCTATCGCACGGTTGTCGAGGCCGCGCGAGCATGGATCCCAGATCTCCGACGATATGATTTGTTCAATTTTGGCGTTTTTCCTCGATCTCGGGCTCCAGGGCACGTTATTTGGCCCCAGCGCGATCAACAATAATCTGGGATGGACGCCTACCCTCAGGGAAGGGGTCGCGACCTCTGGGGCCGCGGACAGGAAAACAATCATGTCGGCGGATGTCAGGGGCCGAGAAAAAAACGCAGACATGGATGAAGGCGCGCGGGTTGGCGAAGGGCTCCCTTTCCATGCCAAAGCGGCGCGCCTCGTCGCCAACTCAGGCGGCACTGGCGCCATGTTTCGAGGGCTACGCTCCCCGATCTGTGGATCCCTGGTCCATGTTACAGTGGAAACCCATGCCAAGAAACACCCTGCTTGACTCCAGGGTGCCCTGGGTTTCGATGGTTTTGCTATGGAAAGCGTGACATTCCCACGCAAATCAATGGACGTCCAGGGGTCTCAGGGTTGGGTTTCTTGTGGAAGGTTACTTGTGGTCGAGCTCCTACTGTAGCGCGTGCCCGGGGGTGGGCCCCTGCGCCAGCAGTTCTGGGGCCATATCTCGGGCGAGCGGGGGTTCAACCCTCGTGGTCTGACGCGGGGGGTGATGTGCAGCCGCCGTGCGGTGGGAGGAGTGAGTGGGCGGGGAGGGGGGGAGGGGGGGGGCAGGGGGGGGGGGGGGGGGGGGGGGAGGGGGGAGGGGCAAGGAGGGGGAGGAGGGGGGAGGGGCAAGGAGGGGGGGGGGGGGGGGAAAAGGGCGGGAGCTCCCCCTACGGGGGACGGTTGCCGAGCGGCGGCGTGCGCAGGAAGCGGGAAGATCTCCTGGAACGGGCGGGGGAGGACGGAGGATGAGGAGGAGGGAGGAGGACAGGAGGAGAAGGGAGGAGGACAGGAGGAGGAGGAGGAGGAGGAGGAGGAGGAGGAGGAGGAGGAGGAGGAGGAGGAAACGCAAGACGCATCAACGATGTTTCACTAAACCCTCCCTCCACGTTCCTTCCTCACAGGTTCCTGCAATAATTTGTGTGCATCGCGGGAAGTGCCCCATTGAAAGACAACCATCGTGCCAGAAGACCTTGCGTCCTGACAGTGCCAGAACTCCGTTCCTTGGACTTCTAGCCTCGCGGATCAAAGTGCCTGTTGTGTCCTGCCAACCCTGAATCGTGCCAGAGCACCATTCCTGGGACGTCAACCCTACGCGCGCGGCGCTAAGGCGAGAGCCACATGATGAAGAAGGCCTGCCCTCTACCCTTAAAACTGCTGCAATTGTTTAAGACGAATGCGCGCAGCGCTAAGGCGAGAACAGCATTTTGGAAAGGGCCCGCTCGCCATCCGTGAAGCTGTTATCAGAAGCATAAGTGGTGAGAAAGTTTCATGCGAAACAGCTGGCCCGCCCTACCGACACGTCTGGGAATGCGACAGGGAAGAGTTATTAATTATAAGGACAAGGTATGCAAGAGGATGCGGCCGAGGATGTGGAGGATGATGCGGAGGAGGTGGAGGAGGATGAGGAGTAGGATGATGAGGAGGATGAGGAGGAGAAGAAGAAGGAGAAGAAGGAGGACGGTAGGAGGACGGGAGGAGGCAGAGGAGGAGGTGGAGGAGGTGGAGGAGGAGGAGGAGTTACGGAGTTACGGATATTGCGACTGTGTCGGAACCGCGTTCAATGCATGGTGGCGGTCGGCGCCGGCGGGGTCAGCCCTGGGCCCAGAGGGGGTCGGTGGACGCCCTCTCTGGGAGGAGGAGGCGGAGGAGAACGAGGAGGAAAACGAGGAGGAGGAGGAGGAGTTTTGATAAGATCAAGAACAATAATAACAAGGAAAAGAGGAACAACAAGGAAAAGAGGAAGAAGAGGAGGAGGAGGAAGAGGAGGAGGACGGGGGGCCCTGCCGGCAGTGCCGCCCGCCGCCAGGTGCCGGGCGAGCTCGCGGACCTCGCGGGGTGCCCAGCCTCCTGGGGCGACGGGCTGGAGCTGGCCGCGCAGCCAGACCGGAAGAAGGCGGGAGAGGAGGGAGGCTGCGCGGGGCTGGCGTGGGCGTCTTGCGCCATGCGGGGGTGGCGCGAGTCCATGGAGGACGTGGGCGGCGCGCGCTTTTCCTCCTCGTCCTCCTCCTTTTCCTCCTCCTCCTCCTCCTCCTCCTTCTCCTGCTGTTCCTTGTCCTCCTCCTCCTTCCAGTCCTCCTCCCCGTCCTCGTCCTCCGTCCTCCCGTCCTCTTCTTCTTCTGTGTCTTCTTCTCAGCATTATTGTTATGATTATTATTATTGTTATTATTATTATTAGTATTATTATTCTTATTATTATTATTATCATTATTATTATTATTATTATTAATATTTTTCTTATTATTCTTCTTCTTATTATTTTTCTTCTTCCTCCTCCTCCCCCTCCTCCCCCCCTCCTCCTCCTCCCGTCCTCTTCCCGCCCGTTTCCCGTTCTGCCGTCCTCTTCTCCTCCTCATCCTCCTCCTCCTCCCCTTCCTCGCCCGCCTCCTCGTCTTCGTCCTCGTCCTCCTCCTCCTGCCTCTTGCCTAACTGCGCGCCAGGTTCCTTTGACAGAGGGGGCGCTGTGAGAACTAATTGCAGCTATGAGAAGATTTTACGGGCTGAGGGGGGCCAACATCGTCTGGTTGGGGCCACGCCTTATAATCCTTCGGGAGTTCCCCGCGTTCGAGGGCCCCTATCATTCTCTTGCCATGGGTAGGCAAGGGGCGATTCGTCAGGCACGGTTGGCCCAGCTTCTGAAAAGAAAACGCCCCCGATCCCCCACACTCGACACCAGAAAATACCACGGAAACGCATGATCTGGTGGGTGGGGTGGAGGAGGGCGGGGAAACCTCTACACTGCTTACCTAACCAAACGGGCTTAGGGCAGGACGAGGAAGGGGAAGTGAGACAGAGAGAGCAACGGAGCCTCCCTCTCGCGTCCTGCTGGAGCTTGTGGGTTGTCACCTCCACAGCCGCCTGGACAACATCCCTTCTCCCCCTGCGCCCTCCGTTTGGCCTCCAGCTGCTTGTCGGTCTCGGCGCAGGCTCCGCACAACTCGGGGGCCTGGCGCGCGACATGATCAGCTACTGCCAGGAGGTGTGCCTGCACGGACGCGGCTACGATGACGAAACGCACGGGGCCTCTGGTCCGAGACAGGGCCTGAACAGCTGCACACGCCTCAGCAATCGGAACTGACGGTTTCCAACGTTCCACAGGGCCAAACGCCCATGCTGTAACTTCTAGCTCACGGAGGATTGCCAGCCCCCAACCACACCTCCGAATTCGAAAATCTTCGTGGTACTTGCCACCGACCCGTCCGTGGCCACGGTGGTGGTGTGGTCGAGACATATACTATCTTGTTGGGCGAAATCTCCACCTACATGTGTTTCTCCCCGTATCGGCCGAGTCGCAAACGGGTACACCCACAACACAGGCACGAGCCCTCGGAGCAAACGACAGGGGAAATCCTGGACCCCCTCCTCGGCCTGGTTGGCCAGCTCGCCATGTAGCGCCTCCAGGGCCTCATTGCCTGGGCATTCCTAGAATTGATGAAACAATGTTTCCTGGGCTGCTCCGCAGCGCGGGCAAGCAGGGCTGGACCAGGTGGGGCGGCTTGGGCGACTGGCCACCTCCGAGGCTCCTTCGAGAAGGTCCAAGGGCTCCGAGGGATCCTCAGGAGGCTCTGGCCAAGCCTGCTGGTCCTCCCACTGGGCCTGCTCCAACATTTGCTCAAAATAATCTCATCTGGCTCCTCCTGCTCCTCGACCCTGGCCTGCTCCTCGACCCTGGCCAAGCCTGCTGGTCCTCTCCTGGCCCTGCCCTGGCCTGGAGACTCCGGATCCTGCGCCTTTGCTGGCTCAAGGGATGTGCCACTCTGGGAGGTAGACGGATTGAGGTTGGGAGGCGTAGGGCGTGTGGCGTCATCGCCAACACGTCGATTCGCTGGCCACAGCGCTCCAGACATGATCATCCGAAGGGTGCTTAGCTGGTCGAACCTGCCCTGCCTCCTGAGCTGCCTCATATGACATTTACTGATGTGCAACTCTGGGCCATGCTCTAGGCCCTTGCCCTGGTAGTGCTTGGAAGCTGCCAACCATGCCTGCTGCTCTAACGCTCCATACATCTAAAGTCTATGAACCGCTCTGGGTCATCAGTCTCAAGGTTGAGACGCTCCCCATCCTGGTTGATCCATTCCCAGGGCGAGTCCGACGAAAGCCCTAAACCCTGCAGCGCTGCGACTGTGGCTGACAAGGTTCCTTTCACTCTACTCAAGCGCGATTTGGAATTTTCTGGACTCGTCCAATCATTGCGCCAGGATATCTGTACAGCTCGGCGTCGATCTCCCAAGAGGTCTGGCAACATGCCCATCCATTCCCTAAAAAGGCGCAATCTTCCAAACACCATTGGGTCCTGGTGTGCTGAAAGGAAGGTCATTCGGATCGTGGTCGTCGCGCAGCCCCCTTCCCTTCGGCCAACCATGCCACTAGCTTGCGCTCTCATCTTCAAAAGCACAGACGGGGCTATGCCTTGGCCCTCCAGGCCCCAGGCTGCTTGCGGCAGGTACCCCGTCTTCACCAGGGGGGCCACAACTCGCGAT
This sequence comes from Prorocentrum cordatum, assembly GCA_963575745.1. Classification (NCBI taxonomy): domain Eukaryota; class Dinophyceae; order Prorocentrales; family Prorocentraceae; genus Prorocentrum; species Prorocentrum cordatum. The sequence continues at coordinate 886,099 of CAUYUJ010015527.1, read as the reverse complement.
GTTTTGGCCACTCGTTTGATCATCTGGCCTGGGTCGTGGCTCGCCTGCATTCGCTTCTTGGCTGTGCCCACGCTCCTGCGGTGCGAGGTGCCATCGATCCCCAGGTCCTTCACGAATTGACTGTGCTGCAGGTTTATCCTGGCTTCCTGAAGCCTTGCCCTGATGGCCGCCGCGACCCTGGGAGAGTTTGAAGCAACCTTTCTTTTCACCGAGATGGTGAGGCCCAGTGACGCGCACCGATCCACACAAAACTTAACTGCAGCTGTCGCTGCTTCAGCTACTACACTCTCTCTCTTCCTATGGCTGATTGCGTGATATCGTTTATCCAGCTCTGGATTTTGGCTGGTCTGCACGAGGCGTGCAGTTCACTGAGCATTGTCCAGTGGGCTAGCTGAGAAAAATCCACACTCTGCCAGCACCCAGCCAGGATCCCCTTGAAGGCCTGCAGGGGTTCCGAGACCACCCCGTACTTTTGGCACCTTCGGCACCGTCATCCTCCTCCTTCCTCCTCCTTCCTGTCCTCCTCACCCTTTTTCGCCTCCTCCTCGTCCTGCTACTTTTCCTCCTCCTCGTCCTCCTCCTCCCGTCCTCTTCCCGTCCTCTTCCCGTCCTTCTCCCATCCTCGCGCCCTCCTCCTCTTCCTCCTTTTCCTCCTCTTCCTCATCCTTTTCCTGCTCCTCCTCCTCTTTCTCCTCCTCCGCCTCCTCGTCTTCGTCCTCGTCCTCCTCCTTTCCTTCTCCTCCTCCTCCTCCTCCTCCTTCTCTTTATTTTTCTTCTCCTCCTCCTCCTCCTGCTCTTCCTCCTCCTCCTCCGCCTCCTCCTCCTTCTCCTCCTCCTCCTCATCATCCTCCTCCTGCTCGGGCTGGCCTCCGTTGTTAGGTCTAGCTCTTCTTCCTCCTCCTCCTCCTCCTCCTCTTCCTCCTCCTTGTTCTCTTCGTCGTCCTCTCCTCCTCCTCGTCGTCCTCCTCCTCTCTCCTCTTCCTCCTTCTCCTTGTCCTCCTCCTCCTCCTCCTTCTCCTTGTCCTCCTCCTCCTCCTCTTCCCTCCCGTCCGTTGGCCTCGGTGGCCGTTTCACGAGCGGTAGGCAAGGGTCGCTAGGGCCTATAGGGGCAGAGGAGGTGCTCAGGGAATGCCACAGATTTCGCACCTGGCAACAAAAGCGTGGTGACGGTGCATGCATTGCCCAGTCTTCACTGGTCGGCGGCGCGCCCAGAGGGGAAGGCAACTGGGGGCGGGCCTTCTCAGAAGGCTCCGAAAGCTCCCGGCCTTCTGAGGAGCGCTCTGAGCCTCCTCCGAAGCCAGAGGCTGCCTCTCGGAAGGCAAGAGGGCTCCTGAAAAGCCCCGCCGCTCTCTGGGAAGGCCTGCCCCCTCCCACGCGCGCCCCCGAGTTCGGTTTCCGGATCGTCGCTCGGCTCTCCTGGTGGCCGCTCGAGGACGCTCTCGGCCAGGCGCAGCTGCTGTAAAACACTCCAGGGCTGGAAAGCGCAGAGAACCGACGAAGACGTCTCGATGCCAGAAGATCCTGCGGCGCGCCGCCGAGGACGCCTCTCTCGTGCTGCCCGTGGGCTACGTGGGCGGCGAGTGGCGCGACGCGGCCCTGTTTGGCGTCTTCGACGGGCACGGGGGCGAGCAGGTGTCGCGGCTCGTGGCGCGGAGGCTGCCGGGCGCGCTGGCGGAGCTGGGCGGCGAGCTGCGGCAGGACCGCCCCGTAATGGGGGACCTTGTTAAGGAGGGAGAATCCGCCGAAATTCGCTGCGAGCCACAATGTGTCCACGAATTCGCAGGAAGAGAGAGAGAGAGAGAGAGAACAAAAGAGAGATAGAGAGAGAGAGAGAAGAAACAACAAAACAAGATAACGAGAGAGACAGACGGAGAGAGCCAGGCAGGTCGCCGCGGAGGCTGGCTTCGCGCCTGGATAGTGCCCTCCTCGCGGGCGACCGTGCCACCGTGCCCCTCGGGTGAGCGGGGGGAGGGGGCCGGAGGAAGAGGGCAGAGAGGAGGAGGGCAGGGAGGAGAGGGCGGAGTTGTCTGAGTCTGGAGGGGGATGGGTGGTCGAGGGTGCTGTGTTTGTGTGTGTGTGTATGTGTATGTGTATGTGTGTGTGTGTGTGTGTGTGTGTGTGTGTGTGTGTGTGTGTGTGTGTGTGTGTGGGGGCGGCCATTGGCGGGGAGTGCCCGGGCCAGGGGGGCGGGCGGGGGCATGGCGAAGGAAGAGCTGTAAGAGGGAGGCCATGGGAGGGAGCAGGGCGGGGTAAGTAGTGGAGGGAGCATATGAAAAGGGATGGGAGGGAGTGGGCGGTTAGGGGGGAACGCGGGGACGGAGGGCACGCGATGCAGTGTCGGCTCCCAGGGCGAATGGCCAGCTTACCTGGGCGGCATTTGAGCGTTGTAACGTCTGGAAGCCACGGGCGCATAATTTCTCCCTCTTCTTTGTTGACCTTCCCTGTCTCCTTATCCTCGTAAGCGTTCTCCCGCGCTCTCCTCCTCCTCCTCCTCCTCCTCCTCCTCCTCCTCCTCCTCGGTCGGTCGGTCGGTCGTGGCGCAAGAGATGTCGAAGCGCATGGAGAGAGCAGATAGAGAAGCAGGGACAGGAACGGAAGGGACCTGTCAGCTGGAGAGCTGGGTTCTCTCGCTGAAGTGGATGGATGCTAAAAGGGTGGAACATGGAAGGAGAGCCGAGGATGGAAAGATAAAAGAGGCCTTCCCCATGGCAAGAATCGTTACCCCCCTACGGGGGCAGCCAAACCTTCAAGGGGCCCCTGGCATCACACAGAAGGTACTGCCTAAAGTTGGCGCTGCCGCAAAGATCGGGCCGAGATCCTGGCGTTTCCTTCCCCCTGGGCCCTTCACGATTGAACACCTATCGCTGCGAGCCCTGCAACTCCAGGCGTAGCGAGAGAGAGAGGGACACGGAGTGCGCACCCTCGTGGTTAGCTGTGCGACGCCCATTCCTGGTATGGAGCATGCAGTCCATAGATGTCCCCGTCGCAATGGATGGATCCCAAGAGGAGGCAAAGCGTCGCAAACCGCACGGCAGATCCCAACCGTCGTCCGTCGTGGCAAGTTGGAGGAGCCTTCTCAAGGATCGCTCCTCACTTCTGCTCCAAAAGGGACGAGGACGCACCATATCATCAAAGGAGACACGTGGTAGAGGGCAATCGGTCCGAATCCTGGGAAATCCACAACGCGCTCCCTGGAGAATGGAGGCAGCCATGAACAGATAAAGGGGTCTGCGATAAACTTTGGCATGGCTGGTCCTCCAGAGTCCATCGGCCCCAACCCCCTCTGAGCCCCTGGTGAGGCCTAGTGTGAACGCAACAACCCCCCCCCCACCACGCTTGGCAAGCAAGATCTCTTCCATCGACCCAAGATGACCCCCTAGAAGCACCGTGGGCTTCAAATGATGAGAACCAAACATGACATGCGCTGGTCAATCCGATGTAGGCGAACATCGGGGAGAGCCGTCAAGCGGACCATCTCAGGCAAACCCCAGGAAGAAGGGGCCTCAGGCATACTAGCGTTCTTGGCTGGGTGCTCCATGCGAGCCGGCACACCGTCGATCTATGCTTCACACAACATCCGAGTGGTGGTTCTTGGCAACCTACTACCCAAGGCGAGCTGTGCAGCCTCCCGCTCTTTGAGATGACCTAGCCCCCAGATCGAGTCGGGGGTCCTCAGAGGCACAGGCCCGACGAGACCATCGCACTGCGACGCCTCCGTCGTCTGCATCGGCGTTTCGCAGAACACCTGCGCCAAGGCACTCCAAGTATCGCTACGCTGGAGCCGAAACACTACGCTCAGTTGGCCGCCGGGGCTTTCGACGGACTGGTTCGGGTCACGGCACTTGGCATGCCCACATATTCGGACGCGCTGGACTGGCTCTCGCAGGGAATCACCGTCGAGCAGGCTCAGACGCAGAAGAGGAACGCCGCACAGTGGCGGCAGCGCTTTGCGAGCTGGAGCAACGAATTGTGGAAAGCAGCTACCCCTCTCTTCAAGGGAGGCCAACCAGCACCAGCCCATGCAGCCGCAGATATGCGAGAGCAGTGGGTCAAACGTTGGAAGCCAGAAAACTACGACAACACGGGCTACGTCGCCGCCTGGAGGCAACATGTCTCGGCCGTGGCCTTCCCGAAGTCCACCCACCCTCTTGACTGGATGCCGTCGCTCGACACCTTCGCGCACGCAGTCCGTCAGGCTAAAGGATGCCCAGGACTGGACGGCTGGACGAGTCGTGAGTTGAAAGCATTGAAAAGAATCTACCCCATTGTACGAGTTGTGGATGGCTGCGTCTCCAGAAACAGTTGAACTACGTGCACGGCTGCCTCAGGAAGTACTGCGCGCTATGCTTCCCTGGCGCGTGGCTGGCATGCCAAAGAACGAGGAGGCCACCCGACCGATCTCGGTTGGATCTGTGCTGATGCGTGCCTGGCTTCGGGCGCTGTCAACGGCTTCGGCTTCCCCTCCAGACCTGCAGTGGGCCAATCGCCGACACGCGTCGGTGGTGCATGCAGTGACCAAGTGGCTGAAATATTGCTCCGAAGGACAGTGCGGCGCGGAGATGGACCTCTCGGCGGCGTTCGACCACAGCCATGCCCTACGCAGTTATGTACACATGCTACGCCGCGTGGAAGGGCCCGCGGATTTGCTCTATCCAGGGTGAGCTCGCTCCACCGCTGGATCCGTGCAGAGGCCCGCCCCAGGGCGACAGCACGGCTCCATGTACGGTCATATCGACGCTGGTGCCATGCGTACCGACGTCTGAAGGCCATGCCTTCATGGATGACAGAAACTTGGTTGCTCAAAACACCGATGACCTCGATGCAGACTTGTTGATGACCCAACAGTTCGACACGTCCACCGGCTACTGCGAGAACCAGGGCAAGAAGCAACGCTGGAGTATCGACGATCCTGTTCCTGTCCAAGTGGGGCACCTCGGAATACTGGCGACGCCGACAGACCACAGTCCCGTTACCCCATACTCTCGAGGGGCGGGTGGCAGAAGCTAGAGACCGCGACATCCGCGCTGGGGCCTATCCCTGGCAGCCATCAACTACGTCTCAGACTGGCATATGCATATGTGAGACCCCTGTGGGCATGGGCACTGTCCGTTGTGACGCCACCTCCACGACGTTTTGCCGGGTTGTTGTGCAGATCTCTGTGGAGGACGAGCTCGTCGCTACTGGGCGCAGAATATCATATTACATCCAGAGCACTCGGTTGCTATTCTGGGGTTTCAGAAGTTGATTGGTGAGAGATTGGTCTGGAGTGATTTCTTGGACGCGACGCTCTCAGCGTACGGTCGGGTACGGGGACTTTCTTTTATCGGATATTCGCCCACTCAGGGCGCAGTGTTTCAAGTCGGCTCGCATGGCGATTTCAGGGTCCGCGACGCAGTTGAGATACTCGTGGGTGACAACTGGCAGTTCACTACCAACAGTAAAGCTGCCCAACACGCCCTCATAGGTATTGCGCGCACCCGCTGCCCCCAGCACGTGGTGCGCACAAGACGCGACGCGGAGGAGATCGATGATGCGCGATGATGCTGACGGCGAGCTGCGCTCTGGGACTCAGTATCCTTCGGAAAGGAAAGGGCAACATGCTTACTGATGCAACGCCTATCCCAAGGACAAGGCGGCCGCTTGCATGGCAGGCATAATAATTTATCATGTATGAGAGTATCTTTTATTGACAGGATCGTTCATGTCAACTTTTCTCTAGCGAGACTCGGTCATGAAGGGCGTTTTCGTCGAGGGCGCGCAGGGCCAGCAGTTCCGGCCCCGGCAGAGCACCGCGGACGGGGCAGCGCGGAGTATCGTGGAATCCGCGGGCAGCGTTTGCGGGTGCGTCTTCACGTGCGTGGACGACTTCCTCATCTCGGGGCCTTCGTCGGTCGTTTCGCCGACGAGGTCGGCTTTGGGGGGGCTCTGGAGGACATCATCCCAACCCCAAACTGGACTTGGGTCGCCGGGGGTTGCGCGCTACCTCTACAGTGGCACCGAGGTCAAGATCGCCTCCACCATCACGTTCTCGCAGCATGCCCGCGCGGGGGAGCTGCTGGAGGTGCGGGGCATGGAGAAGGCGAGCGGCGCTGGCTCCATCAACCTGGATATGGAGAGCTTCGACGACTTCGCTGGGGCGGCGAAGAGGAGCGAGGGGGAGCCAACGCTGAGCGATGTCATGCTCGCGCAGCGCATGGCCGGAGGGCCCCTCGCGCTGGCCTCGCGGACGCGTCCGGACATCGCCTTTGCAGCGTCGCGCGTCGCAGATGTCGCCGCGAAGCGTCCTGTCCAGAGTTTGTTGCTCGGCGAGAAAATCTTGCGCTACCTCGCCGGGGCGATGCGCGTGGGTTCGGGGCGCCACGTCGCGCTGGGGTCGGCATGGCGAGCCGCCCCCTCTGGGTCGCACGCCGGCGCGAGCTTCAAGGACATCCGCGCCCAGACGGGTGTCTCCGCGTACCTCTTCGGTCGTTTGGTCGATTGGCGCAGCATGCGGCGCCAGCAGGTCGTCCTGTTCAGCGCCACGGAGGCGGAGGTGAACGCACTGGCCGTCGGCGAGAACATGAGCGCTGCGGCAACCGCCGCTCTCGAGAGCATGGGGCTCCGAGTGAGGCCGGCGCTGCGCGGAGACAGTGCCGCGGCGAACCACGTGGCAGAAGGGCAAGGTTCATGGCGGACCCGCGCATTGTCCACGAAGGTCAACGCCATCCACTCCAGGATGGCACGCGGGCTGCTCGAGGTGCCTTTCGTCGGCACCACCGAGCAGTGCGCGGGCGGACTCGCGACGTGCGGCGGGGTCCAGCACGCGGCGAGGATCCGGCAGCATTTCGGCCTCCGAGCTCTGGCTTAGGAGGGCAGATTTGTATCTCAGACTATTAGTCACGTTTTTGTTCTATATATACATATAACGGCGCACCGGGTCCGGGGGCCCGGGGCCGGGACCCCGACCACAAATGTGGGCTCCGGGGGGCCCGGGGGCTCGTCGGACCGCCAGACGCCGTCCAAGATCGTTCGCAGGCGGCTTCGAAACGCGCTCCGATGGCTCCAGATGCCTTCCAAGACGCCACCAAGAAGGTCCCAGAAGCCTCCAAGACGCTCCGAGAGGCAGCCCAAGAGAGGCCCAAGACGCAAAAATCGTGCCATTCCTATGGGAAAACGCATATGTTTCGCACGTTCGCCTCTTGGGCTTTCACCGCGTCCAAGACGGCCCAAGAGGCGCCCAAGACGGTCTACGAGGCTTCCGGGAGCGCTCCAAGGCTGCGCACGAGTGTCCCAGGACGGCCCCAAGACGGCCGAAGAGAGCCCCAAGACGAGTTCGAGAGGGGTCCCAGACGGAGAAAGCCAACCTCGAATTCCGAGCTTCCGGCCCAAGAGGCTCCAGGAGGCGCCAAAATGCCGCCAAGAGGCGCCAAAAGGCTCCCAAAAGCACCCCAAGACGTTCCGAGAGGCACCCCAAGAGAGGTCCAAGAAACAAAAATCGTGCCATTCCTATGGGAAAACGTATATTTTTCGCATGTTCGCATCTTGGGCTTTCACCGCGTCCAAGACGGCCCAAGAGGCCTCCAAGACGGCCTAGGAGGCCTCCGGGAGCGCTCCAAGGCTGCGCACGAGTGGCTCAGGACGGCCCCAAGACGGCCCAAGAGAACCCCAAGACGACTTCGAGAGGGGTCCCAGAAGGAGAAAGCCACTCTCGAATTCCGAGCTTCCGGCCCAACATATCCCAGGAGGCGCCAAAACGCCACCCAGAGGCGCCAAAAGGCTTCCAACATCAGCCCAAGACGTTCCGAGAGGCACCCCAAGAGGTCCAAGAAACAAAAATCGTGTCATTCCTATTGGAAAACTGTGTGTTGTATAAGATACAATGAATTTTTCGGGCCTCCACCTCTCACCCCTTCCCCCCCCCCCGACCTTTACCTTGGACATCGGGGGGGGGGCGGGGGGCAGCAGATGCGCCGTCTGTATAACGAGTTATGCATGTGTTCTCCGTCTCAAGTTCTTTGGGGCTCAAGCGTTCATGCAGATTTCGCTTGAGCTCGAGTCAGTCTGCTCGACTTCTCCCTCTCGCGCGGGCAGTGCGATATCTTCTGCTGGCTCGTCCTGGGAGCTGGTGGGCTCTGAGTGTGGGGATCGCCCGATCTTCTTTGCAGGGCAGGCGCTGAGCCTGCCAGAAGGCGGGGGTCGAATCCTCGCGACGGCGCGCTGTGGCGGGCCGCTCCTGGTGTTCCTCTGGACGCTCGTGACCGTGGTCCGTGATCCTCCGAGCCTCGAGGAGGAGCCGCTGGAGGGTGAGGACTTCACGCCCGAGCGGGTTATGCCAGTGGAGGTATGGAGCAGGCGCTACTATCGCCGGAGCGCGACAGATGGTCTGGAGATTTTCCTAGTTCGACGGAAGACTGGGAATTGCTGGGCGGCCCTGCTGCCCGATCTCTCCATGGGCACCATCACGATCACTGCGAAGACTACGGTCTTCTCCGACCCCGTGCCAGGCATCCGCTGGCAGGCGCTTCCCGCACTCACGCAGGTGCAGAAGAACAGTTTCATGCAGCAGGCTACGGACGGTCTGCGGGCAGGTACTATCCCAGCGCTGGAGCTGTACCGACCGGGTCGTCAGGCCCAGCAGGCTGTCGCCGTCAACGTGCTCTATGCTATGGCCAGCTCTGCTCGCTCTTCGCTGCGTACTCTGCGGTGGGCGTTGCGCTCTCCGTACCGTGTGCTGGGGCTGCTGGCGCTGGGTTTCGTGCTGTTCGAGGCTCTGAAGTACCTGGGGGTGGTGGATATGATCGTGGAGACGTGGTCCGCGTTTGTGAGCTGGATGGTGGCCTGCAGGGACACTGTCATCGAGTCGTCCGAGACAATCCAGGAGTGGGTGTCCTACGGGGGCGAGTGGGTGGAGTGGGCTCGGAAGCTCATGCCGTTGCGGCGCTGGGCGGCCTTGCTGCTGGCGCTCGTCCTGCTCATGATCTGGGGAGCTCGCGAGATGCAGGAGGCGGAGGAGACTGGTCACTCGTCGGTGGCCTCGTCCTCGGCATCATCTGTGGTCGGCGACGTCGGGGGTGCCTCGGTCGTGGGGCCTCCTTTGCCGCCGCCTTCAGGGGCTTCTCCGCCCGTCGCTGCTGGTCCCGACCCCGCCCTCGTGGCCCAGTTGGACGACTTAGCCGAGTCTCAGAGGGCGATGGCCGCGGAGCTGAACGAGATCAGGATTGCCGAGCGGGCTCGGGAGCTGAGGCGCTCGGCGATGGTGTCATCGAGCGCGGACCGTGGTGCCGAGGTGGCGGCTGCCAACCAGCTGCAGATCCAGTCCATGCTGAGCCGGCTCGACGAGTTCGAGGCTCGCTTGCAGGGAGGTGCCGTGGCGGCAGCGCCTGCGGGGGCAGCGGGAGCCTCCCCTGCCGCGCCCGTGGGCACGGCGGAGGGTCCCGCCTCGCCGGCGCGCGGGGACGCAGCGGTGCCGATGGAGACTCCCGACAAGCGTGCAGCCTCGGAGCCTGCCGAGGCGGTGTCTTTGGCCATCAAGCGGATGAGGTTCAAGGCTCAGATGCCACAGCAGGTCTTCCTGGAGCAGCTGGAGGACTTCAAGGAGTACCCAGCCTCCGAGTGGGCGACGAGGATGCCGGAGGGCTACAGGGAGAGAATCGCGCCGGACGTTCTCTCGGAGGTCTACTCGACTGGGAAGACGGCGGAGGCGTGGGCGAGGGACTACATCAGGGATCGTGGCCTCGCCGACTGCAACACCGCGAGGGAGATGATCGCGACCTTCGCGGCCGTGGACACCATGCTCATGACGGACCGCCAGAAGGGGCTCTTGAACCAGGTGAGCTTCGAGAGGCTGGTGCGCAAGGGTTACGCTCTGGTGAGGGCCTACCGCGACGTGCACTGCCGCGACGACTGGAGCAGGCCCAAGGACGCCAAGAGCTGGAAGTCCAAGGTCGACTGGGAGGCGGCGCGGCGCTTGGATCCGCAGCTGGCCGGCGAGAGCACGATCAGGGTCATGAGTGCAGAGGAGGAGGTGAAGAAGGCAATGGGTCGAGATGCGCAGCTGATCAAGGCGCGCACGGACCTGGACGGCGGGGGTGCGAGCCCGCCGTGAGCCCCAGAGAACGTTCCACGGGGCTGACTGGCGAAGGTCCGCCAGGAGCCCCTGCACGCGATCGGCCTCGTCACCGTGGCTGGTCAAGTTTTCTCGTCTACCTCTGGGTTTCGAGTCTGTGGGACTTCGGCAAGAGCGTCGGGTTCCAGCAGGTGATCTACTGCACGACGAATTGGGCTATTCATGTCGAGGAGGCGGGACGTCCTGTCGGAGGTGGTGCTCATCCCACGACCGGAGAGGCCGACGTCGAGCTCACGGCGGGTGCTCTCACGCTGGCGGGAGGAGCTGGACGTCGCGCAGCGGGCCAATCGGTGCTTGCTGGGACTCCGCCAGCTCTATCGTGGGACGTTGGGCGACGAGCTCCTGCATCCTGGGGAGATCTGGGGTCAGGGGCCACTGCCCAGCACCATGGACGGGGACCTCTCGAGGCGTGTGCTGGAGGAGGTACGTCGCCTACCACCGCCTCCCTCGACGCCCGAGCAAGGAGCCGCGATCCTGCGGCTGCGCCCCGCCGCTACGGCGGCGGAGAACCAATCCCGGTCGACCTATACCCAACGGTTGGCCGAGCTGCGGAGGAGGTGTGCTGGTGGACAGGTGCGACTGCCAGACCGGGGCGAGACGTTTCCCGCCCATTGGGAGCGGGTCGCTCTTCCCCCTCCAGGCTCAATGCCGGTGAGCGCGAGGTCTGTGTCGCCGAGAGTGGCTCAGATGCTAGACGATTTTCGGAGGGAGATGCTGAAGGAGGACGGCGAGGAGTGCGTCAGGGCCGCGGAGGTGAAGAATTACGTGGACCCGCACTTCCGCCGCAAGAAGGACATGCTGATGCTGGCCAAGCGCATGGCGCTGGCTGGGATGCTGTGCCGCTGCGAATCGAAGGTGGACGAGGTCGGGCTCTTCTGTGTGGTGAAGAAGGCCGAGGTCGTGGACGGCGAGCCGTTGGTGTCATTGCGTTTGGTTTTCGATCAGCGGCGGTCCAACCTACGCTGGCGGGCGCCGCCGTGGTGTGCCATGGGCGGGGTCAGTGCCATGTCGTTTTTGGACGTGTCCGAGGAGATGGCGGAGGAGGGCGCTCGAATGGTGTTTGGTACTGGCGACCTCCCCGACTTCTACTACACGCTGGACTTGGGCGAGGCGATCGCGCCCTACTTCGTGCTGCCTGGAGTCCGAGCTTCGGAGCTTCTCGACGTTCTCCCCTCGGACGCCTGCCTGAGCGGGCCAGGCGAGCACGTTGGTGTGCGCGTGGCGCTGATGGGTTTCTCTTGGGCCTGCTGGATGGCCCAGACGACTATGGAGGACCTGTTCAACTCTGGTCCCTCCATGGGGATGCCTGCCCTTGCCGAGGAGCAGCGTCTGGCAGAAGGCGGCCCGCTGCCCCTGATCAGTCGGGGGGTGCCTGCGGCGCACTACGAGTACATCGACGACTTCGGCATCATCGGGGTGGACTACCCTCCCATTGCCGACGCCGAGCCGCCCACGCAGGTCAGGGACATCTGGTTGGGAGCCAAGTACCTGGTGAACGCCGCGGGTTTCAATGTGCACAAGGACGACTGCTCGGGACAGGCCCGGATGATCGGTGGAGACTTCGTGGGCGCACGCCTAGCCCCGAACCAGGACAAGATGTGGCTGGCCGTGGCCGGGGTGAGCGAGATCCTCAAGCAGAGGTCGGAGTTCCCGGACGCGGTGGCCAAGATCGTGGGTATCCTGTCCTGGGGCTTCTTGATCACTCGAGGGGCCCTGAGCGTCTTCTCGGAGGTCTATCACTGGTGCATGGAGTTCCGAGGGGGCCCCCGCCGTCGGCTGCCCGACGAGGTCCTCCGCGAGCTGGCTGTGGCAGCGGCGGTGGTGCCGCTGGTGTCTGTCGACCTGGCCATGCCCTGGGACCCCGCGGTGACGATGTTCGACGCGAGCCTCTACGGCGGGGCCATCATCTCGGCCCAGGCCGACATCCAGGAGATGCGTCGAGAGGCCCGCTTTGCTGTCAGAGGAGGGTGGACCGTCTGGACTGGCATCTCGTCTTCCTGGGCGGCGGACTCTTGGGCAGAAGGCGAGGCGTATCGGCGAATCGCCGAGGGAGTCGAGCTCGGGATGCGCGTGAGGGTACCACCGGTGCACGCTTGCTGGGACGACATGTCGAGGTGGAAGGAGGTGGTCCGCTGGCGCTGGGACGAGAAGGAGCACATCAACCTGCTGGAGATGAGGACGGGCCTGGCTGCGGTGAGGCACTCCGCTCGGTCGCGTGCGAGCTGGGGCCGCCGCCATCTTCGCATCACCGACTCCATGGTGTGCCTGGGCGGTTTCAGCAAGGGCAGGTCGGCCAGCAAGCCGATCCTCATCTTGTGCCGCCGGATGGCCGCGATCGACTTGGGTTGCGGCATGAGGGAGTACTGGCGTTGGGCGCCGTCCGACCGCAACCACAGCGACGGCCCCAGCCGAGGCTTCCCGATCGGGCAGGCGCCGAAGGAGCGACTGCAGGGCGAGACCGTGCTGCCCGCCGACACGGGTCAGGTGATCGAGGAGTTGGCGGACATCGCGGAGGAGGATCCCTTCGCGCCGCTGCGGCTGGGTCGGACCGTGAGGGCGAAGGTGCTGCGTTTCTTTCACCTCTGCAGCGGCCACACGCGGTCGGGCGACTTGGAGTTCTGGCTCGCTCGTCTCGCGGCCAGTCGGGGGTACGTGGTGCAGTGCACGAACGTGGACATCGGGTTCGGGCCGGAGTTCGACCTGTCCGAGGAGGTGAACGTGCGGAGGCTGGAGCTGCTCGCCGAGCTGGAGGTGGATGGAGGCCATGCTGGACCCTCGTGCGCTACGTGGTCGAGGGTGCGCTTCCAGCCAGGAGGACCCCCTCCTGTGCGCCTCCGCTCACACCCGTGGGGCCGCCCCGGTCTTCACGGCGCCGACCTGAGGAAGGTGGAGATGGGTTCGGCGCAGCTGTTGAGCAGCCTGCGCGTGCTCAGGGCGATCGCTCTACGAGGTGGCTCAGTCTCGCTGGAGCATCCTGCCGACCCGGGGAAGCCTCCGTTCCCCTCGATCTTTGCAACGCCCGAGGTGCTGGAGTGGGAGGAGGTTCTCGGTGCCTACAGGGTGACCTTTCCTCAGTGCATGTGGGGCTGTCCCGCACTCAAGTTGACCACTATCTCGGGGACAGCCAAGGACCTGCAGCGGCTCATTCGCCCATGTATTCACAAGAGCCACACGGCGAGCTTGTGCGGGAAGGACGAGACGGGGCGTTTCAGGACGCGGGTAGCTCAGGCTTACTCGTCCGACCTCTGCCGCGTGCTGGCCGAGTGCCACCTGGACGCGATGCTGGACGGGCGCGAGCGGCGCGAGGCGGAGTTCACCGAGAGGGCCGTGGAGCTGCTGATCAAGGAGACGCTCGAGCGGAGGCGGCGCAACATACGGGACATCGACGTGCTGCCTGCCTCTTTCCTGGAGGCCTCAGGGTGACCATCTCCAGGACCGGCCTCGGCGTCATGGCCTGCTGCTTCTTTCCTCGGGTTTGCCATGGGATGCCGCTCGCCGACGGTCGTCTGCGTCACCATTCCCAGGATCGGCGGATGCACGCTACCAATCGACGAAATGAGAGTCAGAGAGCTGGATCATCAGGCCCCACGCAGACCTCGGAGGCTGGGCTCTCGCTTCTGCCCTACTCGGTGGGCAAGAAGACGGCCCTCAACTGCTACGTGCCCAACGTGCGGCGCTTCCTGGAGTTCGCGCTGGACCTCGACCTGCCCATGATGAGCAGGGAGGAGATCGACAACTCCATCCTGGTCTACCTAGACTACCTGGTCGAGGACGAGGAGGTGGGACCGCACAGGGGCGACTACGTGGTGCACGGCATGGCGTTCGTTTGGCCTGAGCTGTCTACGGGCCTCCCGCGAGCCAATCGGGCCCTGCGGGCGTGGCACAAGATGCACGTGGCCGGCGAGGGTGGGCCTCAGCCACTCGAGGTGTGGGCTGCCCTGGGCGAGGCCATGAGGCTGGCCGGGTCCGTGGAGGCAGCAGATGCAGCAGCGCTGGCGGTCGACGCCTACCTCCGCTCGGCGGAGGTCTTCGCGCTGCGAGTCGAGGACATCATCGACGCCGACAATGACGTGGTGGCCATCAAGCTGGGCGTGCAGGAGCGGAACGAGCGCACCAAGACGGGAGTGAGGCAGGGCGTGCTGATCGACCGCCCGCACATCGCCGACATGCTGCGGGCGCGCAAGGCGGCCAAGAAGCCGGGCGAGCTGGTCTTCGGCTGCTCGGTGGAGGCCTACCGTCGTGCCCTGCGGAAGGCCAGCGACGACATCGGCATCACCGCCTTCCCAGCCCACTCAGCGAGGCACTCGGGCCCCAGCCACGACGCGGCGGAGGGCTATCGGACGGTGTGGGCCATCCAGCGGCGCGGCCGCTGGGCTTCTGAGAAGTCGGTGCTGCGCTACATGAAGACGCACGCCCTGGTGGCCGCGAGAGCGGCCGCGCCCGCCGCCGTGATGGCGCGCGGCCGTGAGCTCCTGGCCAGGCAGCTGCCGCGCCCAAAGATGGCGCGAGAGTGAATGCTTTGATTCAATCGATTTTTTGGTTTGTCGGAGGCAGAATGATTTCGGCTGACGTGGCAACCCCGCCCACCCAGAGCCCTGGGCCACATCAGCCAGGCGCTGTGCGTATCAGCGGTGGGTTGGGGATTGTGAGTTCAGAGCGGGGCCAACCGCTGTGCCCGTCGCCCAGCCAGCCCGCCTCTGGACTTCAGCAAAGGAAGCCGCCGCTCTCGGCGGCACCCGGATCATCTGTCAGGACCGAAAATCGTCGGTCCATCGCTGTTGCCTCGTGGTCCTGATTTCTATTGGCTGGCGCCTTTCCGCTGCTCCCGTCTTGGGGTGAGTTTTTCGGTGGTGAGCCTCTAAATGTGTGTTGTATAAGATACAATGAATTTTTCGGGCCTCCACCTCTCACCCCTTCCCCCCCCCCGACCTTTACCTTGGACATCGGGGGGGGGGCGGGGAGCAGCAGATGCGCCGTCTGTATAACGAGTTATGCATGTGTTCTCCGTCTCAAGTTCTCCCTGTTCCCTCCCTCCCTTTTTTCGTCTTCGTACTTTTCTGCCTCCTTTTCCCGGTGTTGGGGATTGTGAGTTCAGAGCGGGGCCAACCGCTGTGCCCGTCGCCCAGCCAGCCCGCCTCTGGACTTCAGCAAAGGAAGCCGCCGCTCTCGGCGGCACCCAGATCATCTGTCAGGACCGAAAATCGTCGGTCCATCGCTGTTGCCTCGTGGTCCTGATTTCTATTGGCTGGCGCCTTTCCGCTGCTCCCGTCTTGGGGTGAGTTTTTCGGTGGTGAGCCTCTAAAGTATATTTTTCGCATGTTCGCATCTTGGGCTTTCACCGCGTCCAAGACGGCCCAAGAGGCCTCCAAGACCGCCCCAAGACGGCCCAAGAAGCTTCCAAGAGGGCCCCAGGACAGCCCAAGAGGGCCCCAAGACGGCCCAAGAGGCGCCCAAGATGGCCCAAGAGGGCCCCAAGACGGGCCCAAGAGGGGGCCCAGAGGGGGACCACGAACCGCAAGCTCGAGCCTTCCGCCCCAAGAGGCCGCCAGGAGGCCCCAAGGAGGCCCCTCAAGAGGCCCCAGGAGACCCCCAAGAGGCCCAAAGGAGGCCCCGAGAAGCCCCAAATCGGCCCCCAAAATGCTTCGAACCTGCTTCCAGGAGGCCCCCGACAGGTTCAGAGGCTCCCGAGAAGCTACGTCAAACTCCCAGCGAGCGGCCGGACGAGGCCCCCCACAAAATCACAAGAGGGTTCCAGTATTTGTATCCTTCAGCGCTCTCTGGCCTTCTTCCCCCTGCCCCCTTCCCTGCGACTTTCGTTGACTCAAGCTCGCCTCCTAGCTAGAACCTAAGCGCGCGAAGCGCGCGCGTGGTTCTAGTATTCGTGTATGGGTGCTCGGAGGTGCAAGGGCACCCTCCACACCACCGCGCCTTTGTTGCAGCCGCGGCCCCAACACGGCTTCGGAGGAGGAGCGTGTGTGAGGGGTGTCTGCATAGTTGTGCCCGACCAAACCGTATGTATGCCCTGGGCAACCCTGACGGCGAAATTCGTTACATTTGCGTTGCGTTTTGAGTTTCCTGCAGAATATGCCCCAGACAACCCCGAGGGACCATGCAAAATGAATTAAGGCAGTTTGGGCCGCAACGGTCTGGGCGCCCGTACGCCGGAGGAGACAGCGAACGAACGCAGTCAGACACGATACCTTGCACCACGTAGCTTACACCAGCTGGGTATAGGAGTCAACAGCACTGTAGCTTAGCAGTGCGCGCGGCTCTCAGGGGAATGCGGTGCCATTCCACGCCTGAATGAACCTGGGAGCGGGGATCAGTCCAAATGCGGTGCGACACCACGCCTGCATGCGAATTGGTCCCCTGCGTAATTTCCGTGGGCACTTTGGCTCAAGTGACGGATGGAAGGAAAAAACCGACACCCCCCTACATCCTCACATGGTGGCCCCGGGTGGCCGCACAAGCGTGGCGGCCGCAGCCTGGCCGTGATAATCTCACCTTGGGAGTTGCGGCTCGCCGAGGTGGCCGATTCCCTTTTGAGAGCGGCCCTCGGGGTCCGACCGAGGCCCCACTGGGGCCCTTTCTGGCTTCTTCCGGCCTCACGGGCCGGGCTGGACAACTACCTGGCTGCCGTCGCCGAGAGCTGTCCGGAGGGCGACGTGGAGTCAGCGATGAATGATCATATGATGTATGCGCACCCGGTGGTGGACCAGCATCCTCTGGTACCCCGAAGCTCTCCCCTCCCCTCCTCCTCTCCCCCTCCCCCCCCCGCCCTGGCCCTCGCCCTCCCCTCTTCCCCCCCCCCCCGCCTTTTTTCCTCGCCCTCCCCCCTCGCCCTCCCTCCCCTCCTTCTCTTCCTCCTCCTCCTCCTCGTCCTCCTCCCCTTCCTCCTCCTCCTCCTCCTCCTCCTCCTCCTCCTCCTCCTCCTCCTCCTCCTCCTCCTCCTCCTCCGGGAATGAGGGGTGGAAATTCGAGCAGCTATTCCTGACGGATAGGCACCCTATCCCGAGGTACGGCCGAAAGCTATAAGTGGGGTTTGACCCCCTTGGTATCAGCAGGTGGCCGATAGCTTTCGGCAGTACCTCCCACTTTGAGCATGTGTCCGCCTCGTCCTTAAAGATGGGTTTAGGTACCCTTTAAGCCTATAGCGCGCTTGGTAATCCTCCTCCTCCTACTCCTCCTTCTCCCCCTACTCGGATTGGATCGGATCGGATCGGATCGGACGGCAGGCCTGTCTGAAACGGGGCTTAGGCAAGGCTGGACAGTGCGGGGGCGGGCCTCAGGGGTCCGCGCTCCTGGCAATGACGATGATGATGCGCAGCGCGACCATAATCGTCTGCATCATAGCGAATCGACCACCATATGCAGACAGCCCACGAAGCATTAGTGCGCAGTTCAATGGAACTTGCTGTGCATGTTTCAGAGCTGCCATTCGTACGCTGGAGACTGCCACTGCCATCGGTAGCACGTGCGATCTCCGAACGGCATTCGGACCTCTGAGGGTCTGTTCTGGGACAGTGCATTGTACTCGATTTCGTGGCGCATAGCGTTTATCGGCGCTCAGAAAGGTTCAGAGTTCATCATCGTTATTTCCATTCTCGCCACGGACATAATGCTGTTCCGGCTGAGGCTGAACGTGCAATTCATCGGGGTATTCGTTTGTCGGAATAATTGCCGCATTGTCGTCTTTTATCACGGTGCACTCTGTTTTGCGGGCCTTCCGTCGGTGGAGGTCGTACGGGCAGTGGCGGTATTTTCTTCCCCCTTCTCCTCCCCCTCCTCATCCTCAGCAGCAGCCATCACCAACATCGCCAGCTCAGCAGGATCACCTTAATACTCATCAACGTCATCATCACCTTCAACACCAGCACAATCATGAATCTGACCACCATCATCATCATCATCATCATCAGCATCATCATCATCATCATCACCAGCATCAACATCATCAGCATCATCATCACCATCAGCGGCAGCATCGTCAGCATCATTACCATCACCATCACCATCACCATCACCAACAGCATCATTATCAGCAGTATTGTCATCATCAGCAGCATCATCTGCAGCATCATCTGCAACAAACTCGTCAGTAGTAGTAGCATCAGTCGTAAGTGTATTACACATAGTTTTGTGGTTTTGGTAATGTGTTGTTTCGTCTGATTTTTATTAGTATGATACATCAATTTCTTATGACTACGCTTCGTACTCGTATTATTATCTGGCGTTGTCATTATGGTGAGTATGGCTAGTATTGCTATTACTCCTCTTCGTATGTTTCAGAATCGCAGGAATAACACTAATAATTGTAATGATACGTTTTATGACTACCATTCGTATTATTAGCATGGTTGATATTAGTAGTACTGCTGTTATTATGATGCTTGGTATTGTGAGTCTAGTTATTATTACGACTACCAGTATTAGCATTACCATCTTTAGCATCACCACCAGCACCAGCACCAGCACCAGTACCAGCACCAGCACCAGCACCAGCACCAGCACCAGCACCGGCACCAGCACCAGCACCAGCACCAGCACCAGCACCAGCACCAGCACCGTCGTCAGCACCAGCGGGCTGGCGGGCCTCTTCGGCTCGCCCCTGGCCGCCGCGGCGAGGACCCCGAGAAGGGCCTGGCGGCTGCCTACCTGCGCATGGACGAATTCCTGCGCGGGCCGGGCAGCGCCGCGGAGCTGCGCGAGATGACGCTGCCAGGGAACGAGGCGGGGTCTCGAGCACAGCCGCTCGCCTCCTCGCCTCCGCCTCCGAGGAGAGGCCCAGGAGGGGGGGGGGCAGCGCGAGGGGGGGCAGCGTCAAGAGGGGATAGGGCTCAGGAGGGGGTGCGCTCAAGGGGAAGGAGGCGGGCCTCGGGCAGGGCCGCGCGCCTCCTCCCCTCCCCCTCATAGGACAGGAGGGGGGCCCGAGGGGGGGGGGCACAGAGCTCCTCCTCCTCCTCCTCCTCCTCCTCCGCCTCCGCCTCCGCCTCCTCCTCCTCCTCCTCCTCCTCCTCCTCCTCCTCCTCCTCCTCCTCCTCCTCCTCCTCCTCCTCCTCTCTCTCATGACCTCCCTTGCCCTCCCTCTCAGGCGCTCAGGGGCAACGTTTGGAGACCTCTGCTCAGGGGGGACTCATGGGCAGTGTCATGCTCAGGGGCCACGGTAGCCTCAGTGGTAACGGCAGGCTGAGTGGGCCAGTGGGGGACGTTTTCGATTGTTTTCATGCGTTTTCTTTGGTTCTCGGCGGCTTTTCTGCTTTCGGGTTGCTCTCCAGCAGCTCCGCTTCGCCAAGGGTGCTCCCAGGGTGCCCGAAACCCGAAAAGTCCTGAACGGCCGCCGGAGAGCAGCGAGACCCGAAAGCCAGGAGGGATCGGCTCAGGGGGGGATTCGTCGACCCCCAATCAGCCATTGATTGCCGATGAGGGGCCAGATAGCCCCTCCTTGCCCATGAACGTGCGGATTCTCTTTCGGATCGCGATTCCACATCGATGTTTCTAGTCCCCCCGAGCTAGCCCCCCCCCTCTCGTTGCCCCGTGCACCAGCCGCGCGCCTCTCCCCTCCCCTACCGAGGAGAGGAGAGGGGGGACGGGAGGGGGGAGGACAGCGAGGAACCTTGGCACGAGTGCGAGCGCGATACCTGACACGGTACGTTTTCATCCATCCTTTCCCACAGCGTTGTTTCTTTCCTTATCCGTCGACGGGTGTCCCAGATGATTTCGATCCTCCAATTGACCCCATCGTGCGATTTGTAATCCGAAAAGTGGGACTCTGTAAATTTGGACGGGGAGGAGGAAGTGGAGGAGGAGGACGAGGAGGAAGAGGAGGAGGAGGGGAGGAGGAGGAGGAGGAGGAGGAGGAGGAGGAGGTACACGAGCAGGAGGAGGAGGAAAGATCATTCAGTTATCATCAAGCTCCAGCAGGCGCTGGGCGACTACAGAAAGCAAGTACAGACAGCAAGAGAGGCAGGATCAGATCCGCTTCGCGCGGTTGGCAGCCCGACCGCCTCCTCGGCGGTCACACTGGAGGAGACGCTGTCCACCTGCGACGCGGGCGGCCAGATGCGCCAGCAGCTCAGCGACTACCTCGACAAGGTCGAGCCAGTGTCGGGCGAGCCGAGCGCGAGTCGCGAACAGCTGGAACTGGACGCGCAGGCCATCAAGATCGAGCAGCCCCGCGACGAGAGCAAGGCCGAGCCCCTCGTCGCGGCCCCCCTCTGGCCGCTCCGCGGCACGGTGGCCCACGCCTTCAGGGCGGAGGGCCGCGCGACGAGGTTCGCTGGCGTGGTGCCAGCGGGCTGGCTAGAGGGCGAGGTCGCGACCTGGCTGGACGTGCTACAGAGGAGCTGAATGTGCCGTGCCGACGTGGGGAGACCGCGGGTAGCGCGGTGCAGCGAACCCCTCGCCCTGTCTCGTCCCCCGCCTCCCTGCGCGCGAACCTGCGCACGAGCAAAGTCCTGATGCACGTGGAGAGGCGGCGGCATACCTCTTCAGCTAGCGGGGTCAGCACATTGCACCGCCCTCTCACTCGTGAGTTACTCTCGCGGGCGAATAGCTCCTTGGGGGGCGCCGCGGGCAGCGAAGCTGCCTGACAACAATTTCAGATTTGTTTCTCCCGAGCGGGCCACGGCGCGGCTCCGTGGCGGCATCTTTTCGGCCCAGGTGTCAGCTGGTCCCTGGGCGAATAGCTCCAGTTCTGCTAGGCTTTGCCTCGTTGCGCGGACGCACGGAGTGAATGCGACGCAGCTTTCGTGAAGTGACCAGTTACCGAGGCCTGCCTCTGCAGCTCCCCGCGTTGATGCGCGGGTGGCGCTCGCCCCAGGCCTGCGCGGTGGATCCGAGTATGGGACAGCGGCTGTCCTGCGACAGCTCGCCTTACCTGCGCCTCATCCGTCCCAGTGGCACTGGGCGTTTCTTGCCGAGTGAAAAAAAGGCCTCCTTCCTCTTCCTCCCCCCCCCTCTACCTCCCACTGGTGGTTGCCGCCCGGGAGGTGCGCGATTCCGCCGAGTTCACTGGCACCACGGCGGTCCCCCCCAGGGGCGGCTCCAAAGCGCGCGACGGCGCCCCCCCGTGCTGGGGGGGGGGGGGGGGCACAGCTTTCTGATTGCGCCCTTCTCTCTCTGTCTCGCTCTGTCTCTCTCTCTCTGTCTCTGTCTCTCTCTCTTCCCCCTCTCTTCTCCATCCCTTTCCACCGCCCCCCCCCCCCGCCCCGTTTTGGGCGGGGTGCCGGGAGGGGCTTGGGGCGGGTGGGGATGGGGCGATTATGGGTAACGTTGGGGAAGGTCGGCGCCTCCTCGTTTTCCCTCCTCATCCTCATCCTCTTCCTTTTCCCTCCTCCTCTTCCTTTTCCCTCCTCCTCCTCCTCGTCCTCCGTCTTCCGTCCTCCCCCGCCCTTCTCAGGAACAATACATTAGGCGCGGAGAAAAGAGCGTTTTCGAGGTCTTGATGCGTTTTTCGGTCTGTTCTCCGCAGCTTTCCAGCTTCCCTTCGGCCCAGCTCGCCTCCCCCTCCCTTCCCTTCCCTCGTCCTTGCTCGTTTCCTCCCCCCTTCCCCTCCCCTCCCCTCCCTTTTTCCAACCCCCTCCCCAGCGGGAGGTCTGCTGCGTGCTCGAGGTCGGCGCCACGCCAACGGAGGGCAAGATCACAGTAGCCAACGTCGGCGACTCGCGGGCGGTCCTGTGCCGGCAGGGACGCGCCCCCCCTCGCGGCCGCCTCCCGGGGCTGGTCGTTTCTGCGCCGCCCCCCTGGTTGAGGCTCGGGTTCGTTGTGCACCCCCCCCCTCCCGGGCATTCTTCTCGCTCAGTCTCAGTGCATCTCTCTCTCTCTCTCTCTCTTTCTCTCTCTCTCTCTATATATATATGTATATATGTACAGCCGTTTATGATACCTCAGACACACGCACTTAATCTCGCACCATTGAGGCCAGGACTCCATAACAACGGCGAGCGATGTGCCTAGGTGGCACGCCCCACTCACCTGCCCGTCCGTGAGACGCGGGCTGTGGGTGGCCACCAGTGCTGGAAGAGATGAGAACCGCCTTAGTGGGGGCGATCACAGCGGGAGCAGCGGGCAGCGGACCAGAGCAGACAGTGGCCCGAAGGAGCACGATATGGATATTCTTACACTTCGATCCGCTCACGGCCCGCACCACGGAGAGGTTGGAAGACATCGGCCACGCCTGCGAGTCCTTCGATTTTGTCAGCCTCACGGGCACCCAGCGCAGAATCGACGCGCCTCTTCAGCAACAAAGCGGGGGGAAACGCTGGAGACTGGAGAGTGAATGGACACGAGCATCGATGACCAACAAATCGGCGGGGATTTTGTTCAGTTTTGGACGCAAGCTACGGCCACGCCGCGTACGACGAGTGACGGCGGCCCCAGAGCAATGTCAAAGGCGGGGATTGGCAGCGAGATTGGCATCGCGACAGTTCGACGATACCTTTGTGGGCATGTACATACCACCCCGCCCAACTACGACACAGGGGCGTAAACTTTATGACAGATGTGTGGGTACTATGATGGATTGGTTTCAAGAGGTACTACAGCAGACCCCCTGCCAAAGCGTGCCCATCATCTCCGTTGACCTCAACGATGGACTAGGGTTGATATTGACCGACAGCGGGAAGGGATTTCGCTACGTGGGCACGGATGCAGTATACCAGCCTGGGGCTAGAAAAGGAACATTACGCAGGGCGACGCTTCAGGGAGATACAGGAGGGACACGCGATGGTGGCGACGACGACGCGAAAGGCGGACGACACATGGTATGGAAATTGCGACAACAGTTCTTTGGTGGATTATGTGTGTGTGTGCCACAGTCTATGAGCAGGTGGGAGCTCAGTTGTGGGCCGTTGGCGGGACTGGGAGGGGCATTGCAACAGATACCGAGCACATCAAACAGATATCCTTTGCCTGTTCCTGTCTACCTGAGTGTACCCATAATCTCAGAACAACGACAAAAAGAAC
Organism: Prorocentrum cordatum; assembly: GCA_963575745.1. NCBI lineage: Eukaryota > Dinophyceae > Prorocentrales > Prorocentraceae > Prorocentrum > Prorocentrum cordatum. The sequence goes on along the minus strand of CAUYUJ010015527.1, from coordinate 863,031 downwards.
ATGCGCCCACGTGGCATGCCGAAATGATGATGCGAGCCTGCGCGGGGCGAGATCAGGAAACGACAAACAATTTCATTGAAGAAATGGAGCTAACGGTGGAGCACAACTGGGGAACTGCTGGAGTGTGCGAACCGCGCCTCGCCAGACTATCTTGTCGGAAAGCTCGAAGGTATGCTGATTCAAGTGGGACAACCGTTTTTCTCAAAAGGACTTGACCGAGATGAGCGATGCAACGCGCTACGAGAACGGCGCAGGTTACTGCTCAAGGCCCGAAGGGACTATAGGCTACGCCATGATGAACAATCTCAGACAGAGGAGCAGGTGGTGATCGACATACTAAAGAAGCTCCCACCCTACATGCGACAGGAAAGGGGACTGGAATGGAAACGCTGCCAGGACGAACTGCTGGAACAAGTGTGGGACAGTTGGCGAATCAGAAAGATGGTGGAAATGTATCGATTGGTGAGACGGGCGGCAAACACAGAATACGGTGTGAAGAGACGACATTACCTTTCAGTAATAGCGACGGATCTTACCACGACACAATGGACAGATGTTTGACAACGTTCTGGACCTGACGGCGACGCGGCGGCAACTCCTAGCGCAGGACTGGAATGACTGGCGAACGACGCTACAGACAGGAGCGCACGAGCCTGCGGTGCTGGATAAATCACATCGTCGAGACGCTTTACGAGACCTTCGAAGGCTGGAGCGATGGATCAGGAGGGCCTCAAAAAGGAGGGCACAACCGCCATGGGCCGCCCCATTAGAGCTCCTAGCCATATTGACGAACCCGAACCCCGAAGCACACCCACTGAAAGGGCCCGCAGGACTCCCCCTGAGGAACCTCTGAGCGCCCCGCTTTTTCGAGCTGCCCTGGAGGGCGGCCTTCATGAGATTCGGCAAAGTGGTAGGACCCCGAGCTGCTAGCATCTGAGCAAAGGCGCTGCGCTGCCCAAGAAGGTGGCAGCCCGTTCTCTAGGAGGCGCAGCCAAGGGAACCCGAATAATTCATCTTTTGGCGCCTCTCGGCAAGGGATGGCGCGCTGTTCAGAGCAGTGCGCCGAGCATGCCGGCGCAGGTGCACGGATTTATGCAAGGCCTCTCGAAGGGGGCGGCCATCGCAGCCGCGCAGTGCACGATGCGGCGCGCGCGCAAGCAAGGGCGCACGAGTGTCGCACACTTGCACGATTTGAGCAATGCTTTCGGCAGTGTCTCTTGGCTGGAATTCGACGATGCCCAGCGTGAACTCATGGGCGAAAAGCTGCAATGCCTAGGCGGGCAGAGATGCCGCGAGACAGTAGTGCAGCTACCCAGCGAGGAAGGCGAGACCACGTATCGGATCGGGCGTGGCGCGTTCATGGGTGGCCCGTACGTTGTGCGCTTGCTCCTTCTTGCCTTCCAGAGCGGGGTAAATGTGCGGCAGCGTGGCGCGGTGCAGTCAGGTAGTCATGTTGGCAACTGTATCACGGAGAGCCCTTTTACTGGCCGAGACGTGGACCTCTCGATGTGCCAGTATGCAGACGATCGTTTAAACGCTTTGGTGGCTGAAGAGACTGAGACTCTGGTGTCTCTAGCCCAACGTAGTTCCCTCGAAAACAGTGCCGTGGACAACGCTCTGGAGACGATAGGCTGTCGGCAGAATCGCGAGGAGCAGGAGGCCCCCCCCGCCTTCGCTGGGCGCGGCTCGACAAACTATGCGCGGAGCCTCCGCTCGGGGGGAGTCAGCCTGCTAGCGGCATTCAGGCCTTGCGCCGGATATCTAGGGGCTTATATCAATATGAGCGGCAATTCTGGGGAGGAGCTAAACAAGGAACGCAAGGCAGGCGAACATGTTTTTTCGCCCTTTGCCGTTTTTGGAATCTGAAGCGCACCCCCTGGAAAGTCAGACGTGCGGTGGTCAATTTGCTGCGTGCAGAGTGCAGCCCTGTCGGGGAACGAGGCCTTTTGCCCCGCCGAGGCCAACTGGCGCGAGTTGGACGGGCCGGCCAGACTCGCCCGCAGGGCCATGCGAGGAGCAGCTCGCAGAATCGAGATCACTACAGAGACGGGAGAGGCAAACCACGAAAACGTGACTACGGAAGATGTGTTGCGCTACTGGAGGATGGCGCCCGCGAAACTTGAAGCTCGAGTCCGAAGATTGAGACGACTCCAGAGGATTGCGTCTCGACCCCATCACCGCGATCAGGAACTCACAGCGGTCTTCGGTCAGTGCCCTTTCGAGCCAAATCCCACGATCGAGGGCCCGGACTTGAGGAGCGGCGGGGAGGAGATCAACCCATGAGCGAAGAGGGCCAGGGAGGACACACTGGAGGGACGGGAGGCGATGGGAGACGATTATGCGCGGCTGAAGGAGGAGCTGGAAGGGGGGCTTCGGGGGCCAGCATCGCGATCTGCGGAACTGTCGCCACTTTCGAAGGTTGCTGGCGGGTCCAGCGGAGTGAGGCAGTGCGCAGATCTGAGAGGGACCTCGCCGTCCCTGGGGGGCTGCGATCCGCGAAACTGTCGCCACGTTCGAGGGCTGCTGGTGGGTCCAGCGGAGCGAGGCACCGCGCAGATCTGAGCGGGACCTTGCCGTCCTTGAGTGGCTGCGATCTGCGAAGTTGTCGCCACTTTCGAGGGCTGTTGGTGGGTCCTGCGGAGTGATGCACCGCGCAGATCTGAGCGGGACCTCGCCGTGCCTGGGGGGCTGCGATCTGCGAAATTGTCCCCACTTTCGAGGGCTGCACGTGGGTCCAGCGGAGTGAGGCACCGCGCAGATCTGAGCGGGGCCTCGCCGTCCTTGGGGGGCCGTCGCAACTTTCGAAGGCTGGTGGCGGGTTCAGCGGAGCGAGGCATCAGGCAGATCTGTGTGGGGGGCTGCGAGCCTCACGAATGCCGTTCGCAGGAGTATATGCGCCCATGTCACGTCATCACTTCCGTATAACGTCTCCCAAACTACTCGTGCCCCGCATTGAGCAGGGGTTGGGTACGTCGCCAGGCATGGTCCGAGGGCCTTGCTCGGCCGTCTTGGCCACCTTGAAGCGCCTAGGTTGGACGCCGCAGAGCTATTCGAGGTGGGAGACGGGTGGGCGGGTTGTGGGCGAGCTGTCTGAGGTCCACCCAGGGTCCTTGCGTAAGATCGCTGATATCGGTTGGGAACATGCGCTCCTGCAAACTTTGCCAGGATCCCGGGGTCTGGAGAATTTTGGGGGACCCCCGCTTTTGGTGCTCATCCGCAAGGCCCAACAGCAGCTTCGACGAGAAAACTTCAAGACGGCGGCACAGTTCCTTGGGACTCACGTTTCAGGAGGGCTTCGGACGCAGGCGCGTCTCTTCGAGGCCCTATCTGCCGACACCCCGTTGTGCCAGGCTTGCGAGGCCGAGCCAGGCAGGACAGGGCATCGTTTGTTTGCATGTGATTTCCGTGCGGCAGACGTAACCTGGACTTCGATGACGTCACACGTGCGGGAAAATAATGTCTGCACCAGGGGATTCAGGACCTTCTCCTCCACCGTTGCCTCGTGGACTCCCTCCTCGAGCGCCAGCCACCTCCTTGCTTCGACGGTGTCATCGGCACGGACGGGCCCATCGCAGGGAGAGCGCTGGCTGGCCTGGTGGGGATAGACGGGTCTTGAATGAACTCCAGTTTCTCGCATGCGTCTCGCGCTGTCTGGGCGTGTGTGAAGACCGATGGCAATTCCGATGGGGCCATCTTCGGCCCATTGCCATGTGCACTGCAAGCGATCGGGGCCGCTGAGTTGTGGGCCTTCTACATGTGATTGTGCAATTGCGTCGGTGCGCCGGTTGTCATCACAGCCTGCATGAGTCGTGTTGAGGGAGTGGCGGCGGGGCGAGAAGTGAGATGTCGCCCCTCGAAGGTTGATTCCGAGATTTGGTGTAAGATTTGGTTTTCAGCTTGAAGAGATCGGCCTTGACCAAGTGGAGTTGCGGTGGATTCGCTCTCATGCCTCCTGGCGGGAGGCTCAGGCCCAAAGGATCCAGTGTTTGCACTCTCGTGCAAACAAATTGGCAGATAATTTTGCGAAGAGATGCGCGAGGATGCATCCTGCTTCGGAGGAAGTTGAGGAGCAACGGCCGCTGCTGTTGTGATCGGCCTACTTCGTCGCGCTGCATTCAGGAAGAATCGGTGAGCATCTTGCGGCCGCCTCCGTTCCCGATGCCTCGCCGTCGTCGTGTGTTCGACCCGCTCGAGTTCGTGTCGGATCCCGCGGCCGCTGGTGCTGTTTGGGCTGTGGCCTTTACAGTAAGACCAGGGCCCGTTTTGTCCAGGATAGGTGCCCTGGGGTGTCCTCCCAGCTGGCTCAGGCCCATTGGTCTCGCAGGCTCTGGTGGTCGGGGGGGACCGAAGGGTTGGTCTGATACAGCTCGTGCGGCGCGTGTGCTAGGAGACATATCCCGGCCTTGGCAGAACCCTGTTTGAAACACCCCACCGCTGGCCGACCTTAAGGAGCTAAGGACCCACCTCCAAGCTGCCCATTCCTCGGACTGGCCCCGCGGTGCCCCCTCTGTCCCCTCGCCGTGTCGGCTGGGCTAAGGGGTTCTGTGAGGTGTTGGTCGAAAGACGGGAGATTTGCTGGGAGGACTCGGAGTAGCGGAGTTTGGTTGGCTGCCTGAGGCACCGCGACCGCCCCTTCGCCCGGCGTTCCGTGGAGGCTATGTGGATTGCAGTGGTTCCATCGGGGCCACCATCAGAGGAGCAGAAAGCGGAAAGGAGGAGGAGGAGGAGGAGGAGGAGGAGGAGGAGGAGGAGGAGGAGGAGGAGGAGGAGAGGAGGAGGAGGAGGAGGAGGAGGAGGAGGAGGGAGGAGGAGGAGGAGGGAGGAGGAGGAGGAGGAGGAGGAGGAGGAGGAGGAGGAGGAGAGGGAGGAGGCTGCCCATGCCCCTGCCTGCTTCTCCCCCCGTCCTCCTGCCACTCGTGTCTTCGGGCTGGGCGGAGGGCCTCGCGTCTGACGGCCGCGCCCGCTCGGGGCCCCTGGTGGCTCGGCGGGCGGCCAAGAGGGGGTAGTGGCTGGGACTGGGGGGGGGGACATCATGGCGGGGCCGTGATATCTCCCCAGATTTCGTGCCTCCCCCCTGCTTCTTTCAATACGTCCGCTGGGCCCCCCCTCGTCCGTGCACGTGCTGCGGCCCACGATTCGCGAACCCGTCTCTTGGACGCCCCCCCTCTTTGGACGCCCTCGAAAACTTTGGAGCCTCCCCGCCAGCACCTCCGTCGCCGATTCGGGCTCGATGGTTCCCCCTTTGACGTCTGCGTTGACAATCGGACGGGGCCAGGACGAGGCCAAGTCCGTTCCAGAGCGTTCCAGAACGCTCTGAGAAAGCCGCTGCGCCCGAGACATCCTCCAGCCGCTGGATCTCAGAGATTCTGGATTGATCCACCCGATGTTGTCCTCGACCTGGCTCCGTCTCAAACAACGTTCGCCCGAACGTCTCCCCCTCACACTGGCAGTCCTCACGGCCGCTTCGCTCGGCCTGAGCGCCCCGAGCGCCCAGGACTTGCCGTCGCACTGACGGAGGACCACAAGCCCAACCTGCCGCGGGAGACCGCGCGCATAGAGGCCGCCGGCAGCTACGTCGAGGAGGAGACTGTTCCAGGAGAGCCCGGGGTTGGCACTTCTTCGCTGTCCGCCCAGGCGTGTGCTGTCCGCGCCCAGAATCCCCGCGCCGTCTGCTTCCGCCGCCGCGAGCCTCTGCTGTCCAGTGCCCCTTGCCCCTTGCCTGTCTGTGTCCTGGTTCCCTCAGGGATGCCTCTCCGGGCCCCCCTCTTGCCCACCCAGCTTGCTGCCTTCCTCCCCGCGGCGTCCTCCAAACAGGGTGGTGACCACACCGTGTGGTGGGTCAGTGGGGAGTCGGGATGGCCCCACGGTTTGGGGACTTGGGCCGTTCTCCGAGGACGTCTCGGGCGACTGGGGCCTCCATGCTCCAGGTCCCAGTGCCGTGAGGTCTTTGGGGTTTCCGAGGTCACCGCACGGTCCGTCGCTTCACCGTTTTGGGACCCTGCATCCCCATCGCGCCCTTGCTCGGCGCCCTGCGTCGTGCCACATTCTTCGGCGTTCGTCTGTCTTGTCTGCACCCACCCTGCCGCTCTCTCACGCTGCCCTTCTGACCTGCGCGAGCGTCCGCCGCCTTTCCCGCCTCACAGTGGGGTACGACGCCCTGCCTCTTTCCGCTTTAGCACTCCTCCCCTTCCTCCTCCTCCTCCTCCTCCTCCTCCTCCTCCTCCTCCTCCCCCTCCTCCTCCTCCTCCTCTTCCTCGCCTCACGCGCCCAATGGTGGGCACGGAGCCGCAAGCGATCTGCTCCTCCTTCCTCCGAGGAGGTGGAACGGGTTACCGTGTGAACGGCAACCTCAACCTCTCCCGGGCGTTGGGCGACCTGCACTACAAGGACTCGCCGCTGCATCCCGTCTTGCCCCGCGTCCCCCCACTTTTTCTTGCCCTCTCACTTTTGTCGCTGTCTCCCACATTCGCCCGTTGCCCCCCCTACACACACGAACTCGCGCCTCGCCACCCCCCGCAGACGTCACCGCCCTGCCATCCTGCTTTCACCACTCTCTCCCTCTCGACCCATTACCTCCGACTCTCCCTCCCTCTCCGTACCCGTGTCTGTCTCTGTCTCTGTTTCTGTCTCCCCCCGTCTATGTGTATGTTTTTGTGTCAGTCAGTGTGTCAGTCAGTCCGTCAGTCAGTCAGTGTGTCTGTCTGTCTGTCTGTCTGTCTGTCTGTTTGTCTGTCTGTCTCTGTTTGCCTCTCCATCTCTTTGTCTCTTAATCCTTGCCGATCTTGTCTCAGTATATTGTTCTATAGGTTTACACACATTTGCTGTCATACACACACACACACATATATGTACATATGTAGGTGTGTGTATATACACAGGTATATATATATGTATATATGTATATCGTGCTTCTTAGTCCTTGCTGATCCTTTTTTAGTATAGCGGTCTAGAGGTTCCCATAACCCGGGACTAACCCGGGACCCTTCCCCACTCCACAGGCGGGACCTCTCCTGGCATCCCCGCTGGCGACTCCCCTGGGGACTGGGACCCGGACGGGGGGGCGGTGTTCTATCCCAGGACCCGGGTCGCCCCCCACCACAGGCGGGACCTCCAGGACCCCCGCTGGCCACTCCCTCCGGGAATCAGGACCCCAGCTGTCGTCTCCCCCCCGGACCCGCCAGGACACCAGATGGGGGGGGGCAATTCTGGCCCGGAACCATCCCCCCACCCACAGACGGGATTTTTTTCCCCAGGGCCCCCGCCAGCGGCCCCCCCCTGGGCCCGCCGACACCCGGGGTGGGTGGGGGAGGGTAGTCTGACCTGGACCCCCCCCCCTCCCACAGGGGCGCACCTACCTCCCTCAGGACCTCCGCTGGCGACCCGAGGGGGCCCCCTTGGGACCCGCAGGGACGCCGGGAGGGGTGCGGTAGTCTACCTACGACCACCCTTCGGGTGATACGGAGGTTCGGGGGGGAAAGAACCAGCTGCTCGCAAATGATATGGGTGTGATGATGACGATGCTGGTGACGCGCTCTCGAGTTAGCGACGACGCGTGATGACGATTTTGTGCTGCGATGTAATGCCACTGTTTTTCTCGCTATCGATGTCGCTTCCGATCTCACCATCGATCTCACTATCGATTCCTTTATCGATCTCACTTTCGATATCACGATCGATCTCGCAGTCAATGTCACAATCGACCTCACTGTCGATCACAGTTTTGATCTGGCTATCCATCCCATTTTAGCAATCTCATGATCGATCTCACTATTGACTTCACTATCGATACCAAGGCGGGACACCCCTGGCCACCGCCCGCCCACCGCTGACGGAACACCGACGGGATACCAACGGGACACCACGGCGGGACACCCCAAGCCACCGCGCGCCCACTGGGTGCGGAGGGGCGGTCCATTGCATCCGAATCGCCCTAGCGACGGCGGGGTCATTCCTCTCGCGCACCCACGCAGCTTCGCCTCGCCTGCACACACGACACGAATACGAATCCGACACCGATTTCCTGGTGGGATCTCTCCGTTCCACTGCGATCTCACTCCCCAACCTCCGTCCCTGTACCCCCCCCCGTACACTCCCTGTCAGGAGAGGGGGAAACGGGAAGGGAATCGATTTGATTACGAGCTTCTTTTTTTTTGTTCGTTCCTTAATTTCCTTGGGACTAGCGACGACGACAACAACGACGACGACGACGACGACAGCGTCTCACGCACGCCGAAAGGTCGGCGGATTACGTGTATATAGCAAAACACAACATGCGTCTCTCCACCTCTCAATGTCTCCGTCTCTCTCTCTCTCTCTCTTTCTGTCTCCCCCCACTCTTGTATCTCTTTCGCTCTCTCTCTCTCTCTCTCTCTCTCTCTTACTTTCTCTCTCTCTCTCTCGTTCTCTCTCTCTCTCTTCTCCCTAGCTCCCTCCCTTACTCCCCCCCTCTCTCTCTTTCTCTCTCTGGGAGGGCGGGGGGAGGAGAGGGAGAGAAGGGATTGGGCTTGGGATCTGAGTCGGGAAGGGGCAGAAGGGGAGGGGAATGGAGGAGTGTACGGGAGGGGGCTGGAGAAGCGAGGGTGAAACAAAAGGAGAGGCTTCTCTCTTTCCAGTTGCCTTTTGCTCGTTTGACACCAGCAGCACAGGCATTCATATACCCAGAGCTGTACGCGCGGCTGTGGAAAGTACATCCAGGGGAGGGGCACGGCACCACCCACCTTGTCTACGCCATCGTTCTCGTCGTCTTCCTCGTCGCCGTCGTCGTCGTCGTCGCTTTTCTCCCCTCCTCTTCCTCCTTCTCCTCCTCTTTCTCCTCTTCCCCTTCCTCGGGTGAGACTCGGAGCTCTTGTCCTAGGGCATTGTGGATGATCTCCTGGCGGCCTGGGAGTCAGGCTTGACTTGCAAGTTTACTCATTGAGAGGCTTCGTCGTCCCATGTCCTTGGGGAAGGAGGGGGACGGGGAATGGGGGAGGGGGGCGGGGGCGGGGACGGGGGAGAGTGGGGGCGTAATGGGAGGGATGATGGGACGCCAAGTGGGTGTAGTCGAGGGACCAAACAGGTCAGCATACCTTCGCTTGATCGTCACCCTGCTCGCGGAGGGATGGTCAAGCCGCGCGTCGCGCGTTGCTTGAAGGCTGGTTGCGTGGAGTCCCCCCCTGAGGAGCCACACCTGCCCCCCGCCGAGCAGACCATCTCTGGCGTTCCTGACACGCAGTCGCTGAGCTGGAAGGTCATTGGCCAGGGAGGCGTAAGCCCTACGTCGACCGATCTGCGAAGATCGGGGAACTAGGTCAACGCGCGGCTGTGTGCGGATGGGGCAGTCTAGGGCTCGTTCGATACATGTACGTATATATAGACATATACATATCGATGTAGATATGCGCGCAGCTTCTCCACACAGTGCTTGCACCCAGGGCCTCTTACTTCTTCTCTGAGGAACCGGGCCATGTCTTCGGTCTTGCGGCTATGTGGCCGCCGGGGCCGTCGCAGCCCGGTTCCGCCTCGTCGCCGCCCGTCGTTTGGGCCGTGTCTTCGATCTGGCGGCTGTGTGGACGCCGTCGCCGCCCCGTCGCCGCTTCGTCGCCGCCATCATAATGCATCACATAGACTGCACAACATAGATTGCGTCACGTGTAATGCACAACATAGATTGTACCACATAAACTTGCACAACATGTATTGCACAATCTGTACTGTCCTTCATAGATTGCACCGCGCATTTTTTGCATCACATAGACGGGATCACACGTATTGCACCACACTGCTTGCACCACTTAGACTGCACCACACATATTGCACACCATAAGCTGCACACCATACATGCTACAACATACGTTGTACAATATGCATTGCACAACATATGTTGCATCACATCGATTGCGCAGCATAGGTTTCACCACATATGATGCACAACCTAGAGTGCATCACATACATTGTACAGCATACATTGCACCGCGTGTATGGCTAAAAACATAGTGGTTTGGGTGAATGCTGACTAACAGTTAGTTGCAGGTCTATATGTATTTGTGTATATAGATTTATGGATATATTCTACACATACGTCGGGGTACTTTCGTGTCCACCGTCATCATCAGTCGGTCTATCTGACTGGCACTGGTGTGCCGTTGCTCGCTGGGCTTTACCACGATGGTCCTTCCAGCGCGTGATGTCTCGGCATCTCGTTTTGCATTGGAGGCGTGATGTTCCATTGGGCGCAGGTGCCATCAGCCGCCCACTTTACGGGTTTCAGTCTTGGCTTATACTAGTATTTGAAATTGCGCGACCAATGACATAACATGAGTGATCAATGATATAACACCCGTAACCGTGTAGCAATTACATGCACGTAAACTAAAGTGGTCAGCAATTTATAAGTCTTGCCCGACGTCTGCAACAGCTTATACAAGTGCCCACCAAGTCAATGTAGATGCGCATGCTGTTACATGTAACTTATGTTCACCCACGGTAAATTAGGCTAACTTGTGAAACGTATGTTGAACTTTTGTTGACTTATGATAAGCGTAAGATAACGTGTGAACGCGATGCCATTTTCAGCACAGCCTCCTCCTCCTCCTCCTGCTGCCCCCCCCCTCCTCCTCCTCCGCCTCCTCCTCCTCCTCCGCCGCCTTCTCCTTTTTAAACGCGAACCCTCTGGCACGCAATCTTATTACCACTGCTACTATAGCTACTGCCATTATGTCCTTCGTCAGGTTAATTGTTGTCCTGTACAAGAGCTTACCTTCAGCGTACCTTCAAGGGGTGAGTCCAACGTATTTTCAGCGTACCTTCGCGTACCTTCAAAACGGGTTGATTATCCGTTCCCCGACCATCCTGTGGTATTGAGTCCTCGTTTTGAAGAGACAGCGCCCCGCGTTCATTCCTCCTCCTCCCGCTGTCCCCTTCCTCCTCCTCCCATAAGCATCACCATCGTCACCAGCATCATCGTCACCATCATCATCATTATCATCATCATCATCATCAGTATCATCATCATCATCATCATCATCATCATCATCATCATCATCATCATCATCATCATCATCATCATCATCATCATCAGCAGCAGCAGCAGCAGCAGCAGCAGCAGCAGCATCATCATCATCATCATCATCATCATATCATCATTATCAGCATCATTATCATCATCATCAGCATCATCAGCAGCAGCATCATCATCATCATCATCAACATCATCAGCGTCATCACCATGCGTGGCGGCCTCGGGCCATTTCGGCACACCCCTCAGGAGCATCGTGGCCCCATAGGAGCTCCACCGAAGGCCCCAGCGGCAGCCATTTCGGCACACTCCTCACGAGGATCGTGGCCCCATAGGGAGCTCCACCGAAGGCGCCCGCAGCGGGGTTCGCATGGCGGCCTCGGGCCAGTTTGGGCACACCCCTCAAGAGGATCGTGGCCCCATATGGAGCTCCACCAAGGGTGCCAGTGGCAGGGTTCGCATGGCGGCCTCGGGCTATTTCGGCACACCCCTCACTAGGACCGTGGCCCCATAGGGAGGCGCCAGTGGCAGGGTTCGCATGGCGGCCCCGCCCCAGTTCGGCGCACCCCTCACGAGGTTCGTGGCCCCGTGGGGAGCTCCACCGAGGGTGCCAGAGGCAGGGTTCGCATAGCGGCCCCGTCCCCATTTCGGCGCACCCCTCACGAGGATCGTGGCCCCGTGGGGAGCTCCACCGAGGGTGCCAGAGGCAGGGTTCGCATAGCGGCCCCGCCCCATTTCGGCGCACCCCTCACGGGGATCCTGGCCCCACAGGGAGCTCCACCGATGGCGCCAGTGGTGGGGTACGTATGGCGGCCCCGCCCCATTTCGGCACACCGATCACACGGTTCGTGGCCCCATAGGGCGTTCCACCGAAGACAATATTCAAAATTGCGATATTGACAATTGCCAGGCCAGTTTCCGTTTGAAGTGCGTATCTTCTGCGTTCTGGCAGCGTATTTTCAAGGTGTGAGTTTAGCGTATTGTCAGCGTGCTTTCAGGGTACGTTCGCGTTTCTTCAGTATGCCTTCTGTTTGTTTTCCTTTATAGGAGCGTACCTTCAGCGTGCCTACAGCATACATACAGCGTACCTTCAAGGTGTGAGTCCAGCGTACCTTCAGCGTGTCTAGAGCGTACATAAAGCGTACCTACATCATTGCGTTCGTATTGGTTTCTTTTATAAGCTCGTACCTACAGCGTACCTACAGCGTACCTTCAATGTGTGAGTCTAGCGTACCTTCAGCGTGCATTCGCGTACCTACACTCTTGGTTTCGTATCGTTTCCTTTCTCAGCGCGTGCCTACATCGTACCTGCAGCTTGCATTCACGGTGTGGGTCAAGCGTACCATCAGCGTACCTTCAGCGTACCTTCAGCGTACTTTCGAGGTGCGAACGGAGGAGGAGGAGGAGGAGGAGGAGGAGGAGGAGGAGGAGGAGGCGTCAGCGCCCGCTTCCATCAACCTAGACAACTTAAGCAACATAGCCTGACGAAGGACCCAATCATACGCAGTTGTGGATACAGCATTATGGGTCCATCGTTCTATGAGGCCCTCGGTGGAGCTCCCTATGAGGCCACGACCCGTGTGAGGGGTGTGCCGAAATGGTGCGGGGTTGCCATGCGAACCTTGCCATTGGCGCCCTCAGTGGAGCTCCCTATGAGGCCACGATCCCATGGATGGGTGTGCCGAAATGGGGTGGGGCCGCCATGCGAACCTTACCACTGGCACCCTCGGTGGAGCTCCCTATGAGGCCAGGATCCCCGTGAGGGGTGTGCCGAAATGGGGCGGGGCCGCCATGCGAACCTTGGCACTGGCACCCTCGGTGGAGCTCCCCACGGGGCCACGATCCTCGTGAAGGGTGCGCCGAAATGGGGACGGGGCCGCTATGCGAACCCTGCCACGATCCTCGTGAGAGGTGCGCCGAAATGGGGCGGGGCCGCCACTGGCGCCTTCGGTGGAGCTCCCTATGTGGCCACGATCCCCGTGAGGGGTGTGCCGAAATGGCCCGAGGCCGCCGTGCGAACCCTGCCCCTTGGGCATTCGGTAGAGTTTCCGTTTGGGGCCGCGATCCTCGTGAGGGACGTCGCGTTCGGTGGAGCTCCTATGGGGCCACGATCCTCGTGAGGGGTGTGCCGAAATGGCCAGCAGCAGTCATGCGAACCTTGCTATTGGCGCTTTCGGTGGGGCTCCTATGGGGCCACGATCCTCGTGAGGGGTGCGCCGAAATGGCCCGAGGCCGCCATGCGAACCTTGCCACTGACGCCTTCTGTCGAGCTCCCTATGAGGCCACGGTCCTCGTGAGGGGTGTGCCGAAATGGGGTGGGGCCGCCATGCGAACCTTACCACTGGCACCCTTGGTGGAGCTCCCTGCGAGGCCACGACCCGTGTGATGGTTGTGCCGAAATGGGGCGGGGCCGCCATGCGAAATTTGCAATTGCCGCCTTCTGTGGAGCTCCCTATGAGGCCACGATCCTCGTGAGGGGTGTGCCGAAATGAGGCGGGGCCCCCATACGAACCCTACCACTGGCGCCCTCATGCGGCCAGGATCCCAGTGAGGGGGGCGCCGAACTGGGGCAGGGTCGCCATGCGGACCTTGCCACTGGCACCCTCGGTGGAGCTCCTATGGTGCCATGATCCGTGTGAGGGGTGCGCCGAAATGGGGCGGGGCCGCCATGCGAACCCTGCCACTGGCACCCTCGGTGGAGCTCCCCACGGGGCCACGATCCTCGTGAGGGGTGCGCCGAAATACGGCGGGACCGCCACTGGTGCCTTCGGTGGAGCTCACATGGGGCCACGATCCTTGTGAGGGGTGTGCCGAAATGGCCCGAGGCCGCCGTGCGAACCCTGCCACTGTGGCATTCGGTGGAGTTTCCTTTGGGGCCACGATCCTCGTGAGGGGTGTCGCTGTCGGTGGAGCTCACATGGGAGCTATCCTCGTGAGGGGTGTGCCGAAATGGTCAGAAGCAGCCATGTGAACCTTGCTATTGGCGCCCTCGGTGGAGCTCCTATGGGGCCACGATCCTCGTGAGGGGTGCGCCGAAATGGCCCGAGGCCGCCATGCGAACCTTGCCACTTGCACCCTCGGTGGAGCTCCCTATGTGGCCACGATCCCCGTGAGGGGCGTGCCGAAATGGCCCGATGCCGCCATGCGATCCTTGCCACTGGGGCCTTCGGTGTAGCTCCCTATGAGGCCACGGTCCTCGTGAGGGTTGTGCCGAAATGGAGCGGGACCGCCATGCGAACCTTGCCACTTGCACCCTCGGTGGAGCTCCTCACGGGGCCACGATCCTAATGAAGGGTGCGCCGAAATGGGGCGGGGTCGCCATGCCAACCCTGCCACTGGCACCCTCGGTGTAGGCCCCCACGGGGCCACGATCCCTGTGAGAGCTGCGCCGAAATGGGGCGGGGCCGTCATGCGAACCTTGCCACTGGCACCCTCGGTGGAGCTCCCCACGGGGCCACGATCCTCGTGAGGGGTGTGCCGAAATTGGGCGGGGCCGCCATGCGAACCCTGCCACTGGCACCCTCGGTGGAGCTCCCCACGGGGCCACGATCCTCGTGAGGGGTGTGCCGAAATGGCCCAAGGCCGCCGTGCGAACCCTGCCACTGGGGCAGTCGGTGGAGTTTCCTTTGGGGCCACGATCCTCGTGAGGGGTGTCGCTGTCGGTGGAGCTCACATGGGAGCTATCCTCGTGAGGGGTGTGCCGAAATGGTCAGAAGCAGCCATGTGAACCTTGCTATTGGCGCTTTCGGTGGGGCTCCTGTGGGGCCACGATCCTTGTGAGGGGTGCGCCGAAATGGCCCGAGGCCGCCATGCGAACCCTGCTACTGGCGCCCTCTGTGGAGCTCCCTATGAGGCCGCGACCCGTGTGAGGGGTGTGCCGAAATGGAGCGGGCCGCCATGCGAACCTTACCACTGGCACCCTCGGTGGAGCTCCCTACGAGGCCACGACCCGTGTGAGGGTTGTGCCGAAATGGGGCGGGGCCGCCACGCGAAATTTGCCATTGGCGCCTTCTGTGGAGCTCCATATGAGGCCACGATCCTCGTGAGGGGTGTGCCGAAATGGAGCGGTGCCCCCATACGAACCCTACCACGGGCGCCCTCGGTGGAGCTCCCTATGATGCCAGGATCACCGTGAGGGGGGCGCCGAAATGAGGCGGGGCCGTCATGCGAACCTTGCCATTGGATCCCTCGGTGGAGCTCCCCACGGGGCCACTATCCTCGTGAGGGGTGCGCCGAAATGGGGCGGGGCCGCCATGCGAACCCTGCCACTGGCACCCTCGGTGGAGCTCCCCACGGGGCCACGATCCTCGTGAGGGGTGCGCCGAAATGGGGCGGGACGCCACTGGCGCCTTCGGTGGAGCTCGCATGGGGCCACGATCTCTTGAGGGAAATCGCTTTCGGTGGAGCTCACATGGTGGCACTATCCTCGTGAGGGGTGTGCCGAAATGGCCAGAAGCAGCCATGCGAACCTTGCTATTAGCGCCTTCGGTGGAGCTCCTATGGGGCCACGATCCTCGTGAGGGGTGCGCCGAAATGGCCCGATGCCGCCGTGCGAACACTGCCACTGGGGCGTTCGGTGGAGCTCCCTATGGGGCCACGATCCTCATGAGGGGTGTGCCGAAATGGCCCGATGCCGCCATGCGAACCTTGCCACTGGCGCCTTCGGTGGAGCTCCTATGAGGCCACGGTCCTCGTGAGGGGTGTGCCGAAATGGCCAGAGGTCGCCATGCGAAACCTGCCACTGGGGCCTTCGGTGGAGCTGCTATGTGGCCACGATCCTCGTGAGGGGTGCGCCGAAATGGCCCGATGCCGCCGTGCGAACACTGCCACTGGGGCCTTCGGTGGAGCTCCTATGGGGCCATGATCCTCGTGAGGGGTGTGCCGAAATGGCCCGATGCCGCCATGCGAGCCCTGCCACTGGGGCCGTCGGTGGAGCTCCTATGGGGCCACGACGCGCTGTGCTGGGTGTGCCGAAACAGAGACATGCAGACGGCAGAGGCAAGGAGATGATGATAGCGATGACGGTGATGTTGACGATGATGGCGATGCTGGCGACGATGACGACGATCCCATGACGACGATGATGGTGATGATGACGATGATGGTGATGACGATACCGATGATGATGATGATGATGATGCTGATGATGATGATGATGATGATGATGATGATGATGCTGATGATGCTGATGATGATGATGGTGATGGTGATGGTGATGGTGGTGATGATGATGATGCTGATGATGATGATGATGTTGCTGATGATGATGATGATGCTGATGCTGCTGATGATGATGATGGTGGTGATGATGGTGGTGATGATGAGGATGATGATGCTGATGCTGATGCTGATGCTGATGATGTTGCTGATGCTGATGATGGTGGTGTTGGTGATGTTGGTGGTTATGGTGGTTATGGTGATGATGATGATGTTGATGCTGATGCTGATGATGGTGATGATGATGGTGGTGGTGGTGATGATGATGATGGTGGTGATGGTGCTGATGATGAGGATGAGGATGCGGATGAGGATGATGAGGAGGAAGCGGATGAGGATGCTGATTATGACTATGATTCGGATGATGTTGTTGATGATGATGGTGGTGATGGTGATGATGATGATGATGGTGATACTGTTGACGATGATGAGGATGCTGATGATGATGATGAGGATGATGATGATGATGCTGATGCTGATGCTGATGCTGATGCTGCTGATGATGATCATAATGGTGATCATGCTGATGACGAGAGGACGAGGGGGGGGGCAGTCGCCGAGGAGAAGGAGGAGGAGGCGGAGTCACTGCCCGCCTCCATCAACCTAGAACATTGATGTAAAGCGCAGGTAAATCCCATGGAAACTTATGAAGACTTGTGAAAACGTATGAGACATGTTGGATTAACGGGGCGTTGGCCGACATATACGTTGGTTGTAACCAGTGTTCAGACATAGATGTTGTCGACCGTAAGAGCAACGACCTTGTTGCAAGTAATGTTATAAGCCAAAAAGGGGCAACACCCGCGAAGGTGTAGAGTTCTTATTATCAGAGTGACTTCCCTATCGTCAGTTTCGAGAATTGCGATGCTGTGTGCCAGAGGTGCAGTCGTAGTGTGATGGTGCAGTGCGCCAGGTTGTACGGGAGCAGTGTTTGGGCTTCAGTGTTTGTAGTGTGATGGTGCAGTGCGCCAGGTTGTACGGGAGCAGTGTTTGGGCTTCAGTGTTTGATTGAAGCAATGGCGTTGCGGATTATTATCGATTGTTCCGTTCAGTACGTCTGCGGGCCAGACCCTCCTATTTGGGATTGCGGGGGGGGGGATGCGGGAGCATCGCGTGCATTCGCATCACAGAGCGTGTGGTCTGTGCGTCCATAAGCTGCGCAGCTCTATCGCGGCAAACCGTACGCCGATGATGCACAATGTGCATCAACACGTAGACGGGGTTCCCTCAGGTTCGGGCTGCCCTTTACCAGGCCCCCTAGGTGTACTGGCTATTCTCCTCCTTCTCCCGAGCGGCCTTCAGCGAAGAGACTCACAAGCAAGAAGGTCGCACACAGCTGCGCTGTTGAGGAAACAGCCAGAGCTCCCATGGTGGAGGCCTAGCAAGAGAACAATGTCGGAGGTCGGAGGGGATAATCTTGGATGCCAGCGGTGACCAGAGAATGTTGGCGGACAAGCACGGTAGCAGCGCTGAAGTGGCATTTGTCGATGTTGATCAATGCGACGGTGAAGGCGGGTTCGAAGGCGAAGGCTAAGGCGACGGAGAGGAGGAGAAGGAGGGGCGAACAGCATTACATATCCTCTTCGGCACACACTGAAGATGATGATCATGCGAGCATGACGAGCACAACCACATGTGACAGCCAGAGCTACCACACATGGAAACCGCCCGCGGATGCCGACGTATCACAACTATGAGGGGAACGTGCCACCGCTGAGGGGCGTGCGAACGACGGCTGAGCGACGGCGCTCCAGCATGGAGAGGGAGAGGACAGGGGGGCTCCCCCCGAAGGTCGGAACGGACGAGTTCCTCCTCCTGGGGTGCGATGGCGTGTGGGAGTGCATGAGCTCCCAGGATCTTCGCGCCCTGCGCCCCTGTACTCCCCTGCTCCTCCTCCTCCTCCTCCTCCTCCAAGCGCTTAATCGCTGGTGTGCCGAGGGGGGAGTAATCAGCTTCGCCAGTCTATTGCAACGCATTCCGTTCCATTCTTCGTCCTCCTCCGCCTTGCGCGTTGGTGTTTGGCAGTCCCCTCATTGAGGAAGCTGGCAGTCTCCTACGGACCATCAAGAGAAGACTTGAAGATCTGACAGGGTTGTTAGAGAAGAAGTCGGCAGGCAGGGCTACGCCAGCTTCCTCTCCACGGCTCCCGGTCAGGCATCCTCGAGGTCGCAGCTTGTCCCGGAAACGTTTTCCTCTTCGTTCCCAACACGCGTGCCAGAAGCCTTCGCGCAGCTCCTTCGAAGCTCTCCGGGAGCTCCTGCGAAGCTTCGTTCTCGAGCTTGCAAGCTGCCAGACAGCCTTTCAGGCGTCCTTGTCAGCGTCTCCCACAGGCGTTCCACGCGCTTTGGACTGCGCCGCTGTCCGGGTTTTGGACACGACAAATGGTACAATGCGTCTTGAAGGGAGTGGGCGGGGGAGGAGGGGAGGAGGAGGAGGAGGAAGAGCTTGGAGGCGTCTTGGAGGGGAGAGTGGGCGGGGGATGGGGGGCGCATGCGCGCGCCCCCCAGCCGTCCAGCCGTGAGCTCCGTGCGGCCCGAGAGCCACCCAAGAGCGGCACGCGCCGCAGCCCACTGCCCCTGGCCCAGCAGCAGCAGCAGCAGGAGGAGGAGGAGGAGGAAAATGAGGAGGCGGAGGAGGAGGAGGGAGAGGAGGAAGAGGAGAAGGAGGAGGATGAGAAGGAGGAGGAGGAGGAGGAGGAGGAGGAGGAGGAGGAGGAGACGGAGGAGGAGACGGAGTAGGGAGGATGCGGAGGAGAAGGAGGAGGAGGAGGAGGAGGCGGAGGCGGAGGCGGAGGCGGAGGAGGAGGAGGAGGAGGAGGAGGAGGAGGAGGAAGAGGAGGAGGAGGAGGGAAAGGAGGACGAGGAGGAAGAGGAGGAGTAGGAGGAGGAGGAGGGGAGCTCACGCAGCTCGCACGGGGAAACGCTGAGGAGGGATCAGGATCTGTCTTGGTTGTCCTATCACTGTGTGTGCCGACGACATTCTCCAACCTCTTTTATGACACTTATGCAACGACAGAATAGCGGCCTAGATCGGTCTCTTGCACCTACGCCACGTCATCTCAGCATTGAGCTCATCCCTGATGGCCATCCAGGCCCTCTGGGGAAGCGCTGGGGCGAATCCGATTCGCGGCGAGTCTCAGATAGCAGCTGCATAACGCATGAGCAAGGGAACCGCGGCCTCCAACACAGGGTCGTGAAACCTTCTTTTGCTTCTGAGTCGCAAGCCACCCCGTAAGGGACCCCGGCCGTTTGGCACCGACCTGAGACCCCGCCAGCGTCCTGAGAGACATCAGGGTGTCAGACAGACAGACCGCTCACTCCAGCACCGTGCGCGCCTGCAGGCAGCAGGCCTGTACGCCAGAGAGTTCCCATCTTGGTCCGGGCGCCCTCCTCGGATCCTGGAACTCAGAGCTCCGCTTCCGGACCTTCAGGAGGCGGCTCCGCTCCTGGAGCCGTTGGGGGCGCCCGCTTAAAATCTCATGTGCTAGGTTCCCCAGGTGCCTGTGCCCCCTCTGAGCCTCATTATGCGAGCACCGCCAGAGACCTTCGAGTCCTGTCTCGAAGTCTTACTCTGGATGCACCGGCCCAACACTGAAGACGGAACTTCTGCACCCGTCTCCCCGGACAGCACGCGCCGAGCAGAGCTGTCCGACGAACGCGGCCGATGGTGTTGGACAAGAAAGTTGGACAGGGTTTCTCATGATAGTCTGTGCGGGCTGTTCGCTCAGAGTTCCCCTCTCCTTGAGACGCCTCCCCACTCCATCATCACCCCCCTCCGCCTCCAATCCAATCCAGCATGAGCTGCTGCGCACCATGCGCAGCGAGGCTGGCGAGGGAAGGGAGGCGGGTCAGAGGGGTGGGAGAAGTAGAGAGGGAGGGAGAGAGGCTCTTTGGTGTAAATGTTCGACGATTTTTGTATCGTCAATGCCGAACTTCGAGCCCCTGTCGACTGGCGATGTTTCGGCGCTTGTTGTGCTTGTTACGACGTGTGTGTGTGTGTGTGTGTGTGTGTATGCTCTCCGTATCGTTGAGTATCACCCAGATGGACGAGGAGGAGGAGGAGGAGGAGGAGGAGGAGCAGGACAAGGAGGAGGGCAACGAGGACGCCAGGGCTGGGCGAGGAGGAACGCAGAGAGAGAGGGTGGTGGCCGTCACGCCCTGCCCGGCCGAGGAGGCGGTCAGCTTCGTGAGGAGCCGGCTGCCGGCGCAGGGCGTCAAGAACAAGCTGGTTCCCTGCTGCCCTCTCCTCTGGGCCGCTGGAGGGCTTCCTCCCCCTTCCCTCCCTCCGCTCCCTCACCCTCCCTTCCTCCCGCCCCTTCCTCCTGCCCCTCCCCCGCCCTCACTCCCTCCTCACCCCTCCTCCCTCCCTCCTTTTCCTCCTGTCTCTCTCCCTCACTGCAGGTCTCTCCCTGCCCCTCCTCCCCCCCTTCCTCTTCCCTACTCTCCTCTGCCCCCTCCTGCAACTACGACGCGTGAGCCTTTTGCGCTCTGGCGCCCCCGTCCGGCTCTCATAGGGCCGTCCCCTGGGACGATTTCCAGCGCTTCCGCTTCCGCTTCCGCATGTGTTTCATTGCGCTTGTCGTCTAATTGCACTCAGTGGCCGTGCACGCGAGTGCAATGTCAGGCCATATCGGTTGCATCGTCTCCAGCAACGCTCGCACGCATGATATAGTTATCTCTTCCCCACCGTTCCTCCTGTTCTTTCTTCTCCTCCGCCTCCTCCCGCTCCTCCTCATCCTCTCGGGTGGGGCTGGGACCAGGACGAGGATCAATTCGTTCCAGAATGTTCCAGAACGCTCTCAGAGTTTTCTGGAACGCTCTGAGAAGGCTGCGGTGCCCGATGCATCCCCCAGAGCCGCGGGGTCTCACAGATTCTCGTCTTATCCTCACCTGATGTTATGTTCGTCCCGGCTTCGTCTTGTTCTCCTCGTCCTCCTCGTCCTGCTGCTGCGCGCGTCCCTGGAAGAAAACTCTGATCCACCGCGCCACACGCTGCACGCGCCGCGCTCGGGCGCGCTGCCGGCCGCGGTAATGTGGGCCCCACTGAGGCCCGACTATATCCGGAGAAGGGGTAATTAGGGAGAATACCTCAAACCTCAATGGGGGGCGAGTGAGGGGGGAGAACCCCTTCAGGGACCCCAAAGGGCCCTTTTCTGCAGCCCTCGCTGATCCCTCATTTGTCGCCCCCCACTAATTCGCGCCCGAATGCCACACGGTCGGACCGGGGTATGAGATCGAGGTCGGTTCGGGGAGAGTACCCCAGTGTTCTTCGTGCTTGTTGGGTGCTCTTGCGCATCCTGGGGGAGGCACCCTCGAGTGTTTTTCCGTTTGGCCGGTGGAGGGTCTCATGTTCTTTAATGATGTTTTTTTCTGTCTTGGGTCCGACTGTACACGCACATCGCGGAGGAAGGGGGCCCTTCCCGATCAGATGGAAGGAAGGGCTCCCAGTCTGGATGCGGGTACTACATTATGTTTTAAGATGCGTTAGTTGCTTTGGGTATATTGGGGCACAGTTTTCCTGGAGCTTGGCTTCTGGATACACATGGCAAGCAGCTTCCGAGATTTAAGCTTTTACCGTGATAAATCACTGAAGCGTGAGAAGTGGAAGCGATGGTGCGAGACTGCTCTTCAAGCTGGAGGCAAGTGGGCACACGTCTACACGAAGGCCACACCAGATTTGATGGAGGACAATGTCACCCTGCCAACTAGAGAGGCGAGTGCAACTTTCGAAGCGAGTTTTGGCGCTCAGTTGGAGACATGGTCAGCAGCGTGGGCGGCGACGCAGCAGCCTCAAGCCACCTTTAGTGCATCGCTTTCGCCAGGCTCTCTGGTGCCTGCGGCCCAAGCAGGCAAGCAACTTAGCAACGCGCAAGCTCAAAGCTACCACGATTGCAACGGACGGCTTCCACTCCAGACACTTCAGTTTGTTTTCGGACGAAGCATTGCATGTACTTTGGGTTTGTTTACACTCCAGAATGTGGGGGTTCGCACCAAGCAGGTTACATATGTTGTTGTTTCAGTTGTTCGGTGAACCTTAGAAAAGGCAGGACTCATAGGCTTCTGTCACTCTGACACGAGGTTTTACTCCAGGACGCTTGCCAGCCGCTGCGCTCGGTGGGAGGAGGAGGAGGAGTCTGGCAATTACTTCAACATGGCAAGTGGGAGGAATATCGCGGATGAGGTTTGGCGCCAAGCAGACAAGGGAGCCCTGGCCGACAGTACAGGGCAGGCAGTCGCCAACCTCAGGACATACCCCAACATAAGTTTGAACATGTTTCGCATGCGCAACTGTGGGATTAGCGGGAGCTCTGTCAGTTCCCGCTTTTCGCGCTCCGTGCGGCCACCCTCAGATACGCGTGGCCGAGGGTTATCGTGCTCGATTCAGTGTGCTTTCCACTTCTCTACCCTCCTCGTGGTTTTGTGGCAGGCAGCAGCACGGCGACATCAAAAGGCTATATGTGGCCAACGGTCTCAGGCATGTGTCTTCCTCCCACTACTGGCGATTTCGGATTCGAATCGACGGTGGTTCTCCCTTGTGACTGCCTGAATCCGCTCCGTACTTTAGCGAGTCATGTTTTCGATGCTTGCGCATCCAGGCTAGGGCTCCCGCTGGCTTGGCACAAACTGCAGTTCACGTCCAATTGCGAGGAAGTGCTCAGGCTGGCACCGACGGCTCTGGGCACGTACGCTGGGGTTGTAACGTGCAGTCTGGTCAATTTGGGAGTGGATTTTTGCGTGGGGGAGAGGGCGGTTGCTCCGAAAATGGTAAAGGCATAGGGGGGAAACAGACTCGACAAGCGTCGGTTCCGCTGGATGGTGGCTCTGACCAGACAGCCCACGATCGACAACCTTCGCGGTCGCGGGGCTATGCAAGACCAGGGCTAACTTTTCTGATGACAAAGGTTATGTATGAGATTGGGCGCGACAATGAGGGCCTGCATCCACGGGGCGTTCGGCAACTCAGGACCCTATGGACCAAAGTTCTCGGGCCGTTTTCTCTGGAGCCCAGCTGGGCCTGATGTAGGCTCTCTGCCCGCGGAAGGGCCGCCAGGTCCATGCGCGCGAGGTCCTGGTCAGCCATGCCAAGGAGTGGTGTAGTGTGGCTTGCAAATGGATGCGGGCCTGAGAGCGCCTGACAATCTTTCGCCCGAGGATTTGCGCGCCGCCTCGGGGTCCAACCAGGCCCAGCTCGACAGCGATGCTTCGCATGGCTGGAGGAGGATGGGCGCGAATCCCATCGCTGATGCGGTTATCTGGTGGTCTGCTGCTGGCTGGGAGTGGATCGACCCAGCGGCGTTGCGGGCGCGGGATGGCCAGCGGTATCACCGGAGGTTGGGGGGTGAGATCGAAGTGGAACGGAGAGCCCCCCATCAGGAAATCGGTTTCGGTGTCGTGTTCGTGCGTGCCGTGCGTGGGGGCGAGGCGAAGCTGCGTGGGCGGGCGAGAGGAAAGTCTCCTGTGGCTGAGGCGCGGCCGGGCCAAATGATTCTCCCTCGGGCAAGCGGTGGCCCGCGGTGTCCCGCCAGTGTCCCGCCGGTGTCCCGCTTGTGGCTGGGCCCCGGCCGGACCAAATGATCTCCCTCCGGCAAGCGGTGACCCGCGGTGTCCCGCCGGTGTCACGGTGTCCCGCTGGTGCGAAAACAAGAGTGAGACCGATGACGAAATCGATTGTGAGATCGATCGAAAAATCTATAGTGAGACCGATGGTGAGATCGATCGTGAGATCGATCGTGAGATCGATAGTGATATGAAACTTGATATCTATACGACCACCCTTCGGGTGATAAGGAAGTTGTGGGGGGGGAGAGGGGGAGAACCAACATCTGGCTCAATCGATCTCACTATCGATCTCACTCAACGGGACACCACGGGACACCACGGGACACTTGTCGATCTCATTATCGATCTCACTATCGATCTCACTAAACGGGACACCACGGGACACCACGGGCCACCACGGGATATCGCGGGACACCGCGGGACACCTCTTGATCTCATTATCGGTCTCACTATCGATCTCACTCATTGGGACACCACGGGACACCTTGGGACACCACATCGATCTCACTATCGATCTCACTCAACGGGACACCACGGGACACCGAGGGACACTTCGGTGCACCACATCGATCTCAGTATCGATCTCACTATTGATCTCACTATCGATGTCACTCAACGGGACACCACGGGACACCACGGGACACCACGGGACTCCTGTCGATCTCACTGTCGATCTCACTATCGGTCTCACTCAACGGGACACCACGGGCCACCACGGGACACCACGGGACACCGCGGGACACCTCTCGATTTCACTATCTGTCTCATTATCGATCCCATCATCGATCTCACTCAATGGGACACCTTAGGACACCACGGGGCACCGAGGGACACTCGTTGATCTAACCATCGATCTCACTATCGATCTCACTCAACGGGACACCACGGGACACGGCGGGACACCTGTCGATATCACTATATATTTCATTGTCGATCTCACTTTTTGGGACACCACGGGACACCTCGGGGCACCACATCGATCTCGTTATCGGTCTCACCATCGATCTCACTCAACGGGACACCATAGGACACCACGGGACACCACGGGACACCAGTCGATCTCATTATCGATCTCACTATAGATCTCACTTTTTGGGACACCACAGGACACCTCGGGGCACCACATCGATCTCAATATCGATACTGGGACGCCCAGCACTCCCGGGACACCGCCCGGCCCAACAGGCCACCGGCGGACGGGAAAACGCCCAGGACATCCAGGACACCCTGGACACCGCCCGGCCCAACGGGCCACCGGCGTAAGGGCACCCGGACTTTCGCTCCTGCTTCGGCCTAGCTACAGGAGTATCACGCGCAGCTTCGCCTCGCCCGCACGCACGACACGAACACGAAACCGAAACCGATTTCCCAGTGGGGGGTCTCCGTTTCACTGCGATCTCACCCCCCAGCCTCCGATCGATTGTGAGATCGAGTGATATCGATAGGGAGATCGTTAGTGGGATCGATAGCGAGATCCAGAGTGAGATCGACAGTGCAATCGATCGAGTGAGATCGATAGTGAGATCGATCGAGTGAGATCGATAGTGGGATCGATGGTCCCAAGAGCGAAGGATGACGTAAACAACTCGACACCAAGGCTTCCAAGAGCTTGCGGCAACGCAACAATCACCACTGTCGCCCATTGCTGGCCCCCCTCCCCCCCCCACCTCCCTATCACCCGCAGGGTGGTCGTATAGGTATCATTATGGTGTCTCTTTAGCGGGCGGGAGGCTTGCTCTTCCAGGGTCCCAGGGGCGCGCTTCTAGATTCGACGGTGCATCGCGCGGGGACAACGACAGAGCCCGGGATCAGGCAGAAGGGCTTATGGTTAACTCCACCTCAACAGTTCCTGCGGTCTCCAAAAAACATGTACCTTGCTGCGCATCTGGCTCGGAGGGCGTTTTGCCGCGGGCGCGAGACAGGGGCCGCGTTGCGCACATGGGGGCACGAGCCGGAGCCTCTAAGCCCCCACTTTGGGGAGGTGGATACGACGCACCACAGAGTCCGGAGGTGCCCATTCGGCAAGCAGGCAGGGTGGATTGCGATGCCGAGGCTCTGGAAGCAAGCGTGAATGCAGGTGCGAACGGCCCACTGTTCTGCCACTCGTGGATCGACCGCACCTGTCTCGCAGTTCCCCATCCTCTGGATATTGGTATCGAGTATTTCGATGCGCGCGTCGCCTCACATCCCTAAGTTCGCCTTCTCCTCTTCGGCTCTCATCTTCATCTATGGGTCGGTTCTTTTTCCCTCAGGAGCAGGACGTTGCCAGTGGAGGTTGGGCGGCGGTGGAGGTTGCCGCAGAGAGGGCCATGATTCGCGGGCGTCGGGGGCCGCTTCCCAGATATCCCATTTCAGGCCTCTGGAGTGCGTGGCCCGCCTAGATCGGGAAGGCTATTCCGACCAGTATGCTGATTGTGCGGCTCTCCTTGCAGGTGCAAGCAATTTGAAGGCCTCGGCAGGTCCGCGCAGTCCTTTCGGCGGTGCGCGGAGGACTGCGAAGAGGGCGTCAAGCGGCGCCGACCACGAGTGGACCGCACACAGGGCCAAAGCTCATCTGCTGGACCATCCAGAGCGCCAGCGTCGGCGCGACCAGGCGCATCGGCTGAGTGAGGGCAACAGGGTGACAGGCGGGTGATGCACAGAAGCAGGTGGCTTTTCGTAATTGTGTTGAGTTATCGACGCTTTGGTTCCAGGTTGGTAGAATTGTTGCTGCCACTGTCAGCTTGCGCCCGCCCGCCCAAGGACTGTTTGGGGAGTTGGCCGAGGCCCCCAGGGCCCCCGAGCCTTCCGAAGGACAAGAAGGACCCAGGGAAAGGCACCAACTGCTTTGGACAGGCTCGTGGTGGGAGTGCACCAGATGTGCCCGCGGCTTCCCCGCGCTTGCGAATGCGGAGAGGACTAAATGGCCCCCTCCCTCCCCCGGACCCTGGACACCCCCCTGCCCCCTCGTCGCCTCCTGGTGGCCCGACGGCCCGACGGCTCAACGCAGGCATTGCGATTGTTTGGTGCAGCAGATGCGGCGAGTGGTCTAATGGAGGCAACCCTGCGGGGCTCAGTGCCCCCTGCAGGATTGTGAATCGCCGACAGCTCCGCCTTCTGAAGAGAGGCGAGCTGCTCTGGCCCAGGGGCGGCTGGGCCTCTGTCGCCGAGCTGGCCAACGCGTGCGCCGGCGACCGAGTGGCGGGCTCTCGTTTCTGTTGCGCCGCGAGGTCCGACGCCTGCCCGGCT
Source organism: Prorocentrum cordatum (assembly GCA_963575745.1). Taxonomy (NCBI): domain Eukaryota; class Dinophyceae; order Prorocentrales; family Prorocentraceae; genus Prorocentrum; species Prorocentrum cordatum. The sequence continues at coordinate 836,031 of CAUYUJ010015527.1, read as the reverse complement.
ACCTGGTGCCGCGGCGGCCGCGGGCGCGGGTGGTGGAGAGTCGTCGGACTGTCTGGCAGTGCATAATCCCCTGGATTGGATTTCAGAGGCCAGACAGCTCTCAGTTTTGGCCGCCTCTTTGCGGGGGGAGGGAGACCCAGGTCCGCTCTTGCCTCCAGTCGGCGCCAGAAGCCAGAGCGGAGACTCAGATTGCCAGCTGGCTGGGCGTCTCACGTCTATTGAGCGAGCTGGGGTCGCCGAGGCAGCGACTTTTGGCCGCTGGGGCTTTGGCCCGCCCTTGTCGCGGGCCTTCTTGGTCCGTTTTCCCTGAGCTGCAGGGCCTCCGTGGCGCTCGGCCATGGGGTCTTCAGCTTCATCGGCAGCCTGTCTGCAGGACTCTGGCGCGGGCCCCTGTCCTGGTCCAGCACGGCCCCCTTGGGCTGTGCGTGCCAGTGATGGGGCCACCCGAGGCTCGGGTTTCTGGGGCAGTTCTCGCACGTTGCGCCCTGTCACACCCTCGCCTCTGTTTTTCTTTTGAGGGGCGCTTCGCTTGGCCAGGCGCCGCCCAGTCCTGCTGGTGGCGGTGGCCCAGACCAGGTGCTTCGGTGCCTCAGGCGCCCCGCTTCGATTTCTCTTTCAGAGGTCATTCTGGCCTCCATTTGATGCTGGTTTGGGTGGCGGGCCAAAAATGTTCCGAATCCAAGATCGAAGGGCGGGGGCACTCAAGGGATACTGCAGTGGATGCAGATGATGTAGTACCTTGTCTGTACGAGGTAGCATAGCAGCCTCCGGTTTGAAAGCATTTAGTTGTACCCAGAGTCGTCCGGCTTAAAGTTTGCCGTTCTCAGCGTCTTCATCGTGAGGTGCCACGCGAAGATCAGGCGGTAGTTCCTGTAGGTCAGTAAGTTGGCCTCTCATACGGTGGTGCGCAGCGGCGATGCGCTCTTGGTACTTGTCGTAGGAGATGCGGCCCGCCTCGTAGACGACCTCTATGGTGCGGAGCCGCAGACGGAGTTCTTTGTTTCATTTGTCCCAGCAATTGGCTGCGACCTTGCGTGGCTATCGTGGTAGAAGCTCTTCCGGTGGCCGTCGTAGCTCGGCTGGTTGCCCTCGTATTTCAGGTGGCTTTGTGAACTCTGCTGGTGGCCCTCGCAGCTCCGCTGGTGGCCCTCGCAGTTCGGCTGGTGGCCGAGGTAGCTCAGTTTGCAGCCCTCGTAGTTCACCTGGTGGCCCTGGTAGACCTGCAGGTGGTCGTCGTAGCTATGGCGGTGCCGCTCTTAGCCCAGCGGCTGTCCCTGGTGGCTCGGCTGGTGACCGAAATGGCCCTCGTAGCTGAGCGGTTTGCCCTCGTAGCTCAGCTGGTGGCCCAATTAGCTCAGCTCGTGACCCTCGTAGCTCCGCTGGTGGTCCTCGTAGCTCAGCAATTTGCCTGGGTAGTTTTGGTGGTGGTCCTCGTTGATCGGCGGGTGCCGCTGGTAGTTCAGCTGGTGGCCCGTGCAGCTCTGCTGGTGGTTCCTCGGAGCTCTTCTGGCAGTCCTTGAGGAGCAGGGGATGATTCTCGTAGCTCTGCGGTTCCAGGTGGTTCGGCTGGTGGCCCTAGAAGCGGGGTTCGTTGCGCGTGTAGCTCAGCAGCTCGTGGTCCTCGTCGTTCTGCTGCTGGTGGCCCTGGTGGCTCAGCTAGCTTACTGAGGCAGCAACGGAGGGGTGTATCGGCGGACCTGGTGCACGGTAGCTTCCACTTCGTCGTGTCCAGGGCCGCGTGATGGTAGTAGCGTCGTCTTTGCTGTTCCAGGGAGGTGGCAGGGAGACTGATACTGGTGGCTCTCGTAGTTCGGCTGGTAGCTCTCGTACCTCAGCCGGTGGTCCTCGAAGCTCTGCATGTCGTCCTCGTAGCTCGACTGGTGGTCTTCGTAGACCTTGGTGGCCCTCGTAGCTCTGCGCGTGGCCCTGGAAGCTCAGCCTGTGGTCTTCGTAGCTTTGCGCGTGGCTCGCCAAGCTCAGCTGGTGGCACTTGAAGCTGAGATGGTACCCTCTAAGCTCTGCCTCAGGCCGTCGTCGTAGCTCACTTCATGGCCCTCGGAGTTCAGCTGGAAAGCAGTGGCGAAGCGTCCTGGCTCGCCTATAGCCCTACCAAACAATGCTCTAAGAACCTTTCTGTGGTTTCCACGAAATGTTCTTAGAACATGTCTGGTTGATATTGTCTTGTTTTAACACATCGGGTTTATGTTCTAAGAACATTGTTTTCGTTCTTAGAGCACTGTTGGGTTCTAAGAACATTTCGTGGTAGGACTATAGATACGCCAGGACGGTCGGTCCCTGCTCAAAGCTGGTGGGTCTTAAGGCTCTGCTTCTTGCCGTTGAAGCTCTGCCTCCTCTTCCTCCACCTCCTCGTCCTTCTCTCTCTCCCCTCCTCCCTCTCCTCCTCCCCATCCATTCCCTCCCTCCCTTTCTCCTCCTTTTATGCCTTGACCTCCTCCTTTTCCTCCTCCTCATTGTCTGCCTTGGCCTCCGTCTCCGCCTTAGTGGTTCCTGTGCAGCGGGAGTCCTGTGCTTCGACTCCGTATCGCCTGTTCTAGGTCGAGGTTTCTTTCCTTGAGCTGGTGACCCTTTATCGTTCCCCCACGGGTGAATGGTGGCGGGGATGGAACAGTGACCGTTGAGGACGTAGGACGTAGATTGGTGGAAGAAGGAGAATGATGAGGAATCATAAGAAGAACCATCGCTATGAGGGCCTGTTTTTAACCTCTCACGATAACGGCTGTTACCAGTGGGGGATAGGGAGAGGGGAGGAGGGTGAGAGGGCCAGCAACGTCACGATCCGCGCCGGCGCCGTCTGGTAATGAGCTGCCCCTGGCTGTTCCCAGGCGGCGTCGGCGCAAATCGCGACGTTACTCGGGGAAGAGGGGGGGAGGCGTCTCCAGTCACGGGCGTTCCCGCGAATCGCTCTAAAACGCGTTCCTGGCGGCGGGCTATGAGCGATCCCAGTCTGGGAGGGTGCCCGTGGTATCCGGGCTCCCCACCCGGGACCGTTCTTCGTTTCGGGTATCCGCGCGGGGCCCCAGGCCCTCGGCGCAGGGGATCATGCTCTTGAGCTGCGGTCTCGTGGCCACGTCTCGACCGTAAGAGAAGGCGGGGCCCGTCCAGCTCCTGCTCCTGCTGCTCCTCCTCCTCCTCCTCCTCCTCGTCCTCCTCCTCCTCCTCCTCCTCCTCCTCCTCATCGTCACCATTATCACCATCACCACCACCATCATCATCATCATCATCATCATCATCATCATCATCATCATCATCATCATCATCATCATCATCATCATCATCATCATCATCATCATCATCATCATCATCATCATCATCATCATCATCATGATCATCATCATCATCATCATCATCATCATCATCATCATCATCATCATCATCATCATCATCATCATCATCATCAGTATCATCATCATCATCATCATCATCATCATCATCATCATCATCATCATCATCATCAGCATCATCATCATCAGCAGCAGCATCAGCAGCAGCATCAGCATCAGCATCAGCATCAGCATCAGCATCAGCATCATCAGCATCATCATCTCCCTCCCCCTCCACCTCTTTCTCCTCCGCCTCGTCCTCCTCCTTTTCCTCCAGCCCTTCCGCCTCCTCCTCCTCCTTCTCCTCCACATCCTCCTCCTCCTCGCCCCTCGGTGTCCGTGCTCGGGGAGCTGCTCGACGCGTGCTGCGCCAGCCACCCGAAGCAGCGCGGGGGTCTCGGCTGCGACAACCTGACGGCCCGCGCGCCCCTTCTCCTGCGTGCCTGAGATATGCGCGAAGTGTGTCGACAGGGGGTCATCAGGGGCAACGTTATACAGTGGAAATCCAAGCCAATAAACACCCTGCTTGCCTCCAGGGTGCCCTGGGTTTCTTGGATTTTGATAGTTTTGCTATGGAAAGCGTGACGTTCCCACACATCGATGGAAGTCCTGGGGCCTCATGGATGGGTTTCTAGTGGAAGGTTTCTTGTGGTCGAGCTCCTGCTGTAGGGGGGGTATGCTCAGGGGGGGATGCATCGGCCCCCAATCGCCCATCGATCGCCGATAAGGGACCCCGTGGCCCACCCCCCCCAGGGCGGTGCGGATCTGCTATCGAGGGCCCATCGCTGAGCTATCGGCGATGTATCGCCAATTCAAGCTCGGTGCTTCCCTCCCTGAGTTGGTCCCTCCCTAAAGCTGTCCCTCTAGTCCGAGGAGGGCCAGTTGTTGGCCTTCGGGTGGACCCTTGTCGCCACGGCTGGATGCAGCTCGGAAAATTGGTGCGCTTGGCCCCTGAGGGAGGTCCGGGGACCGATTCTGAGTTGTCGTTGTCTCAATTCGCCCTGCTCCGAGGGAGGATGAGGAGCAGCAGCAGCAGCAGCAGCAGCAGCAGCAGCAGCAGCAGCAGGCGGAGGACCAGGGAGTACAGCCAATACGCTGAAGTAGGGACCACTCTGGGCTCAAGGCCGAAGAACCTATTCGCGGCAAAGGCTGGTCGTGGCCAGAACAGCTTTTTGATTCCTCACTCAGCGATCCTTCTGGTAGCACGATGATTGTAAACCCCATGTGCACCAGTGATGCTGCGATGCTCGAAGGGGACACACCTGCGTAACGTGGACTTGTTGCATCGGCGCTGGGCCCACCGGACCCGACGCGGCGCTGTGCCCGCACAGCCCTGTCCTTGTGAGCATCTCCACGGTGGGCCGCGAGGGTTACGTGCGGGTTGCAGTCGAGCCGCGGGGGTTTGCAGCAGGTGGCGCCAGACGGGGGCAGCGCCCTTTCTTCGCGAGCGCATGCGGGGGAAGGCGCTCCAGCTGGCCCTGGGCGCGACCGAGGCCAGCTGCTTGGGGCAGGCGCGGGGCGCAGCGGTCAGCGCGGCGGAGGCCTAGCCATGTGGCTGCCGGTACCTGGTGGGCGAGGAGAGGAGCCATGAGGTCCAGAGCCGACGCAAGAGACCTGCGCCGTCCTTCAAACTCGTCTGTTCAGGCAGTTCTTGCTGCTGCTGAGACCACAGAGCAAGCCAACTTGCACCCTCCCGGCCCAGTTCGCTTGGCGTGGCTCGGACGTGCACGTCTTCCTTCGGCAGGGACCCTCCAGGAGCACCCCGGATCATCGAGCAGAACTGGACACGCACGAAACCGAAGCCTGCCCGGGGAATGGACGCCCGAGGGACGGCAAGTTCCCCCCCCTCTCCCAGGGCACGGCACGCGCTCCTCGCCGCGGCGGCACGCCTTCCCTTCGGCAGGTGAGGGCCCGTCGGCCTGCCGTTTGGGCGATGCCCGGTCCTGTGGAGGGTCCACTCTCTTCACCCGTCCAGCTATAAGAGCTGCAAAGGGGTAGTTCGGGTCATACAGCGAGGTATAAAGGGCAGCGAAAGAGGATCATGCTGGATCATGCTGCGATGCCACACACGTGGCCAGTTCAATCGCTGTCACCGCTATCATCACCACCGCTGCCCAACCCCTGCACACGAGCACCAGCGAGCACTGTCTGCCCCTGACCCTGGGCTCTGAGCTGGGCAGCGACTTCCTCAAGCTCATTCTCATCATGCAAGCGAGCGGCAGCGGCAGCAAAAGCAGCAGCCGCGTCCTCGCCCACGGGTGGGGCGTCCTCGCAGACCGTCATCACGTCGGCCAGCTCTCCGACAGGGCGATCGGACGAGCGGGCCACATACTCATCAAAAATGGGCCTCTCCTCCATTGGCCTCACGGCACCACCCACGCCCCCAGTTCCTTCCCGAGGGGGTGGCGGGAGGGCTCGCGCAGCAGCATCCAGCGCCGCCGCCTCACGCAAGGCCACGGGTGGGCCCCGATAAGACGGAAAAACACCCTTTCAAATTCGCTTGAGGTTTTCGCCCCCCTTTCGAGTGGGGGGGGCACACACTTTCTGAAGCCACCGACCGTCTGTCGTGGCTGTGAAACAACATCGCTGACAGAAGGTCAACCCGAACGTACGCATCCTGGCGAGGCGGTGGCTGGGGTGAAGCTTCGCAGCGCCACACCACACCTCTCCCGAGATCGCCTCGAAACCCTCTCCAAACTCAGGGCTCAAACCCAGCGTTTCAGCCGAACCCGACGGCAGCGACGGGATCGGATCGCGGCACGGGGTCGAGGCGACAGCGAGCACCTGGCTCCTCGGGACAATCACCTTGCAGACATAGCAACGCCAGCGACCAGCGAACGGGCGAAACTTGTGCGCACTATCGCGGATCGCCTGGTCGAATTTTGCGGGCTTGCGGACCTTGGGCGCTGGCGGAGCTCTGACCCCTTCCCAAGGTTCAACCTCGAGCGCCAGCATCATCGCCCTTCTGGCCCTTCTACGCACCAGTGCCGCCGTCGTATCCCACAGGTCAGTCCGAGGGGGAGGGGCCACCACACACCAATCCCAAAACCACTGGGCCACCACCCCCGCATAGGCGTCGGCACTGGCGTTGCCCTGGCACATAAAAATATCGAACGGGGAAGTTACCGACTGCAGATTTTCCTCCGTGTGGGAGGGCGCCCAGAAAAGCGAAACCTCCCCAGGGCCACGGGAGCGGAGAGCCCGAGAAGCACGAACCCACAAGTCCCCGTTCGGGTCCCGAGGGGGGGGGGGGCACGGCCACCGTGCCAATCAGAAATCAAACTCTTGCAGTCGGTAATATAGCAAATCGGACCGTGCGAGTGCTCAAGCGCGAGACAGAAGGCCTGGAGCTCTGCTCTAGGGACCGTTTGCCGACGGCCTGACAAAACCTGCCCTGCACCGCACTGAGGCACCCAAGAATTAGGCGACGAGGGGTCCTGGCACATCATCACCACAGCCGAGCCGCATCGCCTACGCCTGGGATCAGAGCTGAACTCGCCCCCAGATCCGTCACCGAAGATAAACACAGGAGGGCCTCCAGGCTCCGAGCAGAAATCGGCAATACAGCCATCCCCCAGAAGGACCTCCTGGGCCGTTTCCGCAGTCTCAACAAACCTAGGCACCGTGAGGTCCTTCGAGGGCACCCCCCTGAGCCACAAGGCCGGCTGGGCCTCAAGGCCCGCGAGGGCCTGGGGGATCAAAAACTCCGTTTTTGAAAAATCTTCGTGTCCGCAACTGGCTGGGCATAGCCGAATGCGGTGAGCTAAAGTCTCAGGCTGCTCCTTGCATCGGGGGCACAGCGGCGGGCAGGAATATCCTGCGGCTATCTGCCGCTCACGAGTCCACTGGCCCCCCGAGATGACGGCAATGTCGGCGGCCCACTCGTCGAACTTGGACTTGGCAGCCAAGCGATTCAGCTCAATCTGCACCGTCGTCATGCCAGCTCCTGCTGCCAGATCCTCGCCCGCCTCATGGTGGGCCGCTTCCTTCCACTGCATTTGAACACAATCATCCATGAATGCGCCGAGCATATCCTCAAAATGCGAAGGAACAGCTCTAGCGAACTGCTCATCACCAAAAGCAGGAAACAGCCAATCATCGATCGTACCATCTGGCAAAGGACGTGACCAGACATCAGGACTTTGCGGATCCCAGCCAATCTGCAAGAGCGTGGCCTGCACCGCGGCGATGGGGCCGCGCACGTCCTTCCACTTCACCACCTGTCGCTCAGCAGCGCCACGTCGCAACTTCGCCAGTGTGATCGGCCACATCTTGCGAATGCGAGGATGGAGCATCGGCTGGGAAAGCCACAAAGCAATCCACTCCTTAATCATCTGCTTCCTCAAATCTATGCCAGGATCAGAAACCCCAAACACAGCTTGTAATACCGAATTCAAACATCTGCCACGCTTCGCCCCAGCAACACTCGCTGCAGCATCCCGCCGCAAAGCCAACAGAGAAGATGGATGGGGTGCCCATTATCTGATGGCCAAAGACTGCAGCAGGTAACACTCCAGTGCTGTAGAGCTTCTTGGTGATGAACCTGGTCTTGGGAAGCTGCCTCAATCGCATAACTTTTCGCTGCCGCCGTCGAGCCTGTGCACGTCGTCTCATCATCCGAGGCGCTATCCGCCGTCGCCCTGCAGCAGCATCAGAGCCCACGTCGACAGTGGAGCGCGCAAGCTGCACAGGAATACTTTTGCGAACCAGTCGTCGCTGTAACTCCACGCCAATCTCATCAGAACTGGCGACAAGCTTCGTTTTGTCAGAGATCTTCAACCTGAGCTTCTTGAGCCCAGTGGCCATAGCGTCAGCAGAAGCGTGCAAGTTATCAATCACCTGCTGCTTTTTGCCCTCTGCCCGACCGACAATATCATCAATATAACTCCACAATCCAGTCGGGGGACAAGCACGGTGAACCTCATCCAGCAACTGATGAAGCATAACTTTGGCGAGCGGAACGCCATGTCCAGAACCAGCGACGATCGAACGTGAAACCACCAAGGCGCCCGATATCATCTGGCCCTTCTTCAAAAGCCTGGGAGAAGAGTAAAGGCCCACTTCCAATAAGAGGATGATTGCTGGAAATCCGATATTCAAGCCGGCCTGCATCAGCAACGCAAAAGACACCGAGTCGTAGAACTTGGTGAGATCCAAGAACAGTGTCGCATGCTCAAAAGACAAGGCGTTGGCGCCTTCATCCATCGCAGCTCTGATCAGTGCCGCTCTGAGCGCTGAAGATCCAGCAATAGCAGTATCCCAAAATGCAGATTGGGCAGCTGACCATTCACCTGAGTGTTTCGCACGCACCTTTGACCATATTTTGCGCGGCGTCGGGACTAGCCCCAACACTCTGTTGCCTCCAGCTTCCTTGGGAATCGCAGCACCCAGGACCGAACTGAGGGGCGACGGCCAGGCGCCAGCCTGCTCGATATTATTCCATATATCCACAAGACACTGCCTTGCCACCAATGGCTGTCGCTGAATATCAATGGGGTTCAGCACGTCCACGCCCTTCGCCTTCTTCGCTGGCAGCGTGGGCAGCACAGCGTCCACGTCCATGATGGTGTTAGCAGGAAGTGGGTCATCTCGAGCAGCTGACAGACACTGGCCCATCATATACAACATATCTGCAGGCTGATCGACAGGATCTCGCCGCATCGCATTCCATTCAGAGGCAGACGTCTGGAGCGTCGTCTGCTTGTCCGTGGTGATAGCACCTGCCGCGTCGCGGCCCTCCCACTCCAAGGGCGGAGCCTGCTTCACATGCCGATGTACAGCACCAGGCTTAGATGACCAGGACTCCTTCACCCACTTGACAAAGGACGAGCGCGAAGCTAACAAAGCCCGTGAAGTCGACAAGTCCGCCCACTTGCGCGTGGTGTCCACCAAGGAAGTGAGCTGGCCAACTGGGGCGCGATCCAAATCAGCAGCCATAGCTTTCCACAACTCAATCTCCTCAGCGGTGGACTTCTTTCCGAAGTACTCGACCGTTTATCAGCAGGCAAGACTCCAATCCTGGCCTGAACTTCACGTGCACAGTAAGCAGCCTGATCAGGATCAGCTCCATTCTCACAGAGAGCCGCATGCCGAAAAAGCAAAGTGCTGACAACACCCCACCACTCGGCCTGCTCGTTCTTCATGTGAGCGCGCCCAGGGGAGGAAGTGACCTTGGCCCAATAGCAAGCAGGGCCACGAGCACGACCTGAGAACTGCATCCAAGTACTGGCATCGACCTGCTCGTGAATCAAAGTGGCACGCTCCAATTTAGAAATCCAAGCGCCGTAGGACTCATCCAGCCAAGCACGCTCCTCAGGTTGCCATTCAAAGACAAAGTGCTGACTGCGGTCAAAAGCTGCAACTTTGCCACGGGCGCCCTCTGGCTGATCCTCAAACAGCTGGGGGAGGCCCTCCCAATGCATCTGTGTCTGAGCTGCAAACCAAGTCTCCTCAGGGATGGCGAAAGACACAGTGGGCGCTGGCGGAGGCGCTGGCGGCTCCAGCTCGTCGAAGCCCTCCTGGAACTCGATGGGAAGCGCCTGCGTGCGCCTCTGCCTCTGCTCTTCTCTCTTTTTAGACCGCTTACTCGCAGGATCAGCAACTGCAACGGGTCTATCACGAACGGGAAGAGGCTTGGGCACTGCCAGGTGCCTATACCATCGCTGAGAACGGGCAGCCTTCACAGTAACAACCACTCCACAGTGCGTCTTCCATGGCACACGCAACTCAGCTCGAAGCGACAACTCTGGACAACCAACACTGGCAAAACCATAATCGCACATGCGCCCTGGCCCTTTGTCGCAGGTCGCTCGGCAGGACGGCGTCACCACGACGGCGCCGAGCTTCTGGGGCCAACCGGTGCCTCGAAAGGCCGCGGGCTCGATGTTCCAGTCCGCCATCGCCAGCCAGGGGTCCGCGAGCGCGCGCGTGAAAGCCCCCAGCGCCACAAGCACGTCATGGTTCCAGCCCTTCACACCGAGGCCTGGCTGGAGGTAGGCAGCGATCAGGATCAAGTTGCCGCCCTTGGTGTGGATCACCGTCGGCACGAAGCCACGGCAAGGGTCCAGGCGCCCAGCAGCGAGCGCCGTGCGCCGAGCACTCTCAAAGCTCGACGTCGCCACATGTTTCTTCGCCAGAATCCACTCGCCACCAGACAAGCCAGCCTCTGACTTGCCCGAAGGGCGGGCGGCCGTGTAAGCCAGACGCCAGCCGTCTTTATCAATCGCCTGGCAGATGTCTGGCATGTCCTTCTCTCCTTTGTGTGTCTCAACTAGGGCCACGATGCTGCGCTCCTGCTCCTGGGCAAGGAAACGCGCAGCCTGCGGGCCCCGCTCCGTGATGTTGCCGAGAAAGATGTCCAAGGGCGTGTCGTCATCAGACTCTGGATGAGGTGCGCCTGCAGC
>CAUYUJ010015527.1:817787-820287 GCA_963575745.1 Prorocentrum cordatum | reverse complement strand
CCTCCTCCTCCTCCTCCTCCTCCTCCTCCTCCTCCTCCCGCCTCATCCTCCTCCTCCGCCTCCGCTTTCTTCCCCTCCCGCCATTCTGCGACCCCTGCCCCGCCCCCCTACAGGCGGTGCTGGTGCGGTTCGAGGACCCCGAGGAGGTGGCCGCGGCCCGCGCAAGGGGCGCCGCGGGCGAGCCAGAGGCGGCTCCGGGGAGTGGAGGAGGATTGGGGGGGAGGGAGGAGGGAGGAGGGAGGAGGGATGGGAGAATGAGAGGATGAGAGGATGGGGCGAGGGACGTGAGGAGGGATGGAAGGAGGGAGGGGATTGCGAGGGGGGAGGGGGTGGGGAGATGCTGATGCTGATGCTACTGCTGCTGCTGATGATGATGATGACGATGAAGATGCTGATGGTGATGCTGCTGCTGATGATGATGATCACAATGACGATACTGACGATACTGATGATGATGCTGATGATGATGACAATGACGATGCTGATGCGGCTGCGGATGCGGATGCTGTTGCTGATGATGAGGATGAGGATGGGGATGATCATGCTGATACTGATGATGATAATGCTGTTGATGATGATCAGGATGAACATGAGGGTCATGATGCTGATATTGCTGCTGATGCTGATGCTCATGCTGCTGATGATGATTATGATGGATGCTGATGGTGATGGTGATGGTGATGCTGATGGTGGTAGTGATTCTGATGGTGATGGTGATGCTGACGGTGGTGGTGGCAATGGTGATCGTGATGCTGGTGATGATGATGCTGATGATGGTGATGCTGATGCTGCTGATGGTGATAATGATGGTGACGGTGGTGGTGATTGTGATGATGATGATGATGATGATGATGATGATGATGATGATGATGCTGATGATGATGATGATGATGATGATGTTGATGTTGGTGATGTTGATGATGATGACGGTGGTGATGATGCTGATGATGATGATGTTGACGATGCTGACGATGCTGACGGTGGTGATATTGATGAGTATCATGATACTTTTCCTGATGCTGATGCCGATCATGATTCCGATGCTGCTGATGATGATGATGATGCTGATAAGGATGTTGATCATGATGATGCTGATGCTGATGCTGATGATGATGCATATGATGCCGCTGATGGTCATGATGATGATGATGATGATGGTGGTGGTGATTTGTTATGGTTGTGATGATGACGATGCCGATTACGACGATGATGATTATGACGATGATGGTGATGTTGATGCTGATGCTGATGCTAATTGTGTGGATGCTGATGATGATGCCGATGATGGTGCTGATGATGATGGTGATGGTAGTGATGATGGTGATGATGCTCGTGATGATGTTTATGAGGATGCTGACATTAATGAGGATGATGCTGATGGTGATGATGACGATGATGATGGTGATGATGACGATAGTGATCATGCTGATTGTGAACATCATGCTGATGATGGGTATGAAGCTGATGATGCTAATGAAGATGAGTATGCTGATAATGATGGCGACGATGATGATGCTGATGATGGGCCTGATGATGCTGCCGATGATGATGCTTGTGACGATGCTGATGATGACGATGATGGTGGTGATGGTGCTGGTGATGATTATGATAACGACGACGGTTATGATGATGAGTGTGATGATGATGATGATGATGATGATGATGATGATGATGATGATGATGACGATGCTGATTGTAATGCTGATGATGATGCTGATGGTGATACTGATGATGACGATTCCAATGAGGATGACGATGATCATGGTGGTGATGATGATGGCGATGATGCTGCTGCTGCTGATGATGATGCTGATAACGGTGATGATTATTGTGATGATGATGATGTTGATGATGCTGATTATGATGATGATTGTGATGACGGTGTTGGTGATAAGTTATGATGGCGACGACGATCATCATGATTATGATGTTGAAGATGTCTATGATGCTGCTGCTGATGATGATGATGATGATGATGATGATGATGATGATGATGATGATGATGATGATGATGATGATGATGATAGTGATGATGATGCTGATGACGATGCTGCTGATGACGATGATGTTGATGACGGTGGTGGTGGTAGTGATGATGATGGTGAGGAGGAGAAGGAGAAGGAGGAGGAGGAGGAAGAGGAGGATTCAACCGCTGGATTCACGCTAGTGTCACCGCGTGACTCGACGATGGAGGTGACCTCAACAAACATCGCCTGGAGGCAATACCTGTTGACATCACCAGTCTTCTAGCGGTCATGTCGCAGCTCGCTCCGCGGCTGCGGCCCAATATGCCTCCGCCGACCCCTGAGGACAGCCCAAGAGGTCCTCAGATTGGAACCAGAGGGGTCTCAAGAGGCCCCCGACACGACGAGCACAAAAGAAACGGGCTCGGAAGCCGAACCCCTCTTGCTTTTTGTGCTGCGTGTGTTGTTTCTGGGTGTGTGTTGTCTCTCTTCCCCTCGGCTCCCCCGCCTCCGTCGGTCGGCCCGTTGTCCCTCGC
>CAUYUJ010015527.1:797787-812787 GCA_963575745.1 Prorocentrum cordatum | reverse complement strand
TGAGGCGTCTTGGGATTTCTTGAGCCATCTTGGAGGTCATCTTGGGCTCTCTCAGGCGCTCTTGGAGTCATCTTAAGCAGTGCCCCCCCCCCCCCCCCGGGAGGCCAACATGTGGCCCAAACATTAGTAATATCATTGATTTTGGCATTGTCGCCGAGGCCTCTTCTTGGAGCGTCTCGGGTGCCTTTGGGGGGCCTCTTGGGGCCTCTTGCGGGTATCTGGGGAGCCTCTTGGGGGCATCTTGGGGGTCTCTTGGGGGCCTTTTGGGGCCTATTGGCCACCTCTTGGGGCCCTCTTGGGGTGCCCTTGGGAGCGCTCGTGGGGCCATCTCGGAGGAGATCGATCAAAGAAGGGGGGGTCCCCAATTAGCGCTGCCCCCCCAGAGGCCAAAATGGGGCAACACCCGAGTAAAACCAATGATGTGTGTTTCCTCGCCGAGGCCGTTTTGGACGCCTTGACCGCTCGCGGACCCCCCCGTCTAGGTCCAGGGGAGGGGGTAGGGGGCGGGTTCAAGACCCCCTCCCCGCCCGCAAGCCGTCTCGCTCACCCCCACCCGCACTCCCAACACATAAGTAGCACCCGAGTCTGTCTGGCCCGAGCCTCAGCATAGTCAGCAGTCGTCTCTGGATGAGCAGCTACTGGGGGCCAATCCGCCGCCGCCGCCGCCGCCGCCGCCGCCGCCGCCGCCGCCGCCGTTGCCCGCCGCCGCCGCCGCCGCCGCCGCGCCGCCGCCGCCGCTGCCGCCGCCTGCCGCCGCCGCCCGCCGCCGCCGCCGCCCCGCCGCGCGCCGCCGCCGCCCCCCGCTGCCAAACCGCCGCCGCAGCCGTTGCCGCCACCGCCACCGCCGCCGCCGCGCCGCCGCGCCGCCGCCGCCGCCGCCGCCCCCGCCCCCACCCCCGCCGCCGCCGCAGCCGCGCAGCCGCCGCAGCCGCCGCCAGCCGCCGCAGCCGCCGCAGCCGCCGCCGCCGCCGCCAAGTGTACTCTGTATTGTTTTTGACAGGGATGGTGGGGGCGGCCGCATCGGGTTGGCTGCGCATGCTCCGAATTTGGAGGCAGAGTGTGTTTTGTATTGTTTTTTACAAGGGATGGTGGGGGGGGGGTTGTCATGGACCCTGGTTGGCCCCCAGTCGCCTGGGGGAGGGGGTGTTTATTAATAGGGAACAGTGATCAAGACCCCCCCCGCCCGCAAGCCGTCTCGCTCACTCCCACCCGCCCTCCCAACACATACGTAGCACCCGAGTCTGGCCCGAGCCTCAGCATATTCAGCAGTCGTCTTTGGATGGGCAGCTACTGGGGGCCAATCCGCCGCCGCCGCCGCCTCCGCCGCCGCCGCCGCCGCCGCCGCCGCCGCCGCCCGCCGCCGCCGCCGCCACGCCGCCCGCCGCCGCCGCGCCGCCGCTGCCTGCCGCCTCCGCCGCCGCCGCCGCCGCAGCGCTGCCGCACCGCCGCCGCGCCGCCGCCGCCCCCCGCTGCCAAACCGCCCGCCGCAGCCGCTGCCGCCACCACCGCCGCCGCCGCCGCCGTGCGCCGCCGCGCCGCCGCCGCCGCCGCCGCCGCCGCAGCCGCCGCAGCCGCCGCCGCCGCCGCCGCCGCAGCCGCCGCCGCCGCCGCCGCCGCCGCCAAGTGTATTCTGTATTGTTTTTTGATAGGGATGGTGCGGGGGGGGGGGGCCGCATCGGGTTGGCTGCGCATGTTCCGAATTTGGAGGCAGAGTGTGTGTGTGTGTGTGTGTGTATTGTTTTTTACAAAAAAGGTGTGGAGGGGTGTTGTCATGGACCCTGGTTGGCCCCCGGTCGCCTGGGGGAGGGGGTGTTTATCAATAGAGAACAATGATGAAACCGTCCCCGAACGGGAGGAAGGGTGCAGGAGAGGAAACACCCTAAACCACCTACGCCTTAAAAGGCTGGTGGGATTTAGCTCTGGTCTGAACTTCGATTGAACTCTGATTCGGCTCTGTCCCCAGCCGCTGAATCAGAGTTGTGTCAGAGTTCCAGACCAGAGCAGAATCCGAGTTTCAGTTTAATCAGAGATGAATCAGATTTTCTGGCCAGAGTCAAAACAGAGTTGAGCCAGAGTCTCATCCGAGTTCTGGCAGTTCGGGGCGGAGGGCGCGGGGCGCGCTGCGCCAGTGCGCTTGTCTTTCTGCAAACCAAGGGGGCGCGATCCACGAAAGGGGTGTGCCAAGACCATTCCGAGGGTTTTTTCCTCTGTCCCTCCCCGCCGCGCGGCTTTTGTAAACGAAGCCGCCCCCCCCCTTCTCCCGCTCTGTTTTTGTCTTCGTTATTGTTCCCGTTTCTCTCCCTCTCCCTTTTTTTGTTTTCTCGCTCTCTCTCTCTCTCTCTCTTTATCATTCCTTCTGGGCCCCAGCGTTTGCACCGCTGGTGGCAAAAGTCGTTGCTAGGGCGCGTGGCGGGGATGGCGCCCAACTCCTCGGGCGCTTGAGGGAACAGCCACGAGTGCGCAGGGCCGCCGCGCGCCCCCGCGCGCCCGAAACATGTTTTCTCCTCTCCTCTGTGCCGCTCCCCTCCCCCTCCTCCCCTCCTCTCCTCTCCTCGTTCCACCCCGCTCCTCTCCTCTCCTCCTCTCCTCCCCTCCCCTCCCCTCCTCTCCTCTCCTCGTTTTCTCCTCTCCTCTCCTCCCCTCCCCTCCTCTCCTCGTTCCACCTCGCTCCTTCCGTTTTTTGTTCCGTACCTGCGCGCGCCCCATCGCTCCTACGATCCCCCTCCTCTCGAGTGTGCGTCGCCGGAGGTCAGTCTGGGCCCCCGTCCAAGATCGACCACTGCGCCTCCCCACGGGCGCGCCTTGACCAGAATTTCCGGGGGGAAGTACCCACGGTTGCGAGATACTCCCAGAGGCTCAGCAACAAAAGTAAAACCGCCCGCGCGCATCGACATCAGACGGGCCGTTTTTTCGAAGCATGGCCCCCAGACCTCCCGACCCCTTCTAGGAGCCAGCTGCTCGTCCAGCGAAACCGAAAAAGCTCAGCTTCGCGCTTGTTGCGCGGCACCCGGCGGCCCTCTCAAATCGCCTCTTGTTTTGGCCAGAGGCTTCGAGGGGGGCCGACCGCGGCGACGAGAAGTCCCTTGGTCGCCAAACAGAAATACACAAAACACGTCCGACCTTCGAGCTTCGATCTTGGATCCAACTCCTCCCCCTTCCCCCCGAGGAGGAAGGGGAAGGGGAGGGGGGGAAGGGGGGGGGCGAGGATCAGGGGGTGACGGTGGGGAATTTGAGGTTCGAAGATTGCGCGAGATTTGGGGCGGTTGTTGCTTCCGAAGTCCAGGCGCGAGCCTCGGAGCCCAGTCGTCCATCTCCCCCGGTCGCCCACCTCCAAGAAAGGAATAATCAGAACCGCCCTCAGGATTCTTCGAACCTCGATTGTGGCGGCTGTCGCTCGGCAGGGGCCAGCCGCGGGAAGTAGATTGCCTCAGCCGCGCCCTCGGTGGCAGGCGCCGCACCTCCCCCCTGGAGGAAGGCCGTCGTTGTCGCTCCCGCCTTCGTTCCCGCCCGCCCTCGCATTCGCCCTCGCTCCGGCCCTCGTTCCCGCAGTCGCTCCCGCCCTCGTTCCCGCTTCCGCTTCCGCCCTCGTTCTCGCCCTCGTTCCCGCCGTCGCTCCCGCCGTCGCTCCCGCCCTCGTTCCAACCTTTTCCCGCCCTCGTTCTCGCCCAAGTTCCCGCCTTCGTTCCCGCCCTCGTTCCCGCCCCCGTTCTCGCCCTCGCTCC
Source organism: Prorocentrum cordatum (assembly GCA_963575745.1). Classification (NCBI taxonomy): domain Eukaryota; class Dinophyceae; order Prorocentrales; family Prorocentraceae; genus Prorocentrum; species Prorocentrum cordatum. The sequence goes on along the minus strand of CAUYUJ010015527.1, from coordinate 809,065 downwards.
CGCCCTCGTTCCCGCCCTCGCTTTCGCGTTCGTTCTCGCCCTCGTTCTGGGGCTGCCCACGGGCCGCCCGCCGCCCGGGGAACCCAAGGGCCGCCCCGGGAAATCAGACTTGAAACAAAGGTTCGGCCAGACCTCGAACAGACCTCGAACACACTTTAAACAGACCTCAAACAGACCTCAATCAGAGTTTGACCCAAAACAGACTTCAAACATACTTCGAACAGACCTCAAACATACCTCAAACAAACTTCCCGGAGGTTCCCCAGAGGTTCACCTGTGGTTCCCCGAAGGTGCCCGGAGGTTTCCCGAAGCGCCTGGAGGATTCCCACAAACGCCCAGACGTTCCAGAGGCGCCCGGAAGAATCCCGGAGGCGCCCAAAGGACTCCCAGGGGCGCCCCCCCGCCCTCACTCCCGCCCTCGTTCCCGCCCTCGCTCCCGCCCTTGTTCCCGCGATCGTTCCCGCCTTCGTCCTCTCCCTCGTTCCCGCCTTTGCTCCCGCTTTCGTTCCCGACGTCGGTCCGGCCCCCGCTCCTGCCCTCGCTCCCGCCCTCGTTCCCGCCCTCGTTCTCGCCCTCGCTCCCGCCCCCGTTCCCGCCCTAGTTCCTGCCTTTGCCTCCGCCATCGTTCGGCCCAACGTTGGTTTTCGGCGTCTGGGGGCCGTTTTCGGGCCCCGTGTCGCCGCCGGGAATCGATCCGGCGCGAAGAACTGGCAGGGATGGGCCCCAGGAGGGTCCCGGGAACCGATTTTGAGCGGATTTGCCTTTGCCCCCCCTCCCCCTCTTGAGCGATTTTCTGCGGCCCTGTCCAGCTCGGACCCCCTGGCCGCTCCTGACCGCCAGCCCATCCAGAAACAACGTCGCCGCCTCCGATATCCAGAAAAGGGCCCTGGCCCCCCCCGCCCCGCTGAAATCCCGCCCAGCCCCTTCGCGCCCCACCGAAGCGTTGGGAACCTGGGGCCTCGCGCCGCCCCCAACGCCGACGACGAAAAACTCCCCCACCTCTCCGAACCGGCGCGGGGCCATGCGGTGCACCCTTTTTTTTCTTGTGTTTTCCTAGCCGTTTTGCATCACAAAGCAGAAGCCACAACTAATCCGTTCACGCGCGACCTCCCGCCGACGACGCAAAAACGGTGGAAAAAATGCGTGTCTGAGCCAGCGAAGGTGCCCAAGAAATATCGGGCAAAACCAGCCCGCTTACAACGCAAACCGATTTTGATACATTTTCGCCCCCCAGTCCCGCAGCGGTCCAAAATGCTCCGACGCCTTCCGAGTCCGACCAAAACTTTCCGCCACCTCAGGGACACTTTTCCCGAGCGTTCAGAAATGGTTCCAATGTTCCGACGCCCTCCGACAACGTCCGGAAAAATCCCCAAACCCCATAGGCCCCTTCAAAGTTCTGCTAGGCTTTCGACATTCCTCTTAACCTCTGAGTAATCCTTCCCAGCCCTGCCCACTCTTCCGAACCTACCAGAACACCTTCCCGGGCCACCCCCGCCCTCTTGAACGCCCTCCGTGCCCCTCTCGGGCCCTCCCCATTCCTCGAAGTCTCCGAGAAACCACCCAGGGCACTTCCCGCGCCCCCGAACCTTCCGAAACGTGCGGCGTTTCTCCTCTGCGCTGCCTGCCCCCGACCTGTCCCGGGCGGGCGATGGGGATCGGGGCGGTTGCCGCGCTGCGTGTCCTTTCGCGGCGCGGCAGCCGGCGGCCCTGAGGGGCAAGCCTCGGGCGAGCCCTTTTTCATCCCCGCTGCCGTTGTGCAGTTTTGGGCAGCGCCGTGCAGGCGGAGGGCGTTGCCCCGTGCCCCCCGCGCAGGCTTGAGCCTTAGCGTTGCCGCGGGGCGGCGTGCGCAGGCGGGCCCAGCTCGCAGTATTTGGCAGCGGGCTGCTGGGCCCCCAGACATGACCTTCCGTTTGGTTTGCGCATTTCTTCTGTTGTGCTTGAAAACGCATGCGCGCGGGGCCGACCCGGCAGCGTTCTGGGCCGACGCCGCGACATTGGTTTCGGCAGGCCCAAACCTAACCATAATCATACTGAGATTCGAGTTCCCAGTCAGGCCTAAACCAGACTTGGGTCTTCGGGCCAGAGTCAAATCAGAGTTCGAGTCAGACTTAAATAAGAGTTGGTGCTGAAGGCCAGACTTGACTCAGAGTTTCAGCGCAGACACAATTCAGACGAGCAGATTTCGCCGCAAAATGACGCAGTCAACTACGCGCAGACGGAGAACGGGGCGGTCGAAGAACGCGTCGTGGACCTGGTCGCGGCGCGGCCCACCTCCAGCGCGCGGTTTTTGCTCGACGTCGCGATTCGCTCCCCGCTTGCCCGCGAGCTCGCCCGACCGCGCCTGCAGCCCGGCGCGGCGGCGCTCGACGGCGACGGGAGCGAACTGTCCCGTCGCGGCGAGGCCGTCGCGCCGTTCGCCTTCGAGCCCTGCAGACGCGCCGGGCCCCGGGCTTTGCAGGCGCTCGCGGCGATGTGCGGGGGGGGGGGCTGCGATTCCGGTCGCCTCCGGCCCGGGGCGGACCGCGCCGCCGCCCTGTCCCTCCGAGCGCCCCGTGTTGACTTGGAGGCGACCGCGGCGCAGCGCGCCGCGCAGGCTTCGCTGCGGGCGCAGGGCGCCAGCGCGGCCCTGGGCCCAGGCGCTTGGGCGAGCGGCGGGCCCGCAGTGCCAGGCGCCGCGGACGGCGAGGGCGCGCGGCGGCGGCGCTTGCGCCGGCGGGGCGAGCCCCGCCGCCGCCGGCTAGCGGCGCCAAGGCGCGAGGGCCGAGCGAGGGGCGGGATGCTGGCGCGCCAGATTTTGCGAGAAAAAAGAGAGAGGGAGAGAGAAAAGAGAGAGAGAAAGAGAGAGAGAGAGAGAGAGAGAGAGAGAGAAAGAGAAAGAGAGAGAGAGAGAGAGAGAGAGAGAGGGAGGGAGGGAGGGAGGGAGGGAGGGAACAAGAGGAGGGGGAGGAGGACGAGGAGGAGAGGCCGCGAAACACCGCCAGCTGCCGCGGGCAACGCTGCGGCGACCACCGCTCTTGGCATCAGCGGCGGAAAACCGCGCGCAGGACGCGTACCACGCCCAGCAGCACGGGCGCGGCGGGCAGCAACGATACCACTGCGGGCCACAGAACCGTTGCTTCCCCCTCTCCCGATCACGTCCGTTATCGCGAATAACAAGAAGAACGGGCTTCCTGTCTGCCTTTTCTCACTCCCCCTTCGGCGCGTCGCCGATCTCTTTCTGTCTTTCGGGGGCAGTGGCAAGGAGGGGCAGCCTTCGATGCTCGGGGGCCAGCTGGGCCCTGGCAGGGGGCAGCCGGCAGCAGCCCCGAGGCGCGACGCCAAACCAAGACGGCAAGCACAACACCAAAACATGAGGAGGCACCCCATCTCTGTTTCTCTCCCTCTCAGTCTCTCCCTCTTTCTCCGACTTCATCCCTCCTCCTTTTCTCCCTCCCTTTCTCTCTCTCTCTCCCTCTCCTTCTCCCTCTCCCTCCCTCTCTCCATCACTTTCTCTTTCTCTCGGAAGTTTCTTTGGGAAGTGATCCCTTATGTCCGTCCCCCCGCCGCGGCCCTGGGCGCCCGCGGCCGCCCTGTGGCCCCAGAGGTCATCCAGAGGCTCGCCGCTGGCAAAAGAAGGACCGCTCCTCCTCCTCCTCCTCCTCCTTCTCCTCCTCCTCTTCCTCCTCCTCTTCTTCCTCCTCCTCTTCCTCCTCCTCCTCTTCCTCCTCCTCCTCCTCCGCCTCCTCCTCCTTTTCCTCCTCCTCCTCCTCCTCCTAGCCGTTTTGGCCCAGGCTTGGGCTTGCAACGGCATCCTTCAGAACGGCACAGTGCTGTTGCGTTTTTCCTCACCATCCAGGCCGAAGGTCCTCAACTTTCCATTTCAAATTTGCACCGCGCAGGAAAGCAGTCTTTGTCGCCCAACATTCGGGTTTCATGGCGCATCCTTCGCCGTGGCATGCGGCCCCTCCTTGGCGGCAGCAGCAGCACATGGCGGCAGCGGAGGTAATTTCCCTCGAGGAAACCAGGCCGTTCGGCAACCCATGCCGCCTGGGCCGCAGTTATTCAGGTACTTCGGCGGCGACCAGCTGACGGGAAGGAACGGCAGGTGGGCGTGTACGCAGTGTCCCTGCAGGAAGAACGCGGCCAGCGCCACGACCTGCAAACATTGTGGCTCGCCCCGCGCAGACCCCAAGCTCCAGATGCCGCTGCGACCCCGTGGGGGTTGGGGATCATCACCGACAGGGCCGGGGACGTTCGCTCTCCCTGGGTCTTCCGCAAATGGTCATGTGCCTGCTGGTATGCTTGGCGGCGGCTCGCTTCAGACAACATCCAGCGGGGGCTCCCCAGTGGACGGCACTGACCTGGGCGAGGCAGAGTTAGGCAACCTCGTCACATTGCTCACTCGTTCAGGAGACAAGGTGGGCGCAGGAACTTACCATACTATCCTCGATCAGAAGCGTATGCCAGTCGCAAAGGATCGACCACTACAGCAGCAAGCCAATCACGCATTCCATGGTCTACGGGCCCTGGATCAGAAGCTCAGGAAGGCTGTGACAATGTTCGGCGACATGGAGATGGCGCTGGCTGAGCAGCGCAACCTCGTGGGGACGATCGCGAAAGAGCTCGAGGAGGCGGAGCAGGGGCACAAACGGCTTATCAACAACTTGTATTCGCAAGTTGCTGATCCAGTCCAGTCCCCACCGCCGACAACGTCGACCATTCGTGGCATCCTTGCGGGAAATGCGGGAGAAATTCCAATCACCCTGGGCGACCTGGTGGGTGACGATCAAGGAGAGTTTGTCTTGTCAGAGGAGGATAGGAAGCAGGCTGGCGATCTCATTGACCAGCTCAAGAAGGGGCTCAGGGACATCACTGAGATGCATTTCAAGAAGGCGTCGGAGGCGGCTGATAAGGCCAGATCTGACAATTAGGCGGTGCTTGAACGCCTGGCGGCCAAGCGCAGACGCGTTGAGCCAGGTCTCGAGGAGGGGGCGGGGGAGACGAAGGGCGGGGCCAAGGCCCCGCACCCCGAGGCCACCGCCCCCAATGACTCTGCCTGGGCTAAAGAATCTCCGACAGCACAGGGAGCTGCGTCTGGCGCCGCGGCGTCGCGGGGCCCCCCCGCCGCCATGGCGGGCTCGGCAACTGCCTCGCGCTCGCGAGCAGCTGAGATCACCGAGGGGGCCGACGGCATCGCGAAGCCTCTTTAACACTTTGTTGGGAGGGTCCGCGGGGGGGGAGGCAAGGCCTCGGGGGGTTTTTGGAGGGCTCCCGGTTCTGCTTCAGGGCGCGCGAAGGCCATCCAGGCCCCCAGTCTCTCTTGCCCCAGCGCAGGCCTCGGGGCCTCAGTCGACTCTCTAGGAGGTAGTTCTTGGGTTCGATCTGGGCTGGTAGGGCCTCCGTCATCCGATGATGTATTGGCGCTGTCTTTCTCCGCGTCCAATGTCTCGGGGCGGGGGCCAGGCCGCGACCGCCGAAGACTTGTGAATCTCACGTGGCGCGCATGCAGGAACGCCGCCGGCGATCGCACCAGGGCCCCAACGAAGCGTCCGCGTGGGCCCTCAGTCACGGATGGAAGCCCTTGTGGGCCCCAGCGCTCGAAGACAGCGATGATGGCACTCGGGGAGGTGTAGCGGTCTGTGCGAGAAGATTTCTTGGGGTGCATTATCTTGCGCGAGTCTCTTTACATGAAGGCAGGATTGTTGGTTGCGTTGCGCAGGTGCCTGGGGGGGGGGTCTCCATTGCAGTTGCCTGTGTCTATATCCAGCGCGGCGCAGGGCTGGCCGAACCCAGCGCGTCCGCGGCGAAGTCGGTGGGCGAGTTCGTTTCGGCTTCAGGATTGCCGCGGCTCGCGGGGGTGGGGTGGGGATTTCATCGCGGGGCCCGCGGACCTGCGCAAATCGGTCTCGCGGGAAGTCGCCCGCGGGGCCCTCCTCGCGCCGCCGACCCCGGGCGCTCGCACCGCGACGGGGGGCGTGAAGATGAATGACTATTTCCTCGCAGGCCGCGGCCTCATTCAGGCTGCCAGCTCGGTGGAGATTGACGCCGCTTCCGATCGGGACCCCGCGCTCGCCTGTCGCGCTCGGCCCCCCCGCGCCCCGTCGCCCCCGTGGCCGCCTCTTTCGTGGGGCAGCCGCGGGTGGGCCTCTGGGATTGTTGGCCCGCCTGTGTAGCCTCCGCCCTGCGGTGGGCGTTGTGAATTCGCAGATCAAGGAAGCTCTCGCTGCTGCGAAGGCTGGCATGGGCGCGGCTTGTGCGCATGCGTCTTGGGCAGACTTGATCACCGAGAACTTTGCGCGATCACAAGCGCGATTCTGTCTCAGATGGTCGCGCGGGGTCGCGCCCCCAGGGCCATTTCGAAATCGATCGTCGGCATGGGTATGAGAGGCCCGAGACGCCCCGATATCCGTGCCATTTGCTGGCTGCATTCCAAGCTTTCCACCCTGGTTCGAGTGCTGGAGGCCTTGCCCCATGACTTTGAGGAGGCTAAGTCGACCCTGCTCGCGCCGCCTGCCCTTGTGTCCAAGGGCCGGGGAGGGCAGGGCCTTCTGCCTCGTGAAGTTTTGACTTTGCCGCTGAGGTCACGCAGCGCAGCGGGGCTGGCGATGCAGCTGAGGCCGCGTTGGCTAAGGTTGCCGCGGCGGCGGGCGCGGCGGCTCTCGCCGCCAGAGACAGGGGGCGGGCATTTCGGAAGGAATGGGTTGAGGTCGGGGTTGAAATAGGAGCGAGGAGGGTTCGCCAGGTCATTTCGGAGCCGAAACCACGGCAACCGACCGCTGCCATCGTGGAAGACGCGGTCGTTGTCAGCGACCCCTTGAGCGTCTAATCGAGCGAAGCGCTTATGTTCAGGGCCCTTTAGAATGCTTGTATTGAGCTGCCCCCGCCCCCCTCTGATGTTGCGCCTGCCTTTGTTTTTGATGTGCCCGGGGTCAAGGATTTCAGGAATGCTAGTCGATCCTGCAAGGAAAGGTCTGCCGGCAGCACGGACGGCGCCCGCATTGGGAGTTTCAGTTTTTTGTCCGACGTCGCCCTCTCCTGCCCCAGAGTTCACGTGATGGAGATCAATTTTCTTGTGCCCACTCAATTGCAGATAGCGGTCGATATGCCCCCCCCAAAGTTTGCGGGGGGGGGCCGCCCCGCGTTTTTTTTCTGGCCCCTGCGTGCGCGGCCCAGCGGGGGGGAAACAAAAACACGCGCGCACACACCGCCCTTGGCATGCTGCTGGGAGCTGCGCGGGCGCAGCGGATACAGTCTGGCGACAAGCCCTTATCTCCGAAGGGGGCGCGGCGGCTGGAATGTGTTCGGCCGCGCTTCCATGGGATTTCCTCATGTATGATGAGCCTTTCCACATGGCAAGTTCTCGAACCGTGTCAGCAGCGCGCTTTCCCGATCAGTCTTGCCTGGCTTGCGCGCCGCGCCTAGCGAGGCCCGCGCCACCTTTCGCCGGGTGGTTTCGTGTCCTCTGCGTTGTTTGCCGTCAATGGGGCGGTGGCGGGATGCCCTTTCGCCGCCGCCTTCATGCGAGTCCATTCGTTGGCGGGGTTAGAGAGCGTTCGAAGGCACCCGCGCGCTCTTTACAGCGTGTAAATCGATGATCATGGCATCCACGCTGTTGGCGCCCGCGCCAGGAAGCGCTGGCAGGCGTGGTCGAAGGGTCTCAGCAGTTGCGTAGAGTGGTCGCGGGGGATGCTGGGGCCACTCTTGCTGCTGCCAAAGCCATCCTGTTGACTTCCAACGAGGCCTTGAGTGAAGATATCCGCGCGCAGCTAGGGCCCTCTTTGGCGGGGCACCTCGTTCGTGCAGCGCCCCGCCCGGGAGCGGGCGACTCTGCTGAAGGTGCGCTGTGGCGCCGCGGGCTTGGGGCCAAGGGTTTGAACAAAAAGCGCAGGGCAGCTGCTAAAGCTCGAGCTGCCAGACCGAGCGGGGCGAGTAAGGTTCCAGGGAGAAGAACCCAAAACGCATGGGTCTCTGGCCCTCTTCCCATTGCCGCGCGCGCGGCCGAGATCCACGGGGTGTCCGACGCCGAGCTGAGCCCGATGCGGGCGGCAGATCCCTCTCCATCCTACTCCTCCCCGAGGAGGGCCCCGCCTGGGTGGCGCAGGTGGCGCCCATTTTGCGCTGGCAAAAATGGAATGCTTGGATCAGGATTCGCACCGCCGCTCTTAGTTTTCAAGTTTTGCGCTAGGCTTGGTCCAGGTGCTTTCAAAAAGCAAAGAAAACGTGGATGTCGGTTTCGGGCCCTGGGTCGGCGACGCGGAAATCTCCCGCGGGGATCGGGTGGGAGATGGTCGATTATGCCGCGTCGTTACATGGCCGAGGCCAGGAAATATCGCTCACGTCGTTGTCTCCAGGTGTGTTGAAATTGCTACTTAAGGGCTCAGTGCTGCGGCGGCTCGAGCACAGCAGCGGCCGGAAGTTGCAGTTCCGAACCGCGCCTGCTTCGACATTGTTTCGCGTCACCTGGCGCCCGAGAAGTATTCTGCCTTGGAGGAGGTCGTGCTTCGCCCTGTCGCCGCAGCTGCGCATTGGACGAGAGTTCACGCTGGGTCGAAGGGGTGCCGGCGTCCTGTCGAGTGCCCAATTGGGCGGCGGCTGCCGACATACCTCATACCACTGCATCTGGAAATGTCCGAAGCTGAACGATTCGAGGAGCGAGGTCGTCAGCCGGGATATTCTCGGCCAGGCGGGCGGGCTGGCGACGCAAAGCCGCGACCTTTTGTTTTCCGTGACCAGGGAAGGGATACCGCGTCCAGGGAGCGTCGCCCTTCCCCGCCGTCAGAGGGGAGTTATTGGTCTGCGGGCCCCCCTGAAAATGAGTCTTCGCTGGAAAGTACTGTTTCTGTCGCCCGCTGTTGTTCGACCCGCCCGATCGAAAAATTGAAACGGGCGGGGTGGCGCGCCAGCTCGTTTAAGGATGGCGCCCGACAGTGTGAGCTGAGACGCCCAGTCCATCTGCCTTTGAAGCAGTCGGCGCAGGCCGCAGAGTTCTCCGCGTTTACGGGCTCTGCGATGGGTTTGGTGGGGCCGGTCGCGATTTTCTCCGAGTGTGCTAACGGTACTTCTCAGTTTCAGGCATCTAATGAGGAGATCGCTCCTTGTCGCAAAAACGCATGCAGGCCATGCGGCGCAGGCTAAGCCCCGCGACTCTGCACGTCACTTGCAGGACATTGCGAAGGTGAAGGCCCACCTCTCCCTGCAAGAGGAAGGCCTGCCAGAGGATGAAGTGTTTCGTCGCACTGGCAACCGCCTTGCGGACGTCGGCGCCGAAGCTGCTGCGCGCTCGCATCCTTCGGTGCTGGATGTATGGAAGAGACGAATTCCAGAATGAAGTTCACCTCTGCGTTCTGCAAGCTCGCGATGAAGTTGCACTCCCGTCTTCTCCCAGTCGAAAGGGTCAGGATGACGTCGAGTATGCGCCCGTTCCACAGGATTCTGTGCCAGCCAGTCGGTTCCATGCCGATGGGCATGGATAGCGGATTCCTGGAGATGCCAAGTGTGCTACCGAGCCACTCGGCATCCAGATCTTGCGAGATCTAATGTCGTCGGCCAGTCCTGCCCCCCCCCCCCTCCCCGCGCACGCCCGCGCCCGCGCGCGTGCATCGGCGTGGTGAGAGCATTTGGCTGGGAACGAATCCGTAGCGATAGACGCGTCATTGTCGCGTTTCCCTGTTCAGACCGCTCAACGCTGCAGGTTCGCGCGCATTGTTGATCGGTTTTGTCCGCCGGCCCCCCTTCAGCCCAACCTTCGCAAGACGGCGTGTCCGGGGGCCATGAACTCGCAGCAGAGGTCTAAGTGGAAACGCACACTGTTGGGCAAACGCCCGCAGCATGGGACGGGGCAGGTCAAGGTTCTGATTGAATCCCCCCCCATTGAGTGTTTCCAACATGAGCTGTTCAGCGTGTTGCTGCTACCTGCCAGTTTTATTTTGCTGAATGCAATTGAAGCCAGGGGGGCAACACATCCTCCTCCCTCTACTACTCCTACCCCCCCCGCTGCCCCCCTCCCCCTCCTTCTCCTTCTCCCCCCCCTCCTCCTCCGGCAGGAGAAGGGCCGCTATTATTCCTCCTTCTCCTCGTCATCCTCCTTCTCTTCCTCCTCCTCCTCCCCCTCCTGCTCCTCCTTCTCCCACTCCTGCCCCCCCCCCCCTCCCCCTCCTCCTCCTCCTCCTCCTCCTCGACGGCGCGACCGCGGACTACCCGCGGGCATCGCTGCGCCCCTTCTTCGACTGCCGCGCGGTCGCCGCGAGAGGCGGGCGGATGTTCGCACGGCGCTGGCGCGCGCAGGTCGCGCAGCGGCTCATCGACATGCTCGAGCGGCTGGGCGTGGAGGTATCCAGGGGCGCGGAGGGTAAGACGGCCGCCGCGGCATCGACGCAGGACGGCCTAGCCAAGCGCGCGAGACCGATGGGCACCAGGATGGCGCGGCGCGCAGACCACCCGGGCGTCGCCGCAGCAGCGGGCAGGAGGCGACGGGTCAGCGCTTTCAGCAAGAGGGCGAGCAAGTATGCTGCGCGGCGAGACCGCACCGCGCGCATGCGACGCGCGGGCGGCCCCGCGCAGGCGATCATCAGGCAGGGCAAGGTGCCGTCTGCCATGCACGGGGTGCAGGTCATGGGCATGGCGAGGTCCGCGCTGGTGCACCTGCGGCAGAGCGTGGCGATCTCCTTCAGGGGCAACACCATGGGTGGCTCAACGCCGCTGGTGCTCCTGGCCGAGGACGCAGACCCAGGCGTCCGCGCCGGCGTGAAGCGACGGCTGGTGAAGTTGACAATGGCGCGGCAGGAGGTCGACGGCCAGTCAGACCTGCAGCGCCAGCTCCAGGGCGCCTGGAAGAAGTGGGTATGCCGAGTGGGTCGTGCCAAGACCCCGCGGCAGCAGGTGCGAGGGCCAGCGGGAGCTTTCGCGGCGACTGCGAAGAGGCTGGGCTGGCAGACGCAGGCGGCCCACATCATCGCCATCGGCGAGGAGGTCCTGGACCTCAGGGCGCTGCCGATCAGGGGGTCGAGGCAGCGCATCCGCAGGGCTGCGGAGGACAGGCTGAAGCAGGAGTGGATCGCCAAACACGGGGAGAAGCTCGGGGCCGCCAGCCTGTTCGCCGAGCCCGTGCGAGCGCTGCTGAAGCGACAGCGGACTGCGCGCTGGACGCTGGAGCATCAGACGAGAGCGCGCAGTCTCTTGGGGGGGGGCACATGGCCGCAGCAGCGGCTATACGACAAGGGCGCCGCGCAGGACAACATCTGCAAGGCGTGCCGCGACGGGGCAGGCGCGGGCCGCCGCGGGGCCTTCGCGCGCGCGGCCA
>CAUYUJ010015527.1:750287-790287 GCA_963575745.1 Prorocentrum cordatum | reverse complement strand
CCGTGGAGCGGCTCATCCGTTTGTCGTGCGATGCAAAGAGGAACCAATGCTACAATAGCAGAAGCGTATGTCTGATAGTATTCCTGGGGATGCGCCCGCGTTGATTTTGAATGGGGACGCACGCGCACAACAACACACGACAACAGACAACAGCCAACACACACACACTCACGTAACACGGCTGCAATGCTCGTTTTCATTATTTGCCCCGCCTTTTTGAGCGGGCCTGCTGGGGGGAACGAAAAGACGCCCCCATGGTCGCCCTCTGTCTGCGCATATGCCTCGGGCCGTGGTGCTCTGACCCCGCTCTTCCTGGCACCCCTCCTCGGCGCACCCGACGTGCCAGTCGGCTCGCGGGCTGCGCTCGCCCGCTGCTCTTGTCGCTGCGGACTAACGCAACCTGCGAGCTGGTCACGCACGATGCATCCTCCGACTCCATGCAGCGAGGCGCTGGGTGTGCTCGTGGCGTCGTACATGCTTTCCTTTATGTAATGGGTCGTAAATCCCCAGCGGCGGATCCAGGCCATCTGCGAGTAGTTACTTTACGAGTCGTGGAACGCGCTTGGCTAACGAGACCAGCAATGCCACCTGGTCCAGCTTGGTCCGTAGCCTCTGTGCCCGTCAGAGTACGTACAACTAGCACCCAGGAGAAGTGCGGCAGGATATCCCAGAACTTGACGGGTGGTAGATGGATGGCGTCCTAGATGAGGCATTGTGCATGAACGGGAAGGTAGCATTGGAGTATACTCAGTAGGAGATGCCCTCTGTTCTGATGGATCAAGGATTCCCCCCACCAGACTCCCCGGGGCACGTGAATCCGTCCACCAGGGCCCACGCCCCAAGGCGAGGCAACAATCGCAGCATCCCCTTTGGGAACTTCTGCCGACGCATCCCGAGTCGCATCTCCCTGCGCAGGTTCTTCAGGACCCTGACGGCTATCGTGGGGTAAAGCGTCGTCCTGTAGATGGCCGTGCAGGTTTTCGTGCACCAGATCGGCATCACGATGGCCTAGATTTATCCCAATTCATCGCCACGGGCCGGCCAATTTGGTGTTTCATGTCCTGCGGCCTCTCTGTCGTTGGCTGGTGCGTCTGCTGCCCTGGCGAATTGACGGCATCTCAAGGAGTGCCACCAATCTTGGCACCTCAACGGTAGCAGAGGTTGATTACCATTCCGTGTCCTTCCTCCGCCTGCTCATCCGTCCTTCTCTTGCCGTTTGCGTTGGTTCTCGGCCGCGCTCGGTGTCCAAGGTGGATTGCGGAAGCCGCGGAGAAGGGGGATCGGCGCTCCGCGCGCCAAGGGGGTGGTGGGGGGTCCAGCGCCCGCGCGGACCTTCGAACGTTTGTGCTCGTGCCGCTCTGTGTTGTTCTTCGGCGGCGAGCGAGGGGGGGAAGCGAGAAGGAGAAGGCCGTTTCAGAAGAAGGCTGGGAGGTCTCCTGGCCTTCGCAGACATGTTCTGAGCCTTTCCCGAAGACGCGAAAAAAACCCTCCCAGGAGGCACGAGGGCTCCCGAGAAGTCCCGCCGCCTTCTGAGAAGGCGAGGGCCTTCTCAGAGCATGTTCTGAGAAGGAGAGAGCCTCGCTCGCCGCCGAGCTCTGATTCAAGCATGCTCCCTGCAGGAAGCCGGAGACGGCGGCCGAGAAGCAGGAGCGCCTGCAGCGCGAGGCGGAAGAGCGAGAGGAGGCAGAGGCTCGGCGTGGGCGCAGGGGCTGGGCGAAGGGGAGCTACACAGCTCCACTCAGCGGCCACTCGGCGGCGAGCGAGAGGGGGGAAACGAGAAGGAGAGGGCCCTCTCAGAGGGCGGCGTGGCACCTCAGAAGGCCTCGGGCCTTCTGAGAGGTTTTTTTGTGTCTTCGGGGAGGACTTGGGAAGCTGGTCAGACGGCCCAGGACCTTCCGAGCCTTCTGAGAAGGCCTTCTCCTTCTCACTTCCCCCCCGGGCGCGCCGCCTAGGCACCGTGAGGGGGGATGTGCGTATTCGGTAGAAAATCATGGGAGATTGGTGTGCCCTCGCAATTCCGCCTCTGGCGTCGACTAGCGTCGAGTAGTGTCTGAGAGTCGATCAGTGAGCGCCGATTTCGCGCTGGTTAGCGTCGATTTGCCGTCGGTTTAGCGCCGATTGGCGTCGACCAGCGTCGATTAGCGTCGGTTCGCAAGAGCCGACAAGATGGTATAGGAGGCTCCCATGTCTTGCCACCGAAGGTGCGGGGGGGGTCGGACGTTTCCGTCGGCGCTCGGCTGCTTTCCTGCCTCGGTACGCGTTTCAGTAGCTGCGCCTCGCCGAGCGTTTTCGTCGGTGCTCGGCAGCTTTCCTGCCTCGGCATGCGTTGCACCTGCTGCGCCTCGCCGAGAGCGTTCCGGGGCATGGTCCCCCCTCTGAACCGCCCCCCCAGCTAATCTTCCCCCTCGTCCGCTCTCCCATCCGTGCTCCGACTTCCTTTCTTCCGATTGTTCCCGGCCTGTTAATTTACAGTCTCCGTGTAGCGATGAGTTCAACTCATGCGGCTCCAAGGCCGCTTGGAAGCGTGTTGGTGAATGCCAGCGCTCATCTTAGGAGCACGGGTCGGCCAAGGTGATGATTGCTGCCTTGGCCTTAGACTTGTGCCTCGCGGGAGATAGGACAGGTGAGCGTAGGAGTTCCCCTTGGGTTCCGCCCCTCCCCCTGCGGGGGTCGGGCTTCATCCTTGTACTCCCATGCTGGCTTGTTTTGTCTCTGCCGCCTGAAGTGTTAATCTCATCATCCGACGTCTCTCTTTCGCTCTTTGCTTCCTCCTCCCTGCTCCCTGGCCGGTCCGCCCCCGACCCTTTCTCCTTTCTCCCACCTCCCTCTTCTCTCATCCTGCCCCCTTCCTTCTCCCTCCCTCCGCCCTCTTTTCTCCCAGGATCTCCTCTCCCAACTCTGTCTTTTCCCTCCCTCACTCTTCTCCTTCCGCCCTCCTCCTGCCCTCCTTCCTTTTTTTCTCTCTCCCGCCCTACCTCCCTCTTTTCCTTCCCTCCCTCCCTCTTCTCCTTCCTCTTCCCTCCTCCTCCTTCTCCTCCTCCTCCTCCTCTTCCTCCTGCTCCTCCTCCTGCATCCTCCGTCGGCTGAGACCAACGAGTCCAGACCAGGCCCAAGCTCTGACCGTGGAGCATTCAGGAGCCCATTTTCAGAAATAGCTGGAGGAGGAGAGGAGGTGGAGGATAGTAAGGATGTTGTACAGCTGGATACCTTGTCGTCCAGGGGCTCCGCATTCGCAGCACAGACAGTTCGCTTGTAACTGGGATGAGGGGTAGGTTGTGGAGAGCGATGATGGGAATGGGAAACATGCGCCGCTGCATCTGTAGCCCGTCGAAGGCGGGTTTAGATCACTGGTGCTGGGAAAAAAGGTTCTGCAGGCCGACTCTGGAACACCGCGGTCTGATGAGGGACAAAGTTTTGGACATCTTGAACGGCGCGCGGGTTGTCCCTCCCCCTAGCCCACTCCCCCTTTTTTGGTCCCTTCTATTCTCCTACTTCCAGAGGAGGAGGAGGAGGAGGAGGAGGTGGAGGGATGAGGAGGAGATGGAGGAGGGAGCATGAGGGAGGAGGAAGGAAGGAGGGAGGAGGAGGGGGAGGCGGAGAGGAGGAATCATCTGTCAGCCGCTCTTCGCCCCTTGCGCATTGCAGTCCGACGTGCTGCGGGGGGTCGGGGAGGGGCCGAAGCGGGGGCCGACTGCAGAAGCCCCCCGAGCATCTGAGGAGGAGAAGGCTCGGGGGCGAATCAATGGGGTGCGAAGGGCTTGGAAGCGCTTGAGGGGAGGAGGGAAGGAGGAGGAGGGGAGGAGGGAGGAGGGAGGAGAGGAGGAGGAGGAAGAGGGAGGAGGAGGAGGAGGAGGGGGGGGGGGAGGAGGAGGAGGAGGAGGCTTGGAGGCTTAGAGGAAAAAAGGTGCCCTCGTCAGGCCCTAAAGAGCCCCTTCAGCAGTGGCCATAGAGGGCCCCTCTTCTGCCGCCCTCGCTGCCCCTCATTGATCGCCCCCTCCTTTCTCGCGGCCCAGGCCAGGTGGAGAAGGACGACGACCAGGTCCAAGCGCACGTCACGCCTGCTACGCGTGTAGCTCGAATGCTCGACTTGAGAACAGATCCGAAGGGCCATTTTGGCTGTCCCGAGGCCTCACGTTGCCTTCGACTGGAATCTGAGCGCGCGCGCGCTGCGCCCAGGGCTCTGGTTTTGGCAGGTTCCTGCTGACGGGGTCTGGCTGCTGTTGACTTGTTGCAGCCAACATTCCAAGTCGGTTGGCTTCGGGGCGTCCCTGTCTGGCTGTCTGTCTGTCTGCCCGTCCTTCCGTCTGTCTGTCTGCCCGTCCTTCCGTCTGTCTGTCTGTCTGTCTGTCTGTCTGTCTGTCTGTCTGTCTGTCTGTCTGTCTGTCTGTCTGTCTGTCTGTCTACATGAACGTTTGCGGTTGATGTTTGGGTCACGGGGTGAATCGGACGATCGCGTTTTGGCCGTAGCTCGCGTGGCGCTAGTTGCGGCACAAAATGTATGGCTATTTCCCTGCGGGCTTCGGCGGGGAGTGGCCCCCGGCGCCTCCGGCGGCTTCCTTGGGTGATTGGATCGCCCGCCCGCCGCCTCGTGGCGCCCCCGCGGTGGGCGCCGGCACTGGCGGCGCTGGGCTGGCCTGCGCGGGCGGCGGCGGCGGCCGCCTCAGTGGCGGGGGCTGCTCCCTCGCGCGACGGGGCCGCGGCGCCGCCTGCGGCGGAGCCGCCGAGGCGTCAGCGCAGCTGGTGCCAGGGCTGGTTCGGCCCGCGCGAGAGCCTGGCCCCGTCTACGGAGGGCAGGTTGCTGGAGGTGTGCGAGCTCTGCTACTTGCTCACGCTCGCCACCCAACACGCCTGCGGCGCGCTGCTGTCCGCCCTGGCGGGCTTGGCCGACGGGAAGATGCCGCCCAAGCCAAAGGCACCTTGTCAGCGATCTGGGGATCGCGCAACGGGTGCATGCGCCCAAGCAGCGCGAACGATCCCCGCGTCGGCGCCATGGCGGCGATCGGCCTGGCGAGGCGCGATCGTTTGCAGTTGTCCTTGGTCCTGCGCGGCGCATCCGCGAGCTTGCTCCAATGGGTCGTGGCAACTCTCGGCGACGACGCGGGCAACGAGGAAGTGAGCGCTCGGACCATGCGGCGATCGCAGGCAGCACCCGTGGCAGATATTATAAGCGACGTGCAGCTGCAACCCAAGATCGGCAGGCCGTTCATATGGAAAGTCGCGCTGCCTCATCGGCTGGTGCACACTGGTGGGGGCACTGGTGGGGACAGCGGGGACAATGGTGGGAACAGTGGGGGCAGTGGCACAGTGGTGGGGACTGTGGGATAGTGGTGGGGACGGTGGTGGTGGGGACAGTGGTGTGGGGACGGTGGGAATGTGGTGGAGACAGTGGGACAGTGGTGGGGACAGTGGTGGGGACAGTGGTGAGGGCGGTGGCGAGGACGGAGGTTGGACAATGGGACAAACGTACAGTGGGGACACTCGTCGGGAGAGTGGTGGGAACAGTGGGACAGCTCAGTGGGACAGCGGCTGGGACAGTGGGATAGTGGGGACAGTGGGGCAGTGGTTGGTGCCGTGGAGAAAGTGGGGAGAGTGGGACCGTGGTGGGAACAGTGGTGGGGGCAGTGGGAACAGTGCGACAGTGGTGGGGGCACTGGCGGTGACAGTGGGGACGGTGGTGGGAACAGTGGGGACAGTGAGGACAGTGATGCTAGAGACAGCAGGTGGGGGATGTGATGCGGACCGTGGTAGGGACCCGGGGGTCGTTTGCCGGCGGTGGGCGTGGGGGGGGGGAGGGGAGGGGTTCGAACCGGTAGCGACCCCCTCCCAGTTTTCTGGAGGGGGGGGGGGTTCGAACCGGTAGTGCCCCCCACCGGTTTTCTTGGGGGGGCCGAACCGGCAATGACCCCCCCTCGATTTTTTTGGGGTGGAGGGGGGGGGCTCGAACCGGCAGTGACACCTCCCGGTTTTCCGGAGAATGGGGCGGGGTTCGAACCGGTAGTGACCCCCCCCGGATTTCCGGAGAGGGGAGGGATTTTCCGAACCGGTATACCCCGCAGTTTTTCCCGGATGGGGGGGGGCTGGGAAGGGGGCGGGGGGGGGGCGAGGGAGGGTCCAGCAAGGGGGGGACTTTCGGAGGGGGGGAGCCCTGGGCTACGGAGGAAGAGGGGGGGGGGGGGGGGGGGGGAATTTTTCCACAGTAAAGCGGGGCGGTGGATCCCGTTTTTTTTTTTTTTTTTTTTTTTTTTTTTTTTTTTTGTTCAGTGTTTCTCTTTCTCTCTCTCTCTCTCTCACTCTTTCTCTCATATATATATATACACATAGATACATACAAACATACATACATACAAACATACAAACAGTTTGTTTGATCCGCGGGTCGAGAGCGAGCCCCTTCCGGTCGAAGCTAAGCGGGCCGCGCACAGCTTTCATTGACAGAGGGGGGAAGGCAGAAGGAAGGGCCTCAACCCAAGGTCAAGAGAGGGCAAAGCCCCGGAATCAGGCGGTGCCGAAGGAGATGTGCATGCCAAGGAACGCGAAGACAAACAAACTAACAGACAAACGCACATACACAGACATACAGACATTATATTTGTATGTATATGTATATGTATATGTATATGTATATGTATATGTATATGTATATGTATATATATATATATGTATATATATGTGTATATATATACATATATATATATATATATATATATATATACCGGGCTACAGGGCCGGGGGCTTCCTGGCCGGGACCGTAACCCCCCATGGCGGGATCGGGCCTCCGGGAGCGCCCTTGTCCGGCCCAAGAGGCGCCGAAAACGGTCCAAGCATGCCTCGAGACGCTCACGATCGATCCAAAACGCCCAAGATGGTTCCCAGGCGGCCCAAGAGGCCTCCAAGATGTCCCAAGAGAGCCCCAAGAGCATTCCCAAGAGGGCTGCAAGAGGCCGAAATCATTGAATTCCGTTGGCTTTTTGCAGGTTTTTGGTTTTGTTGTTTTTTCGTCGTCCCGACCCTCCAAGACAGACCACGAAGTCTCCAAGACCGTCCCAAGATCGCCCAAGAGGCCCCCAAGAGCGCCCCAAGACGGCCCAAGAGGGCTTAAAAACAACCGGATAGGCGTATAAGACCGCGCAAGAGCTTGCAAACACGGCCCAAGAGGCGTCGAAGACAGTCAAAGCGTGCCACGACGCGCCTAAGACCGCTCCAAGACGCCCAAGAGGGCTCCCAGATGGCCCAAGAGGCCTCCAAGACGTCCCAAGAGAGCCCCAAGAGCATTCCCAAGAGGGCTGCAAAAGGCCGAAATCATTGAATTCCATTGGTTTTTTGCAGGTGTTTGGGTTTCTTGTTTTTGTCGTCGTCCCGGCGCTCCAAGACAGCCCACGAAGTCCTCAAGACCGTCCCAAGATCGCCCAAGAGGCCCCCAAGAGCGCCCCAAGACGCCCCAAGAGGGCTTAAAAACAACCCAATAGGCGCTTAAGACCGCCCAGGAGCTTGCAAACACGGCCCAAGAGGCGTCGAAGACGGTCAAAGCGTGCCTCGACGCGCCTAAGACCGCTCCAAGACGCCCAAGAGGGCCCCCAGATGGCCCAAGAGGCCTCCAAGACGTCCCAATAGAGCCCCAAGAGCATTCCCAAGAGGGCCGCAAGAGGCCGAAATCATTGAATTCCATTGGTTTTTTGCAGGTGTTTGGGTTTTTTTGTTTTTTTCCATTGGTTTTTTGCAGGTGTTTGGGTTTTTTTGTTTTTTCGTCGTCCCGACCCTCCAAGACAGACCACGAAGTCCCCAAGACCGTCCCAAGATCGCCCAAGAGGCCCCCAAGAGCGCCCCAAGACGGCCCAAGAGGGCTTAAAAACAACCCAATAGGCGCTTAAGACCGCCCAAGAGCTTGCAAACACGGCCCAAGAGGCGTCGAAGACGGTCAAAGCGTGCTTCGACGCGCCTACGACCGTTCCAAGACGCCCAAGATGGTTTCCGGATGGCCCAAGTTGCGTCCAGCCCCAAGAGCATTCCCAAGAGGGACCCAAACAGCCAAAATCATTGTTTGCCTTCAGGCTTTTGAAGGTTTTTGGTGTCCTCAATTTTTCGTCGCCCCGACGTTCCAAGACGACCCAAAAGGCCCCCAAAACCGTCCCAAGCTGGTCCAAGAGGCTCCCAAAACGGCTGCAAGAATGCCCTTTTGCCTCTCAAGACCACCCCAAGACGGCCCCGGATGGACTCCTGACGGCCCTCGAGGCTGCCCAGATGGTCCAATATCCCCAAGACGGACCCCAGACACCCCAAGACGCTTCCACAACGGCCCACAAACGCTCCCAGAGGCCTCCAGGTACAGGATGACGACGCCCCCAAGAGGGCTCCGAGTTGCCAAATTGTTCAACATCTGTCCACAAGCAGTACGTTCGTAGCACGTCGCCTTTTCACTGCCGATGGGCATCCGAGGCTGCTGGAAGGCGTCAAAGCGCCCTACAGAGCCACTTCAGAACCCCCCAGGACAGCTCCAAGAGCGCTTGGAGGTTGCCCGAGAGCGGCCCGAGACCGCCCCAGCTGGTCTGAAGATTGGGTTCGGGCCGTGAATATTGCCCCAGAGGGCTTCAAAACGGCTCAAGAGGTGCCCAATAGGGCCCCACGGGAGCCTCAACAGTAGAGGGTCCCAGGAGAGAAAGAGAGAGAGAGAGAGAGAGAGAGAGAGAGAGAGAGAGAGAGAGAGAGAGAGAGAGAGAGAGAGAGAGAGAGAGAGAGAGAGAGAGAGAAAGAGAAAGAGAAAGAGAAAGAGAAAACAAAAAGGAGGGAAAGAGAGAGAGAGAGAGAAACATAGCGATAGAGAGAGGGAGAGAGAGAGAGAGAGAGAGAGGAGAGAGGAGAGAGAGAGAGAGAGAGAGAGAGAGAGAGAGAAGAGAGAGAGAGAGAGAGAGAGAGAGAGAGACCGGACAACTAGGCGGACCAGGGTCCGTCCGCGAGGCGCACTGCGGCGCGACAACCCGCCAAACACTATTTGCGGCGGTGCAGCCTTGATATACGAGGGCGGGCAACAAACCCCCTCCCCCGGCGCAATGCGACTGACGCTACAGACGGCGGACAGACAGTGAAGATCTCACGTGTCAGACCGCGTGACGAAGAAGGCCCCAACAAGAAAGGCGACGTGCGGACACGTGGCTAGGCGGCTTGGCAGACCGCCAGTTGTGCGCTTGGCCGCAGCGCGGCGCGCAGGGACGGGGCACCCCCCGCCCCCACGCCCTGACACCGTGGACGCGGGGCCACGCGTGCACACGGGCAGGCAGAATGGCGGAGATTAGCGCGGGGCTCCAGGCGGAGCGCCGCGGAGCGATGACAGCATAGCAAGGAGGGTGAGTGGCGGCGCAGCACCATCGGGCGAGGGCGTAAGCAGCTCGGCGAAGGCACGCCCGGCGCGGTGGAGGCGCTGGAGCAGAGGGCCTTGACGGGCTTGAGCAGCGGCAAGGTCGGCGGCGAGAGCAGCACACCTGCTGAAGAGCGGCCATAGACTGGGACAGCTCGGCTTCGCGGTCGGTGAGGGGCGGCTGCTCAGTGCCTGCGGCCGCGGGCCTCGTGGCGGGGACGAGGTCATCGGTGCGCCTGGCCAGGTGGTGGACCAGCGCGGTGCGGCGATCCGTGTGCTGGCGGCCGTCGCCCTTGTGAGGCGACTGGAGGGTAACGCGCGGTCCCAGGGCTGAAGCCGCTAGGGCCACGCCCCGTGGGGACGGAGGAGCCGCAGCCTCGCACCCAGCAACAGTAAAAGCGTGGACGGGGTGCGACGGCCTGACTGGCTCAGTGCCCTGCGGGGGGGCTGGAGCCGCCCCCGCGGGCTGGCGCTGGTGGGGGGACGGGGTGGGTGGCACGGGGGGGCCAATCATGATGCCGTGCGAGGGCTCGGAGGTCGGCCGCGTGGTCGGGTGGCGTCTCGATGAAGCGGCATCGTCGGCAGCGTGGGGTGTCGGCGGGGCGTCGTCTATTCTGCCACTCAATCCGAGGGGATCATAGAGGTCCTCGTCGGCGTCTTGACGGTGAGCGACGTCATCATGTGGGTGCGATGTCGCTCTCGGTGGCGGAGTCGAGGTGGGCGTCGAGAGGCTGCCCGACGGGGCAGGGTTGGCGCTGGCTGGCCCGTCGTCCAGGAAGTCTAATCCCCCGCCGAAGCCGAACGGGTCGTCCTCCTGGTCGTCGTGCATCGCCCGTTGGGCCTCGGCCCAGAGCTCATCCGGGTTCTGCGGGATGTATGGTCCAGCCGCGGGTGGTGCCTGGTCCGACAGCAGGGGGTTTGGTTCCATTTTGCTGAGTTCCGCTGCTGTAAACCCAGCCCTGCGGTGTGGGAGCGGCAGAGTACGGTGTCTGCGCTCGTAGATAGCGACAGCGACCCCATGAAGCACGGTCGCTTGGCGATGTCGTGGTTTGGCAGCTTCAACAATGTCGTCGGGAAGGTTGTGCGTGCGTGCCGCCGCTGTGGCAAGGGCGTCGGCCTGACGGTTGAACTCCTCCGCGATGGGCCCGATGAGCCAAAGGTCGATGCCCAGGTCTCCCAGGTGGCTGGCGATTTTTTCGACGCGAAACATGTTGGGCTTGGCCATAACACATCGGTGGATCTTTTCCCAGAGCTCCGCGTGCGTGCCCTGCGGCGCTGGAAGTCCGTCGATGATGCTTTGGAACCCATCGACCACCGCCTGGTTGTCCACGAAAACGTGCACGGGCCGTTCGGCACATGCCGTAAGGTGGACAATGGCGAGGGTCTCCGCAACCTGGGCGTTCTGCGTTAGGCCGTGAACGCGTGCGCTGTAGTTCATGCGGTGATCGATGCCGTAGTAGACGCCGTAACCCGCTCGTGCTAGCAATGGGATGGCTTGGTTGGTGCACGCACCGTCCGTGGCAGCATAGACCCATGTCCAACCAGTGTCGTAGTCAAGGTAGGTGGTGTAGGTGTCCTGGGCTGAAGCCGCAGGATCACCACCAAGGGAGGGCCGCGGAATGGGCTGTGGCAGCGGGTCCCTCGCGAGGTCGGCCTGCAGGTCGAGGAGGGCTGGTCTTCGTCGAAGAGCCCGCAGTGTCTTGTGTGCGGCGGAAGACGGGCCCACTGGTCGTCACTGATGAGGGTGGTGAGAGGGAGTCTTTCTCGGGCCCAGCACTTACAGTCGCGGACAGTGTGCTCCGGAGTTTCCTCTTCCTCGTCACAGTAGCGGCGCATGGGGCTGGGGTCTGCCGACGTGTTTGATCGGGATCGTCGCTGTTGGGTGTGGTCCCCGCCCGACAGGTAGTTCAGGAGGAGCGCCAGCTGCCAGGCAGTGCATTTGGCTGCTCCTTTAGTTCGCGCGAGCCACGTGCTGGCGAAGAGGTCAAGGCCCTGTCTGACAGAGGCGAGGTAGCCAAGGTCGTGTCGCCGTTGCTTGATCCTCCGCAGAAATGCCCTGCGTTGCGAGGCCCGCAGCATGTGCAGGAAGGCGTTTTGGGGTAAATTCAGCCAGCTGATCGGGCAGCCCCAGTCGTCGTACATGATGCCAAATGTGGGCCAGGTCCATCGGAGCTGCTGGAGCGACTGGACGATTCGTCCGACGGGTCCTCCACCAAACAGGGTCTGGACGTGGTGTTCCGACGGGTCCTCCACCAAACAGGGTCTGGACGTGGTGTTGGAGGTCTCTGGCGAGCCCGCAGAGTGTAACGTCGCGGTTAACCTGTCGCCGCAGGCACAGGAATGCTTCACGCTGCGTGATGGCGTCGATCTCAAGGGCGTGTCCCGGCACGCACACGACCATGAGAGTCCAGAGCTCGACCCACTTGTTCCCCTTGGGGCGGATCGCCGCCTTGAGGGCGTGGTTGTAGGCAGTCTTGGCTGGGCCTGATGGTGCTTGAATGTCGGTGCCCGTGGTGCAGACGCTGGCAGCCAGGGATCGGGCGTGCCGCGCCTTGATAAGCATCGGCGACGGGAGCTTACCAATGCGCGGCAGGCGAATAGTCGCCCTCCGTACACGGGCGTCTGCGGTGGCCGTGAGGTTAAGCGCGGCTGGAGCCGGCGCTGCCTCAGCGTTGATGTAACTCCCGACGAGCTTGAAGGAATCGACCACACGTAGGGGGCGATCCGCCAGCGTGAGCTGGGTAACGGCGGCGTGAAGCTCGTCGGTGAGCGCCCACCCTGCCACTTTACCAGGGTGAATGCGCTGACCTGGGAATCGGTCAAACTTGGCGGTTTCGTCGAGAGATTTCTGCAGCTCAGAAGCGGTGTGGGTAGTGGAGTTGCTGTCGTCAACGAAGGTAGTGCTGAGTGATCGAGGAACGTATCGGTGCTGCCTCTTAGTCCACACGCACATGAGCAGCTTGATATCATCCAGGGACCACGAGCTGCCCTGGAGGTGACCGTTTGTCCTGGCCAGGTCCCTGGAGTCCGCTCCGTTCATGCGGATGTAGCGTTTGTGGTGTCTGTAGAAATTTCGGCGGACAGTAGCGATGTCTTGTGGACACCCCGCGTGCAGCGCAAGGTTTAGACAGATGTCCGTGATGAGGTAGTCGAAGCACTTCTGTCGGTCAAGGGCAGCTCCAGCTAAGGGGAGGAGTAAAGTCCTGGCGTGTTCGATGCGCAGGGCGAGAGAGGTGCTGACATCCCCAATGGTGGCTTTGGGAACAGCGCCGAGGCTCGTGGCATGGGTCCATCCTTGCCGCCAGGTCGTGAGGCTACGGTAGGCTGGCGCTTCCCACGCATACATCCACACGGAAAGAACCGAGAGAAGTCGTTGGTCCGTCGGGAGTTCCCCTCGGCCTTTTCGGAGGCACGGGTTTGGCGCGTGCAGGAGGGGCTCGGGGATGGTGCCAGTGCGTTGCATAGCACGTAAGACGCTGGCGAAGAGGCGAAGGATGTCGTCGGGTAACTCCTTAGCCTCCTTAGTTGTCCAGCCGTCGAGTCCCCCCGCGCGGCGCGGTGAACGGGTGCGAATGAGGTGGATGAGTTGGTCGTCGGTGAGGTGGAAGGGGGCTGCTGGTGATGGCGTAGGCAGCTCTTGGCGGTATTCGTCGTAGAAGTCCGCCCACGTCGGCATAGCTTCGGCATCATGGCCCGCGCGAGCGCGGTACGTGCCCAGGATGGGCTCCCAGGTGTCGACCATGAGCTTGAGCATGTCTTTGGTGTTGGCAACGAAAGCGTTGGCGGGGAGGGCGTCGGGAACCTGGGCTGGTAGTGGGCCACGAATGGGGCCGTCGTCGTTGTCCGTGTCGGGCGAGCTACCGTCGCCGGGGCTGAAGCCGCCGGCGTCGGTGTCGGCGTCACTGTCGTCCGTGCTAGCTTGGTCAGGGATGAAGGCGGTGATGTCGCAGTGGAGCTGTGCATCGTCGGGAGTGGTAGGCGTGCGGAGATACGCCGTGGGCGAGCAGTCGGCAGCCCGTGCGTATATGGCCGCCTTTCGCCCGCTTGGCTCGCGGACACCCTCAGCCCAGATCTTGATGCGTTCAGCTTTGGCTCGGGTTGCACGTCGCGCCAGCTCCGAGTCTAGGTTTTGGATCAGACGATCTAGGTGCTCTCCGCGTGGTGCTGGCACGTCGGGGGTCCAGGCGTCAGGGAAGGCCAGGAGGGCCGTGGGGCGCAGCTTGTGGCAGAGAAGGCGGGCCGCGGTCCACGTGCAGTCGATGCGTTGCGCCAGGTGCGGCGGGATAGCACGGCAGTCCAAATGATGGTGCTGTCCGATGAAGCGAAGCTCGCAAAGTTGCCGATGGAGCTTGCGAAGGCGGTTCATGTGAATCGTGGAAGCTCCGTAGGTGGGAAAGGCGCGGGGGACGGCGGGTCGCTCCTCGAACGTGGGTGTGAGCCCGTGCATGGTAGGGGCCTTCTTTTTTGGGTGGTCTGGCGGTGGGGGCGGCAGGTCCCGCTGCCGGGTGAGATGGTACTCATGGCTGGCCTCGTTTGCCAGGGCGAACATGCGTTCCACATCGTCGCGTGCGTCAGCCTGCTCCATGCGGTCGTGGTATCGTCTGGCGATGTGGGTCCCTAGTGCCTGGAGTTCGTGGTCCTCATGAGCTCCGTCGTTTGGAGGGTATGGCGTGGGGGCCAAAAGGCGTGGGGCCGTGTGATCGAGGCGGCTTAGGTCGAGTGTGACCTGCAGGCCAACATGGGACTTCGCTGGCAAGTCACGCAGATAGCAGAAGTCGGTGACAAGTGATCGCGCAGCTTGGTTGGCGATGACATAGTCGATGCGCGAAGTGCGGGGGCACTTGGTGACGCGGTCCCAGTCAGGGATATTGCCATATGTGTGCATGGTGTGGTCTGGTGTGCCTTCAGCGACGTTAAACCATCCGTGCTGCATCATGTGCAGCAAATGTGGATTGTCGTCGATGTTCGTGTTGGCGTCCATGCAAATGAAATACGGGGCTGAGCCAACCCTCGCGGCGGCGCAATCAGCAAGCCGAAACAAATCGGTGCTGTCCCCTCCAGCGACCCCGTAGAGGCTCGCAATGTAGATCCCAGCGGGACCGTGGTTGTTTCGTCGTCGCCTGCGGCGGTGCTGGGTGCAGAGCGGGAGGAAGGCCTCGTGCCATCGTTTCCTGGCCTTGAGGGCGGCGATACAGGTCGCAATGTCGTCGACGGTGGAGTCGACGATGGCGTCCTTAGAGAGGATGGCGACCCCACCCGAGGCGCCGGTGTTGCCCTCGACCGCGTGGTCCGTGCCACCGTGAGCAGCTTTGCGCTGAGCACGCGCCAGATCCAGGTCAGGTCCCAGACTGGCCTGGTATCCTCCGTGGTGTGGATTGGCGGCGTTGGTAGCGATGGCTTGCCTGGTAGGCTTGGCATGTCGGGTCTCCTGCAGTGCTATGACTGCGGCGATGTGGTCGACACCTAGAGCGGTGATGGTTGGCCAGTTCGCTGGGAGACTCGTGATGTTGAGGCTGACGAGGTGGATGGAGCGACCTGGCCCGTCTCCGTCGGCGGAGCTGGGGTTGGCACGCCCCGCACGGTGGAGGGCAGCCTGGCCCTCACCCAGGTAGAAGGCTTGGCCACAGTAGGAGCTCATGGCGTCGCGGAAGATTGGCTTGGACGGGGCTGAAGCCGCCGTCAGGCCAGAAGTATAGGCAAGGTATGGTCGACACTGCGCCGGGGAGGTGGGGGTTCATTAAAGTGCAAAAAAAGGTCTTGCCTCGCAAAATCCCCTTGGTGGCCATCACCGTGGGGGACGTGAGGGAGCGAGGTGAGACGGCAGCAGGGGGAGAGGGAGGCGACTCCTCGATCCGTCCTGCCGAGCTCAAGAGCAAAAGCAAACCAGCGGCGGCAGCTCGGCGCGGCAGCGGCGCAGCGCGCGCGCGCAAATACTGCGCACGCGACACCGCTGGTCCGTCCTGCGGCGGCGCGCCCGCCCCGTCAGTGCCGTGATGAGCAGCATCAGCTGGAACAGCTTGTTCGTGTGCACCCTCCGCGCTCGCCTCGGGCGGTGGGCCCTGTGGCTGCGGCGGCGGACGCCCTGCCAGCGCGTCAGCCACTAGCTGGGCGTGGCGAGCGGCGCGGTCGGTGGCCTGGCGCTGAGCCTCGTCCATGCCCGCTGCCGTGAGGCACGCGTTGCGGACAGGGCTGGCTCCACGCGGGGCCGCCGCTGCCGCGGCAGCGGCTGAGGTGGCGGGGCCGCCGCCGTGGCTCAGAGGGGGCAGCGGTGAGCCGCCGCCGAAGCCCGCCGCGAGGCCCTTGACGGAGTACTTGTGCTTGAAGGGGTCGAAGGTCGGCGCCTCGTCGAAGGCGACGACAACGCGGGTGGGCATTATGGGTGCAGCTCCTGGTTCCGTGGACCGGCGTCTGCTCGAAGTTCGACCTGGCGGTTCGATTGGAGCTGTGCCCGCAAAAGACGCACACCTCGGAGGGCTTGGGCTCTAGCCTGAGTCTCGCGCGGCGGCGGCAGCTTTATTTTTTCTTTTTGTTTTTTCGTTCGATGAAACTGTATCTTTTCGTTTCTTTTTTCATATCGTGGAGCTTTTTTTTTTCCAGGGGGCTTGCGCGAGCTGTGGCGGCTGTAGGACCGGCTGCGCGGGACGCGCCCGCCCGTGTGGCGGACACGTGGCGAGGCCACCTGGGCGGTAGCGCGCGCAGAGTCCGCCCTGCTCGGGGAGCGGATCGGCGCTGCGCAGGGTGATGGGCTGGGCGGGCGGGAGCCGCCTGTGCCGCCCGCCGCCGAGGCTGCAGCCTGGTCAGGGTCGACGGCGTCGGGCCGGGGGCTGACGTGGTGGGCACTACCCTCGCTGTGCCGCGGGGGGGCGCTGTGGTGCGCCTGGGTGTGCGTGAGGACGAGCGGGACGAGCGGCTGCCGCTCGCGCTCAGGGGGGGCAGGTTTTGCCTGGGCAGGGCGCAGCGCTGCGGCCACGTTAGGCGGGGGCGTGTGTTGGCGCGGTTGCCAGGCACGCACGTTCGCCTCGCGCCATCCTTCGGGGCGCCCTGTCCTGCCACGGCTTGGTGCAGCCCCCTGGGCTGGAGCCGCAGGGGGTGCCACTGCGGGCTGGTTGCTGGCGGTGCTGTCGTGGCGGCCTGGGTAATGGCTCCAGGCACGCGTGGACCCTGGCACGGGCGAGGTGGCCCGTGGGGGAGCCTGCCCGAGTGCACGCGGGTAGCCGACGACCGCTGGGTGCACCCTGGCGTGGGGGGCGTGGCCGTAGCTGGAGGCGGATGCTCCTGCCGCCGCGGGCTTGGCACCAATGGGGCCACGGTGATAGGCGGCGCCCCCGCCGTACACCGCGCTGTCGCCTGTCGGGACGCGCGCGGGAGAGCGGTTGCGTGGCGTGCTCGGCTGACCTGCGTCGCGTTGGTCGCGCTGCTGGGTGCGCAGCTGGTGCTGTTGGTAGCGCTGCTGGTCGGCTCTCGAGAGCGGGCGGGTGTCGGGGAGGATGGGCGGCACGTCGGGCCGCCGCCAGCCCTGATAGACGTGCTCGAAGGCATGGTCTGGGTAAGTCTCCCCGACGGGTGAGTAGCGCCGCACATGCTCCACGTAGTCAATGTTCTGCGGCTCGGGGAGCACCGTGATGTTCACAGCCCGCTGGTGCGCTGGTCCATAGAGACAGAAGCTACACGGTTGCTGCGGTCGTGGTTCAACTCGGCTTCGGTCGTGGCACGACTCACCATGGCATCACAGAGGCGCATGTCGTAGTCGAGAGCTTGAGGCCCAGGGCCGCCCTCGGCATCCCAGTACAGTACCACATCTCGCCAGCGCGTGCGGGTAGTGTGGATGCGCTCGGCGATAGACTCGCAGACGGTCCTGACTGTGACACGATCCCTGTGCATGTTGGTGATGGCTAGGGAGTAGGGTCGGCGGACCGCTTTGTTGAAGATGAAATCCTCCTTGAGGGCCTGGTGAGGGCCGAAGAGCACGTAGCCTTCTTTCCACAGCGGTTGGTCGGGAGACGGGTCTTCAGGCATCCCCGTTCCTGTGAACCCTGGTGGCCGCCTCGTGCCGTCGGGCAATCCCTGCTTGAGGACGCGACGCGGCCTCGGTGTAGATACCATTGACCCTGGTATCCTGCTTGGCCTGGTTGCGGAGGCTCCCCCCCGGGGCCTGAAGGCGCTCGGGGGGGTTCCTTGAGGTCGTGCTGGGCTGGCGCGTTGCCGTATTGGCGGGCGAGGATGTGCGGAGGCATCCCTGTGGCACGGACGTCGAACAGGCTGTGCGGACGAGGCGGATGCGGGCATCTGCTGGAGAGGCAGCATGTGTCGGGGTCCCTGTTGTCGGTGCTGTACGCACACGTCCAGCTGTTGCAAGAGTAGTCCGTGGACCAGTCCATAGGTGCACGTAGTCCGCTGAGGGAGCAGTCCGGGCACGTTGGTTGGCCCGAGGTGCCGAGCTGCGTGTTGCGGCGGGCAGCACAATACTGACAGCATTGGAAACGGCACTGTAGGCAAGTCCAGCGTCCTGGTAGGGGCGGGAACGCTTGCTCGTCGGTGACTGCGTCGTCTGGGTGGGGTCGGGGTCGATCCCACAAGGGCCAGACGTCGGCGAACCAGGACTGGCCTGTAGTGCGGACCACCTCCGCGGGGAGGCGAGCGTCGTCAGCATGGCGCTCGATCCACTGGGGCCCAGGTCCGCTGCGATCATGACCGTGCGCCAAGTGTCGTCCGCCTTGACGTGGACTTGGGTCGGTGCCCAGAGCCTGGTAGTGGTATCGCCATGGTCATGGTGAAGGATGACCCAGCCGTCGCGACCTGCAACCGCAGGGTCAATAACGCGGTGGCCCACAACGGTCGCCCCCCACGGTAGGTAGGCGCCATCGTGATGCTCGCCCGGGTCAAGCCAGACCTCGACACCAGGGGCGTTCACACGGGCCCGCACATCGCGGACGTGGAAGGCGAGGACGTGGTAGGCGGTCGGCTCCTCTTCCGTCTCGATGTGCTCCCACGTCTCGATGTCGCTGCTGTGAGAGGTGAAGTTTCCGCCGCTCTGCCGTGGCGAACGCGAGGCGGATCGCCGTGAGCGGGCATGGCCTCGGGCGAGGGCGGCGGCCGCGCTGATGAGGGACGGCGTACGGCGGTCGTCGGCTCCCGATGTCGTCGATGAGCGGTCTGGACTGTGTCCCAGGGCGGCACCTGGCTGATAGGTGTGCGATGGGCCAGACGCGGCCCCAGGGCTGGAGCCGCTGGGGCGCGGCGCTCGTACGTCGGACTGCCCCCGCATTGGAACGGCCTGCAAGCCAGTGTACACCAGGTCGATCAGTGGCTGCGGGTCCAGCTGGAGCTTGCGAAGCGAGGCGCGCGGACGGGGCTGGTTGGGGTCGGCCCTGGTGGCTGCTTCGGTGTCGTAGTGCTGTGTAGCCCATGCTCGCGCTGCCTTTGGCGAGTATAGTGCCTGCGGCGGTGGCCACGCTGCCGCGGTGTCCAGCCGGCGCCAGGTGTTTGCTTCCTGGTCGCGGGCTTCAGCCGCCTCGCGGAGGTCTGGGTGATCAAAGCCGGCAATGTGGAGGGCGTGCGTACAGTCGCCCATGCCATAGGTGTGTGGGAGGGCACGGCACCTGGAGGCAGCTTCGGTGGGGGCACACCAGTCCATGCGGATGAGGAGGCCCAGGACCCGTGGGTAGATGAGGCGCGCTCCGTGAGCCTCCCCTTTCACGAAGTTTTGCCAGTTCTCACCGCGCGGCGGTTTGGTAGCCTCGCACATCCAGAGCGCGATGGGTCCCCAGGCGAGGGTGCCGTCTTCGAGGCTGCAGGGCGGGTGAGGCGGCACCGCGTACCACGCGGCCAGCGACGGGTGCACACTCACGTACGTGCGGCCGACATTTGTGGCGGTTCGACCCTTCGCTTCACGGCGGGGGCCCGGCAGGAGGTGACCTCCGTTGAAAGCGAGACGAGCCACAAGGTCGCCGCGGGTCCCGTGCCAGAAGACCGTGGGCGTGTCAGTGGTGGGTTCACGGAGGTCCCACGTGAGGTAGGGGAATATCGTCTCGCCTGAGTTCCCACCCGAGTCTTCCAGCACCCAAGTGAGTCGGTTCGGGGGCCTCTGCATGATGTCAGTCCACGGCGCCAACGCTTGGAGCGTTGGGTCATGGGTGAATCGAGGATGGTCGTAGAGTCGCAGGGCTTCTTTGATGTCCTCTGTAGTCACGCCACTGTTACCAAGCGCAAAGCCGTTCTGGTACAGGGAGGTGAGGATGCTCGTCGGCGGCACGGGGACCGCTGGGTCGCGCTGGATGGTGCTGCGTAAGTTGCGCGTCGGTGGCCTGAGGGCTGGGTGGGGCGTACCAGGGCCTGGAGGCGCCTGGGGCCTGGCGGGTGATGCGTAGCGTGCTCGCCGTCGTGGTGGTTGGGTGTCCATGTCGGAAGAGGAACCACGAGCATCTGCATGTCGGAAGATGGACCACGGCCTGTCGAGGGTGCGCTCACGTGTTTCACTTGCCTCGGCGTCGGTGGCCTGAGCTGCGGCGTCTTCGTGAGTCGGCGGGTTGCCATAGGCCGCGCCGCTTGTGGGGCCGTCTCGCGGGGACGGGCTGGTCGACCGTGGTGTGACAGACGAGGCTCGCGATACCGCGGCAGTGACTTCAACAATGGCGGCGGTGGTGGCGGTGGTGACATCGGCGACTGCGGCGGCAACTGCAGCAGCATAGTGTTCCTGTAGCAGCGGGTGTCGAAGAGAGTGCACGTGCTGGCTCTCGGGGTCGTCGGGGTGCGTGCGCGGCATTGTGTGTGTGGCCTCATCGCGCGGCCTCCTGCTCGGTTGGCAACAGCGGAGGCACCACTGGGCCGTGGGTGAGTCCAGGGCGCGCGCACAGATGCGGGCTCCTACGTGTCCGACGGCTCCTTGAGCGAGAAGTTTGGCGCCGACCAGGAGAAGACCGCAGACCACTCCGCCTGTGGCAATAGCTCCGAGTTTGCCGCTGGCCCATTTCAGGGCACCCCAGAGGCCAGACCCGACTGCGCTGGCTCCGCCCGAGACGATGTCTCTGAGTTCGGCACTGGTCCACTCGAGAATACCCCACAAGGCGGGCGCGGCGTCGTGTGCCGTTGTGCGTCGGGGCGTAGTGGACACGGATGGGCCTGGTGCCGCAGCTTCACGGCGTCGTCGCTGCCGGTAGCTGGGGTCTCGGCTCGGTGTCGGCAGGTACCCGTCGATCTGGTCCTTGTACGGCATGGCTACCACGATGGCATACGTGGCCACGAAGAGGCAGATGAGACAGCCGCAGCGTCGGGAGGCCGCTGCGCTGTGCGGGGCCTCGTAGGAGCCGCTGGCGTCAGGGCTCGCGTCCTCGATGGGATCATTGTCGATGCCAGCCTGCCAGTGGTCGACGGCGCTGGAGTTGGAGTCAGTCGCGTTAGCTCGGCAGACAAGGGTGCGGGGCGGGGTCCTGCCACCTGAGGTCTGAAGACGCCCAGATCCAGCCAATGCTGCAGCGGGGCTGAAGCCGCCACTGCGCGGGCTGGTGAGAGCTGGCAGTGGAGTGGAATGGCTTGTCTCGTCGGCGGCGGTGGCGCCTTCGGCGTCGCTGAGCTGTGCGCTGGGGTCGGCCTGGGCCGAGTTGATGGGCGCACTGCTGTGCGACAGGGGGCGCCCTGTGTAGGGTTCGCTGTCACGGTCGCGCTGGGCCGTGTCACCTGGCGGTGTCGTGCCGTCGAGGTCCTGGGTTTCCGTGTCGTGGATGGAGTCGTTCTGGCTATCGTCCGACACGTGGAACGAGTCCAGGGATATGTTGCTGATATCGCTGGCAGCGGTGTGCTGGAGCAGAAGCGGTTCGGCGTCGGCCGCGGGCTGGTCACACGTGGCGTTCTGGGCGAGGGGGCCAGCTGGCGGTGGTAGGTTTAGCGGTTCCATCGGTGCCGCGGCGAGCTCCGCCTCGACAAGCGGCTGCAGGTCTGGCGGGTGGTGCAGGATCGCATCCGCGAGATACGCCAGGGCGTCTTGGTCGGGCGGAGGGAGGCCTCTTGGCAGCAAGGCGTGGGCCCGTGAGAGGTATGGCGGCAGTGGTGCCGCGAAAGCCTCAGGGCCGACGAGCTGGGCACGAGCGCCCTGGTATTCCAGAAGGAGGCCAAAGTAGCGGGTGGGGTACTCGTGGCTGCCCTGGATACGAGTGAGGTTGCGGTTGGTGCGCTGTCTGTCGGGGCCCGCTCTGTGCCAGATATCCTCGCACATGTCGAACGCGGTGCGGTGGCGCAGGGCGTCGTTTTTCTCCGCGGAATCCTCCTGGAAAAAGTGGTCGTACTGTGGCAGATGGAGCGTCGCCAGGACGTGCGGGACGCAGTCCTCGAGCCATGCCCAGTACACGTCCTGATGGTCCTCACCTGGTGCCCACGCCGCGGCGCACGGTATGAGCCGTGCTCGGATGTTCATCAGGTGCCAGAAAGCGGGGTCCTCCTCGGGTTCACCCCTGGCGCACAGAGGGGTAGTGGGACTCGTGGGGCTGAAGCGGGGCACGACAGCGGGGCTGAAGCCGCCACTGCGTGCCTGGGCCTTGCCAGCGGCCCTGTCGAGGATATGCTGCACGACGGTCGAGGACAAGCTGAGGACAGGGTACCATCGAGGATATGCTGTACGACTGTCGACCGCAAGCGTCATGTTGAGTGATGGTAGCCCTCGTAGCTGAACTTGTACGCGGTGCGAGGCGTGGCCGGAGGACGCAGGAGTCATCTCAGCTGCGGCAACATCGGTGGTCGACTGCGATGCATGTGTCGTAGTTGACGAGGGCGTGTTCGTAGGAGACATGCTGGTACTCGTCGTAGACGTCGTAGTAGCCGTCGAAGTCCCAGGGGGGCAGCGCGTGGGGCGGGGCCCCTGGTGCTGCTCAGGCCAGGCGCTCGCGGGGGCGCCCAGCGGCCCGGTGCCGCACGGACCAGCGGCGGCGGTGCTGTTCACGATCGGGTCCAAAATGGCGCTGTGATCGTATTTGTAGATGCTGTCATCGTAAAGGTAGAAGAGCGTCCCACGCTCCGCATGTCGCAGGAAAGCCTCTCCTCCGTGCTGGGGCGCACCGCCTGAAGACGGGTGTGCTCCAGCCAGCGAGGGGAGGGCCAGGCCGCAGGCAAGGCGCCACATGATGGCGAGGCCTGGCGGGCGGCGCGAGCGATGAGCCGAAAGCTGCGTGGCAGCACACGTCCTCAAATACCCCTGAATGCTCATGTACATTGCTACAATCACGCCCCCTGCAAGACTACGGGTGTCCCTACACCAGATAGCTTGCGCGTGCTGCTGCCAAAACAGACATGAGGTAACAAGAAAGAGATACGACGCGAAGAGGGGAGCGATGCCTCTGAAGGCGCTTCCTCGGAGGGCTGAGGCGGGCTCTCTGAGGCACCTTCAATAGGGTTCCTGGGTGGCCCGACCCTTGTCCTTGCCTTTGTCGGCCCCTGGGGGCCCCGTCCCTGGGGTGGCCTGGCCTGGCTGGTCGGTCAAACTGCAGGCTGCCGCGGGCTCGGCGGCCGCTGCGGCTTCCTCCTTCTTAGTTTCCAGAGTGGCCGCTTGTGGCAGGTGGATGGTGCCTCCCGTGAGGTGCCCGAGGAGGGTCTGGATGTCGCCGCGCAGTGCAGCGGCGTCGGCGGTTGCCGTCTGTTGCTGGGTGACGACGGTGGCAAGCCCCCGTTCCAGCCCTGAAACGTGCTCCGTGAGTGTGGCCTGGGAGGAGAGAACGCCCGCAAGCTGCACCTGCATGTTATCCACCGTGTTGGCTAGCATCTCGTGCTGCTGTTCCATGTGCTGGATGCGGGTCGTGGCAGCATCGGGCGGTTTAGAGGCCGATGCGAAGCGCTCGCCGAAGGTGTTGAGTTCGTGGGAGGCCACGCTGTATTCATCACCTGATGAGAGGATCTCGACGTCGACGACGTCACCTGGTACTTCGGCGGCTGTGGCAGCGTCGCCTTCGGTGTGGCCCCCACCTTCTGCCGCCGCCGTGCCAAGCCAGGGGTCGTGGCCACCTGGTCCTGGGGCGGCCGTCGGTTCAGCGGCTCCGTCCGTGCCGTGCGGGGGCGCAGAGGAGCTGCGGCCTGGGGCGCAGGGTGGCCTTGCGTGCGGCGTGGCGTCACGTTTCCCGCTGGAGGAGCGGTGGCGCTTGGCTGAAGGCTCCTCCTTGGGGGTCAGGAGCGGTGCGACGCCCTTGCCTTTGGGCGTGGCAGTCATGAGGTCGTGGAGGTAGGGGCTCTGGGCCGCTTTGGTGAGGAGTGTGCCGGTGGCGGGGCTAAAGCCGCCACCACCGGCTGGCGGCGTCACAGGCTCTGTGATGGTGGTAGGCGTGACGATGGTAACGTTGTCCCGCTTCGGCGCCACCTCAGCCAGCGGGGCCTCGGTGATGCTCCACGGGATGGGGCACCCCGCGACCTGCACCGTATAGGTGAGTGGGGGCCGATGAGCGCGCACTAAGGCAAACTGGGCCGCAGTGGCTGGGTCCCAGGCGGTGTGGTAGACCTCACAGTCCCATTTAACGGACGGGCCCGTGAGAGTCTTGGCGAGCTGGGTCAGCGTGGCGTGGCGTGCCGCAATGCCAGTGATGCGGTAGCGCGTCTTGGCGAGGGTAGCCTCGCAGCCGCGGATGCTGACAGCAGCGGCCTTGGCGACGTCGGACCCCCGCGGAACACGGATCCCCAGCAGGCCTGACTTGCCGTGCCTGACGACTCCCAGGGCCTTGAACTCCACCGACTTCTGGAACGCGTCTGCCATCGTGATGGGCTGGTCCTCAGGGAACCAAACGGTCTGATACTTGTCGGCGGTGGGCTCGTCTGCACCTACGTTGCTGAGGTCGTAGGTGGCACCGAGTTGCCCTGATCCCGCCAGGACCTTGTCGACCGCTTGGAGACTGACGCCGAAGGTGGCAGCCAGGGACCTCTTTCCGACGCCCGATCCAAACCTGCCTAGGCTTTTGCAGGGTTCGAGGATGGTGACGGCTTTAAAGTTGCCGTGGAAGAGGGCCTTGAAGGTGTCCTGGAGCTGGCTATCGAGCTCCTGGCGGCGAGCGTCTTTCTTGGACTCCTTGTGCTTTTGGCGCGCCTTGTCCTGTGGAGCGGAGTCGCCTCGAAAAGGGCCCTTGGCGCGTGGACCACCGTTCACGGGGGCACCTCCCGAGAACTGGTCCTCGAAGGCCTGGTGCATGGAGGGGACTGCGGCAATGGCCTCGGTCTCGTGTATGGTCGCCCGAATCCAGCAGACGTGGTCGGCAGGGTCGATGGTGGCGACGGCTACCTTTTCCGTGCAGGCGACCTCCTTGGTGCCCAGCTGGTACACGATCACGGGGACGTGCGTGTGGACCACTTTGGGCGCCTTGGGGTGGCGCTTCAGGACGGGGACGGCGAGCTCGGTACCGACGTAGTTGTCGTTTTTCGGGCCCATGACAGCAATCGCGAGCTGACCCGTGGCTCGCTTGCCCTGCTCGAGGTGGTGCTGCAGCAGCCGTTCACCACTCTCGTAGTCGTGGAGGCTGATGCTGGGCTTGTACGTCTTGCCGTCGTCAGGCGAGGTGGGTTCGGCAAGGACAGGGACCTTCCAAAAGGCAGGGTCCAAGGCGATGAATTGGGTGTCCGCAGCCTGAAGACGTGCGGAGCCCGCTGGTGGATGCGATGTGTCACCGCCAGTGCGCTTAGGCTTGCTGCGCTGGTGGTGATCGAGCGTGTAGCTAATCTGGTTGGCGGCGCACATGCGGATAAGGGCGCTGCCAAGCTTCTTCGTGTTGGACTTGTGCATGTCGTACATTGCCTGGAGCTCGTCCGCGTTCAGTTCGGCTAGCCCGTTGTAGGCGGCCGTGGGGCGGTCAGACCCCGCTTGCCTGAACGCTGCGACGCAGTCCTGCTTGCGTTGAAGGAGGGACCCTTCAGCAGCAGGGCGCGTGGGACGGGAGCTCGGAGGCTGCTTTGAAGAGCGACGGCGCTCCGGCTTCTTGGGGGCCATTGCTGCGGGCACTCTGGTGCGGAGAGGTGACGCGAATCAGTAGGGTCCTGCTGGGACCCCTCCGGTCTCGCGAGGCCTGGGAGTCTGACTCCGAGGCGGGGCGCTTCGCGTCGCGGCTGCGGTCTGAGTGCAGAGCACTCTCGAGCCGAGACTAGAGAGAGAGAGAGAGAGAGAGAGAGAGAGAGAGAGAGAGAGAGAGAGAGGAAACCCAAGCCGACTGGGGAGGGCGGGCCCCAACCGTTTAGGTCAAACAACTAAGACCCCGCCCCCGCGGCACGGCGCCAGCGAAAGCGCGGCCTGCTGTCAGGCCGCGGGACATGCGAGCCGCGAAGCGGTTGGATGCGGGCCCTCAGGAGATGATGATGCCGGCGATGGCGGTGCAGAGCGAAACCTTTCTGCCGCTGCGCTGGCCGCACGCCCCTCCCGCTGGCGCCCCCCAACGGGGGCGCCAGGCGGGCCCCTCCTTCCGCCACGCAAAGCGGGCCTCGCCGCCATACGTTCCAGCGGCGCTGGCAGGTTGCTGCCTGCGCCGTCGCACGCTGGTCTGGCGGGCCACGCCCGTCAGCAACTGCCGCGGGGGCGCCGTGGGGCGGCGCCGCCAAAACTGGGTGCCAGGCTGCAGGCGCAGCCAGCACCATCCAGACTCTGGAGCCTCGCCGCTGGCAATGCCTTGCCGGCGGCGCGAGCTGCTCGGGGCGCGCGCAGCCGGGCGCAGGCGCCGGCGCGCGCGGAAGCTGGCCCTCATGCATGCCGAGCGCCGCCAGGCAGCTGATGCCGGCGTGCTCGGCCGTCCGCCGCAAGGTCTAGGCCGAGGCTCACGCCGGCGCGCTGGTTGCCGGCGGAGCCTGGCCTCGGGCCAAGGCCCGGGCGCGCCGCGAGTGGCGCCCGGCCGATGCCGGCGCCGCGGCGCCCGCAGCGCGCGCTGTGGCCGCACAATTCCCCCGGCTCCCCGCCCCCCCCCCCGCACGTCCGGGGCGGGCGGGGTCCGGCCCCTGGTGGAGGGAGTTCCCCGGGCCAGCGGGTGCGCCGGCGGCTTGGGTTGGGCGCACGCCAGGTGTACTGGCACCGGCGGCGCCCTGCCGCAGCCCCTCGTCATGGGCTCTCACGCCTGGCGCTCTGGGCGCCGGCGGCGGCTCTGGCGGGTGCGTTGTCTCTCGCCGGGTTGGTCAGCGATGAGGTATCCTCGGCCATCTTGCTGGAGACGCCCTTCATCGGCTCGTGCGACTTTCACAGGTAGCCGTGGAACGCGTCCGACTGCCAACGCCCGAACCGGCGCACCCGGGAGAGGTCCTCCGTCACGTGGTACATCGCGGTCGCCCCGCCGATCCTCAGGGAGCGGCTGCCGATTTCCTCCCTGGAGAGCCCGGCGGCCAACCCTGCGACGGTCAGGAAGTGCTGCACCTCGCCCCTGCGAATCGGAGTACCTGACGCCCAGCGGAAAAGGGGCAGCCGCTCCTTGGTGCCCTTTATCCGCTGGGGATGGTGAGCCTGGAGCCGCTCCATCGCCGCGATCGGGCAGAGCGGCGTGCCGGCGCGGTAGTGATTCCGCACCGTCCCGACGTTGAGCTGGTCCGTCTTGCTGCCCTTGATGTAGATCACCATCTCGTCGGCGCCCAGGAAGTTGGGCACGCGCTTGGCGGCCCTCCTGGGCCCCACGTCCTCCCCGTGCAGCGCGCGCTCGAAGGACCACGAACGCCCGTCCTGGAGGAGGTACTCCGAGGCCCGAAAGAGGAAGAAGAAGGCTACCACGATCGCCGCCCAGATGACCGCCGCGTCCTCCTCCGGGAGCTTGGCCTCTTGCTGGAGGAAGCCGCGGAGCCACTCAAGCATGGCTGGGGTGACTGGCTTCTTCCGCTTAGTCTCGGGCCCCTGCCTGCGCTTGAGCCCTGCGAGGGTGCTCCAGAGCCGGCCCCTGTGGAGCAAGGGGTCCGAGTAGCCAACCACCAGGTGCGCGTAGCGGACCGCGAAGAGCTTTTGCTTGATGGTCCCCTCTGTTCTCCCGACGACTCGAGCGAGAAGGACGGCGAAGTTGATCAGCGCCTCCTCGTCGGCGAGGCGCCCCTCGCGGTCGCGCCCTGGGAGCCACGGGCTAAGCCCCTGCGCCTGGCGCACGGCCACCCAGAGACGCCAGCCGCCCTCGTAGCCCGCTCTCGTGCCTTCGCTAAGTTTCTGCAGCATGGCCTCCATCTTCTGCTGTGCGAACCAGCTGGCAAAGCCCGCGCCTCCTGGCTCAGCGCGGCCGGAGGGGGCGCTCCTCGATCGGGGCACCTGCTTGCCCAACTTGACCGCTTCTGCTGCTGAAGCCTCGCGGGGCCCAATGATCGCGTCCTCGTCGATCTCCCAAAAGCGGATCGCCTGGGCGCGCC
This sequence comes from Prorocentrum cordatum, assembly GCA_963575745.1. Classification (NCBI taxonomy): domain Eukaryota; class Dinophyceae; order Prorocentrales; family Prorocentraceae; genus Prorocentrum; species Prorocentrum cordatum. The sequence continues at coordinate 762,629 of CAUYUJ010015527.1, read as the reverse complement.
GGCGATTCTTGTGCATCTCGTCCGTAAGCGCGCCGCCCGCCCTCGCCTCGCTCACCGCCAGCTCCGCCGCCAACGCGAGCGCGGGCTGATCCGGCGCCTGAGCCCAAGCCCAGAACCAGCGCTCGGTGGCTTCCCACGCGGCCCGCTCCTCCGGGTCGTGGCAGACTCCGGCGCGCTGCGTGCTGGCACGGCTGAGGGCCTCCACCACGGCGCCCAGGACCGCCTCTTTGGTGGAAGGGCCATGGCCGCGCCTTTCAGGAGCTCATCCTCCGTGGAGCCTTCCGTGCGCCTGCAGGCCGGCCCACTCATCGTCGGTCCCCCCCTGTATCCTCCAGACTTCTTGGGGTGTCAAGGCTCGGACCGTGCCCTTGCTCTCCCCGGTGACCCGGAGGAGCGTGGCGCCTGGGCCTTGGGGTCCTGTCCCGGGCCACCGGACAGTGCCCACGGGCCCCTCCTCGCTGTGGATCAGGTGCTTCACTCCGTCCTTCTTGAGGAGAGGGTCGCCGGTGGGCTGGATGCGGGGGTGCCACACCACCTCGCCCTGCTGGTCAAGCCAGAGGCGATCCTTCCCTTTGTCCAGGAGTGGCCGGACGCTGGCGGCCCGTGAGCAGGCTGGCGGCATGTTAATGCTCGCCAGGCCCGCGCCCGTCCTCTGGCGCCCTCCTGCGAGCACTCGCCCGGTCCGCGTGGCGGCGTCCCCGCGGTGCGTGCAAACCACCTCGAACTTCTCAACCGCGTAGCACAGCTGCTTGAGCGCCTTCTCGAGCCTGGCTGTGTCCACGCTGTTCGGGGCGTCGACGATTACCACCTCGGGGCCTTCCTCGGTCGCTGCAACAAGGAATGCCTTCATCTCTCGGCCCTTGGGGTCGAGGGACAGGGAGGCCATGAGCCAGTCCGCCTTCTGCATGTCCTCCGGCTCTGACCCTCCAAGGCGTTTGAGAGCCTTCACGTAGGGGTTGAGGAGGCTCCCCACCTCCCTGCCCACCTTCCCGCGAAGTGGGAGGGGCTTCGGCGGCCCGTTTCCCTTCTGGAGCGCTCGGCGTCGCAGGGCGGACTCGGCCACTGGGCCCGTCTCCCCCGGGAGGCGAAGGAGGCGGTCCTTGGCGTCCTCCAGGATCTGGCCCCAAGCCGCGGGGGGCTCGAGGCGCTCCCACCCCTCGGTGGCCAGCGCGTCGTGAACCTTCTTAACCTCCTCGCGGGTGAGCCAGTCGGCCACCTCGCTGTGGTAGGTCCGCACGAAAAAGGAAGTGACTCTGCACCGAGGGTGTTCTTGGGGCTTCTTTTGGTGAGCCACGCCTTCACGTTCTGGGTGTCGGTGACGTAGAAAACCAGCTCGCCTTCCCACTCGGGGCCCTGCTTCGTAGCCAACGCGACCACCGCCAACAGCTCAACCACCGCGATGATCCAGCCCTCCTCGCTGCTCTCTCCTCCAACCGCCTGGCTCAAGGCCTCGAGCAGGGGCTTGGCGTCCGTGGCCTTCGTACTCTGGCTTGGGCGGAACTCCTTCAGCGGCTGCCCGGCCCCAATCAATGGCGCCAATCGACGAGGTGGTAGCGTCGCCGCCCGTCCACCTCGTAGCGCGCGCCGCCCCGGGCAGCGCAAGGCGCTCACGTAACTACTGAGAGCGCTTGTGCGAAGCTCGCCTGGAAGGTCGTGCCCCAAGCCTCGGGGACGTCGAAGAGCATCCCCAGGAAGCTCACGGAGGCGCCCCACTCTTCCCAGGCAAGCTCGACCTCCTCGGGGGTGCCTTTCGGCTCGGCCCAGCTCGTACCACTGCTCAAGAGCCGGTCCAGAGCCGGCAGCTCCGGGCGGAGCGCGGGCTGCGCTGATGCCCAGAACTGAGCGCAGCCTCGCAGCTCCTGGGCAACCTTCAGTGGGACCCGCCTCGAGCCACGGAGCTCTGGGAGGGCAAGCAGGTACTGGGCCTTGATGCACTTGGGCTCCGGGAGCCTGACCACCTTCGTGTTGAAGTTCATGCGGGAGCCCCAGATCACATGCTCGGCGGCGAACTCCCCTTCCACATCCAGCTTCTCCTCGTTGACCGCGTCCGGACCCCAGACCCTTTTCATGGCCCCGTCGAGCTCTTCGGCCGAAAGCCAGGGCCTGAGGCCCACCAGGGGCTCGAGGACCACACCGTCGTCCATCAGCCACTTGGAGGCGCATTTGACGGTGTCGTTGATCTTCGGCTCTGGTGGTTTCCTCCTCTCGTGCTCGTTCTTCGCCGCCCAGGCGAATGCCATGTGCTCCCCTGGGCTGCCGGCCCAGCCGAAAACCAGCACGCCGTGGATGAGGATCACGCGTCCAGGCACCCCGACCTCCTTGCCTGGGAGCGTCGTCCCAAGCTCCGGCACCGCCGCCGGCTCCAGGTGGTGCCACTTGAAGGCCCTGGCCACGTCCCTCTTCGCGACCACCTGGGGGACGCCTGGGTGCCTCGCCTCCCACCACAGGCTGAGTCGAGCAAGCCCTCGGTGGAAGGGGCTGCTTGGCTGGTGGGTGCTGCTCCTTCGGGACGAAGGCGCTGGCCGCGCGCATGTCGTGGATCGGTCGGCCCTCCTTCGAGATGGTCCGGTCTGGGAGCATCTTGGGGACCCTCCCGCTGGGAGACTCGACCAAGGCTGAGGCTGCGAGCACGTCCTCGACCTCGTCGGAGGCCCGAAGGACCACTCCGTAGCGGCTATCCTTCCAGGCCTTCTCGAACATCTCCAAAGCGTGGTCCACCGCCGAGGAGTGTGACTTGGCCTGCGCGCGCACCCGCTCCTCTGTGCGTCTCACTGAAACCCCTCGGGTGGCCATCGCTCGGAGATAAGCCGCATGGTGGGGGTCCAGGGACCTCTGCACCTCCTCCTCGAGCACGCCGCCCAGGGGGTTGCCGTGGAGTTCCTCGCGCGCATGCTTCAGCAGCGTCGCGGCTTTCTCCACACTGCCGGCGAGCCGGAGAAGGGCGTCGCACCGCCTCGGGGACCCTCTCCGGCTGGAAGTCTGGGTGGTGGGCGCACCACTTGACGTAGGAGCGCGCCTCCTCCTGCTCCTTCTCCTCCCCAGTCGGCGCAGGCATCCCTTCCAGCGGGGGGCCTCCGCAGCGGCCTCCTCCGCGCGGGGGCGCCAGCCAGGGCGGCGGCATCATCGGCGGCATGCCCGGTGGCCGGCAGACCTGGCCGGGGAGGAGTGGGCGCCATCCCCTCGGCCTCTGCAGCGGTTGGACTGCGCGGGGCTGAGGCAGGGGTGGCCCAGCTGGCTCTTCCTGGCGAGGCTTGGGCCGCAGGGGGCGCCCCTTGGTGGTGGCTTGATCCAGTCGGGCGCCCAGCGATCTCGGCCTGGGCCTGGGCGTGGGCGCCTCCCCAGGCGCCCCCATGCTGCCCGCGCTTGCCTCGCCGGGGGCCCCAGGCCTGTCGGCGGCCCGCCGAGCTGCCTGCACGAACGTCTCCGCCGAGCGGCTCCGCCTCACATGCGCGGCCTTACGAGGGGCTGCGTCGGCGGACCCGCCTCGTGGGAAGCTGGCCAGGCCGGGGGAGGCCTCGAGGGCCTCGGGAGGCGGCGGTGCGCTGGGCGGCGGCTCGGGGTCGGCCACTGGGGACGGGCCCCCGCTGCCGCTCGCGCCAGGGGAGCTCCGGAAGGGCTCCTCCTCTCCTCGCTCTGCTGTGGCCGCTTGCCCCGGCCAGAGGCTCAGAGGGCCCGAGTCCTCCGGGAGGGGTGGGGCCAGTCCTGTTCTCGTACCCGCATACGGCTCCTCCACAGCTTCGCTCTCCGAGCTCTCGACGAGGGCTGCGTCGTCGAGCAGGGAGTCCTCCTCCGCCTTCTCGTATACAGTTCTTGGGCGCTTCTTCGCAGGGGTGTCGCCCAGCTCTCCTGCCTTCGCCATCTCGCGGGTCAGCTTGTCGAGGATGTCGACGTACTCGCCCGCTACCTCCCCCTGCTCCTCGTAGGGGGTGCCAGTCCAGCTCTGCGGCAGGTCCTCGAACATGGAGCGGATGCCCTCAATCAGGAGCTCGCGAGCTTTCCTCCCCCGTTCTGGCCCGGTAGGATCGCTAGCAAGAACCCTGAGCAAATTGTTCAGGATGCACTTGTTCTCCACGCCCAGAATGGCTAAGGGGAGAGGGGTCTCGTCTTCCCATGCCGGGACGAGCGGGGTGGCCGCGCTCTGACCACTGGGGGGCCCGGAGCTGGCGCGGCGGGGCTGCCTGGCTGGTGTCTGCTCTCCCTCACGCTCGCCTGCCCCCTCGCTCGGCGAGCTCGCCGGCGCTCCTTCGCCTCTGCCAGTTGCATCTGCAGCTCCTTGATGCGCCTCTCCCCCTCCCCCTCCACGGCGCCCGCCTCGGCCGCTCTTGGCTTCAAGCTTCCCCCTGATGCTGTCCGGTTTCATGCTGTCCGCCGAGCTGCCGCCGCTGCTGGATCCTCCAGCGGGGGCCTCCCGGCTCTGCCTCTGGAGGGCCTGAGCGGCTGCCAGCTGGAAGCGCCTCCCTTCGGCGCGTCTCCCCCAGGCGTATGCGAGCTCTGGGCTGCCGAAGCCTTGGGAGCGGGCACGGTCCGCGATCCTCAGCGCGACGCTGCGGTGGGAGGTGGGGGCGTCCTCGTCTTGACGCCAAGGCGCCTCCTCGCGCTCTTCACCCTCGGGTCTCTTGGCCCAGCGCGGTGCCCAGCTCGCCCAGCTCTCGATCTCCTCGCGCCCAGTCCAGAGGATGAGGCGGCCCCCTGAATCGACCCGATCGCCATCTGCCAGCGGCGGTCCTTCTGCCCCTGCGGTGCCCCCCTCGTCGGCATAGGCGAACAGGTGGAGCTCCTCGGGGCTGAGAACGTCGTCGCGTAGCCACCTGCAGGTCTGGAGGACGCCCTTGAGCTCGTGGATGTACAGAGAGGCCCCGGGGATCTGCATCCACCGATCCCCTCGTTGCGGGAGGAAGACTTTGGCTGGCTCGTCTTCCTGCTGCTCGACCTGTCTGGACTTCTTGACTCTCCTGGGCGGTTCCTTTCCCTCCTCCTCTTCCTCCTCTTCGCCTTCTTCTCCTCCAGGCTCGTCATCTCCACCGTCTCCTCCGGGGCCTGGTGGGGGCGCTCCTCGGTCGGGGTCCCTCTTCCTTGCCTTGTTGCGCTTCCATCCTCCTCTCTTCTTGCCTCTATTTGCGCATTGCCACCCCTTGAGCCCAGCTGGAGGGTCATCCTCCACCTCTTTCTCCCCTTCATCCGCCGCACTGAGGAGCAGCCTCAGGATCCTGCTGGCTCCCAGGTGCTCCATCCCGCACAAGCTCAGCAACCTTTGCTTCTCCTCTCCCTTGCTGAGCGGCCAGTCCATGGCTGGCGCGGCTTGCAAGCGAAAAAGACGGGGGGGTCCGCCAGGTGAACCACGTCACCGGCCTCCGCCGCTATCTTGCCCCGAGCCCGAGTCGCGACGATGGGCTCAAGCTTCTTCAAGAGCTTAGCGGGGGGGGGTCCCGCCCCAGCCGCTTTGATGACCCCTGCCCAGGCTGCGCATAGCTTCGTCTGGCACTGGCCGGCGTAGCGTGCGCGGCGAAGTCCGCGTTGGCCGACCTGGAACCCGAGGGCGCCCAACTCCCCTCGGAGGTCCCCTGGCAAAGGCGGGGCCCCGCTAGGGACTCGCCCCCCTCCCCGCAGGTGCGGGGGGGATCGGCGCGCGATCTTGGCCACGAAGTTGTTGGCCTGGTCGTGCCCGTAGTGGAGAACCACGCCGCCCTCCAGGAGGTCCTCAAAGGTTTTCCCCGTGCGCGGCTCGACGCGGCCCCAGTGGAAGTTCGCGGGCCCGAGCTCGTCGGGGGCGTCGCAGTTCGGATCCGAGCTGCGGGGCTGCCAAGGTCTTGGCGTCTGCGGCAAGACCTTGGGCGGACACGCCCGCCAGGGCCAGCCGGTTCGTCAGGTTCAAGATGTCCTTCTGCTCGGCAGGGCTGAGGGCGATCTCTGAGTTGTTGTAGCGATCGATCTGGGCCTTGGTCAGGTCGCAAGGGAGGGGGCCTTCAAGTGCGACATGCTCGTGCTGGCTGGTACAACGCCTCGCCAAAGAGAGTGCCCAGGGGTAAAGGCCCTTCGAAACCATCCTAGATGTGAGCTTGCGGTGCCTCTTTGTAGGCCCCTCCGGGGGCCCGAGGCCCCATTCGCACATTGCGACCGAGATGATCCTGGCTCCTGTGCGCTCCTGTAATTGCTTGATCCTGGCCCGGCCCCAAATCTTCGGGTAGCGTCCGTCGCTGGCTGTGTTCTCAAGCACCCACTCCCGGCCGTTGGCGTCGAGGCGCTCGCAGAGATCGGCGGCGAAGTCCGTCATGATGTTACTCTCGATCTCCGCCTGACTGCTCCCGTCTCCGTCTGGATGCTCAAAGGCGCGGGTTCCGCCGTTCTTGGGGCACCAGGCCGAGTGGGTCGTGCACGGCGGGGCCAGCTGGTAGACGTTTGCCTCGTCGGGCCCGGGGGCGGCGCCTGCGTCCAGAAGGAGTCGCCCCCGCACTTGTGGGTCTAGGACGTTGCGATGATCCTGTGGCCCTGCCTGGGCCAGAGGATCCTTGAAGTATTCCACTGAAGGGGCCGTCTGGAGCCCGGCGTCGCGCATGGCCTTCGTCCAGTCCCCTGTGCCGGCGAAGATCTCTCGGGCGCGGATGCCCCAAGCGAAAGCTGGCCGGCGTAGGAGAGGCGCGAGGTTGGAGAAGCCCTCCCCCTCAGGCTCTTGATTCCCGACGGCGCCTTCGCGCGTCGGGAGCTGCGCCTGCTGCATTGCAGCGCATGCAAGAGGGTGGCCGGCTCGGCACCACCGGGCCTGCAGCTTCTTCTGCTTCCAAGTAAAGCTCCCAACCTACCGTAAGCAGCTCCCTGACGGGCTCCCCGGCGAGCGTCCAGGTCTTGAGGATCTCTCCGAAGGCCCGGCCCCGCAGGTTAGCTCCCTGGCTGGTGGCGTTCGGCGGCCGGATGACCCTCATGTGGCCTCTGTGGATCATGACGTGGACCTCCTTCTCGCTGGCCTGAGTAGGCAGGACGGAATCTATCTCCAGCTGGTTCCAGCGGTTGATTCTCCAGACCCTAACGGTGGTCTTGCTGAGGGCCTTCAGCGGGAAGACGGCGATGCACCTGAAGTCCTTGTCGTGATGAGGATGCTGGACGTCGCGGCAGTGCATCCGGAGCTCGGCCTCGCGCGGGGAGACGAAGGGTGGTGCATCTCCCAGCGCGGCGGAGGCGGCTGTTGCACCGCCCCAGAGCTCTCGGCGGAGCTGAGCAGCCAAGGCCTTAACGGCCGGCGCATCAGGCCCCTTGTCTTCCCACAGCAGCGCTGCCGCAAGGTGGAGAACTAGGCACTGCCTCAGCTCCGCGTCACCTCCCTTGAGGCCCAGCCTGGTGCGCATCTCCTCGTCGGGGTGGAGCTCATCCTGGAAGTCGAGGTAGTCCCACTCCTGGTCGAGCACGGTGAGCTTTCCGCGTCCCACCCCGGCCCCCGTGTCCCAGGTGGCGCTGCCGATGCTGAGGTCCTGCGTGCTGCTCCGCCTGGCCTTCGACCCGATCTTGTCGAGGGCCCGACCTGCCTCCTCGGCGAGGGTTGGCCCCCCGTTGCGGGTCGCCTCCAACAGGATCTCCTCCATGCCCAGCTCGCTGTCCTCAGAACGAGCGTGAGTGAGCCTGGCTAAGACGTGGGAGTGCAGGCAGTCGCTGATGTCACCCAGTGCTGCCAGGATTCCGTCCTCCAGGATCTTCTCGATGATCGCCCGCCTCTCGGCGGCGGCGGGGTGAGCAGTCTCCCCGGCGCCTACCACCGCAGGGTCCTGAGCGCGCGCGTCCAGCAACCAGTCCCCCCCAGGGCCTTGAACTGCTTGCCTGAGCTCCTCCTCGAGGGCGGTGGTCTGGATGTCGTCGAAGGCTGCTGGGGGTGCCCACACTGCCGGTGGGCCTCCCGCGCGGCTGCCCCCCGAGGCCGCCCCTGAAGCCTCTCCAGCGCCCCCATCCAGCACGTTTGCTGTCCGCCTCGGCCTTGGCCTGTGCTCGGAGCTGCGCGACCCGTCCGTCGAACGAGGCGGGATCGACCTTCACCCCCGACCGTAGGCCACCGCGCCGGACGAGCTGCGCCTGCACTGCCCAGTCGAGGCTGCCAAGCCCCTTGATGGCCTCGTGCGAGCGCGCGCAGGTCCCCGCCGCCTTGGGGCAGCCGGCCCAGGTGCAAGCGCCCCAGCAGATGACCTTCCCGTTCTTGTCGCGGGGGGCGTGCTTGACGGACCGGCCGATCTCGCTGGAGGTCAGCGCCTTGCCGGCAGGGTAGGCCCGAGCTGCGGGCCGCTTCTTGGCTGCGGCCTTCTTGGAGGCGGCTCCTGCTTTCCCGGTGCCTGGCCCAGGGGCGGTCGGCGTCTCCTGGCCAGCTGGCGTCGGCTCCTCAACCCTCCCAGCCTTGGGGGCGTTTGGAGGCCCAGCGTGCAAGTTCTGGTGCAGGAACCTCTGAAGCCGCCGAGCTTGGCGCGGGACGCACACCACCTGATAGTAGCCATCCGGCGCGTCGAGGTCGCACACGTTCGGGAACGTCAGCCAGGCGCTCCCAGTCGGTCCTGCGGGGGCGAGAGCGACGGTCTTGATGTCCTCCCTTCGCGGGCTAGAGAGGCCCAGGATCCGACAAACCTCTCTGCGCTTCTCCCGAAGCTGCTCACACCAAGTCGCGGCGAGCTCCTCCCACAGACTGTACATGTAGTCGGCGGGGAAGGCCACGTCATCCTCCTCGTAGACCAAGCGTGAGGTTTCCAAGGCCCGACGCCTCTCCGGCTCGCGCATGCGCCCGTAGACTAGCCCGAAGACGGTAATGGCGTTCTCGGCTTGCCTCACCCACTGAGAGAAGACGACTGGATGCCGAGGGCGCGGCTCGAGCTTGCACGAAGTGGGCATGGTGTAGGCGTCGAAAACTTCCGCCTTGCAGCGCGGGAAGTCCGCCACGGAGATCGACCACTCGGCCAAGTCTTGATGGTCTCGACCTCCCCAGCAGAAGGCCGCGATGCCGTCCGCCATCCTGTTGGTCACCCTGGTGGGCCAGTTCACCGCCTGCATCACATGCTTGGCGTGCTCGCAGGCACGCTTGAGCCCGTGGAACAGCTCCCGACCAGCAAGCGCGCCGCAAACTTCCAAGTCGAGGGCGTCGCAGCCTCGGGCCAGGTAGACGTCCAGCTCTTCGGCCCGCCCGATGGCGCCGAGAGCCCCACGTTGAGCGACCTTCTCTTCCTCGCCAGATCTGCGCAGGCTGTCCACCGCTTGCCACAACCTCATGTTGTCCAGGTGCTGCTGCTCCTGACCGTTTTGGAGGACCTGCGCGTAGGTGGCAATGGCGGCGGAGGGGTCGTTCTCTCCAGCTCCTGCGGCGCACCTCCGATCTGGCTGACCTGGGGGCTTGACCAGCCCCCCCTGCCCGTAGGCACCTCGGTTGGTGAACCTCTGCCCGAGGTTCGGGACGAGACCCGGCATCAGGCCTGGAGGCGCGAGGCGCGAAGCCCCAGGAACCCGCACGCCAGGCGCGGTGGCCAGCGGCGGTAGGGGCGGGGCGCTGGCTGCCGCACCCAGCCCAGGGGGCGCAGTGGGCTGGCTTGGCTCCTGGCTGGAGCCGGGGCGGCGCTCGGCGTCGAGCTTCAGGAGACCGCTGGCAAGCTGTGGGCTCACGCTCTCGTCTCGCTCGGCCCGAACGCGTTCTAGCATCTGTTCCCACCTGTCGGCATGGGTCTGATACTTGACCCGCTCGTCGGCTCCGCTGTTGCGCATGAGGCGCTGGGTATACTTGATGAGGTGCTCCAGAACGACGGCGACGCCCTCGTCATACCCAGCTGCGACGCTCTGCAGCGCGGGGGCGTCGTCTGACCCCTCCTCGTGAGCAGCCAGGCACAGCCCCAGCATGGCCTCTCCGGTGTTCTCCTCCTCCCGGGCCTTTCCGGGGCTGCGAGAGGAGCGGCGCGGGGCGGAGGCGGCCCGAGCGCGCTCCTCGTCTGAGCCCCATCCAATGCCGAAGGGCGGCTTGGGGGAGCTGCTGCGGTCGAGCCGCGTCCAGTGCTTCTTGAGCTGCGTGTCCATCCCGTCGTCGGCGAGGGGCTGGGCGCTGCTGGCATCGCCCGCTGCGCCAGCCGGGTGCCGGCAGACCAGCTGGTCGCCGCGGGCCCGGAGTTGGGCCCACTGGGCGCGGCCGATCTTCTCGGCCCCCCCGCCTACCGGGACCCCATTCCACGGGCGGAGCTTCTCCCACACAGTCCTGCTCACGACGATACCGTTAACGCTGATCCCAAGTTCCTCTGCGCCAAGGGGCAGATGATGAAGGAGTTCCTCTAGGTATCCTGTTGGCAGCTTGCCCTGGTCGCTGACGGCGGGGGCGTGCTCGATCCCCGCGGCCTCGAGGGCAAAGCAGATCTGCTCGATGTCGCCGGACGAGTGGCCCTTGGCACCCGGCTCCTCGACGTCGACCACGGTCAGGCTGCGGTCTCCCAACGGGCCTTCTCCAGGCCTTGACCTGCCCAGGAACACGACCCACTGCGGTCCAGCCGCCCACTGCACTCGAACGCGCAGGACCATGTGGTCGCGCGGGTCCGTCTCCTCGCGCGGGGCGGGGCTGGCGCTCCGCGGCAGAGGCACTCTTGGGGGAAGTGAAGCCTCGAACCGAACGCTGGTGGGCAGGGCCCGCGGCGCTGGCGACGCCTCGCAGGGGGGGTGGGCTTCCTGCTGCTTGCCCACGGCGAACCTCGGGCGCTCTGCTGCCTTCTGCGGGAGGCGCCGCCGCCGCGGGAGCCCCTGGCTCGCGCGCCCCGCGGGCTGCGGCCGCGGGCGACTCGACGCCTCAAGCCCGAGAAGAGTCCGCGGCTGGGCGCGACAGCGGTGGCCTGCGCTGCCCTGCCAGCCCCCCCACCCAGGTGCAGCAGGCAGAGCGGCACACCCTTGGCGTTGCCAACGGCCTGGCGGTAGCAGGTCACCTGGGAGCATTTGTCTTGGTTCCTGGAGGCCCTGTAGACCTGCGAATGATGGGCACAGAGGTGGGCAAAGGGTGTCCTCCCGTCGCTGGGCGGCGGAAGGTCGGAGGCCTGGCCGTCTTCTGTAAGCAGAGTAGTTGGCTCGGCCTCCGCGGCGCCCCGGCAGCAGCCGGGGGCCAGGGGGCGGGCGCCCCCACGGAGCACGATCCCCACCCGGACCGCCTCGCACGGCTTGTCCTCGGCCTCCACCTCTGACTCGGACTCCTGATCAAGAACCTCCGCGACACTTCCTGCAACGCCTGGCTCCGCAGCGCCTGTCTTGCGACGGCGACGTCGCCGGCAGCAGAAAGAGCAGCCGCAAGACAAGGGGCAGTACATGAACACGATGACTCGCCACGTGCCGCGCCCAAGGTCCGTGAAAGCCCGCCAGAGCAGGAAGATGCCTCGGCATGACGTGGACTTGGCATGGGAGCCGATGTCCACGATCGCCTCGGAGTCCAGAGCTGCGCGCTCCTTGCAATGGATCTCCCTGGGCCGGTCCGGGCAGGCCATGTTGCGGCAAAGGTGGATCGCGCGGCCCTCGAGCGTCTCCAGCTTCTGGCGAAGCGCGCGAGAACTGGCCCCCTTCACGCTCAGGTAGTCCACCCAAAGGCCGGTCCGGTCGATCCTCCTGGGCTCGGCGAGGTCGATGCGCACCCGCGCGACGTGGTCGTCAATCTTGACCAACACGTCGTTCGGCCTCCTCCCCGTCCCACGGCCTTTCACCTTCTTGCTGTAGTACTCGGTGGTCGCGGCGGGCCCGGTCTCTGGCCCCACCCAATGGATCTGGGCAAGGGCAGGCGGAGCCGGCGGCAGGTAATTACCTTTCGGCAGCTGCATCGCCAGGCTCTCGCCGGCGGCAATTGAAGCACCGCGCCAGAAGACCGATCAACCAGAGGGCTGCCGCGCAGGGGGCCAGCAGCGTCCGGCAGACGTAGGTGAAGAAGGCGAGCGCCGCGCGAAAGGCCAGGAAGATGAACGTCCACGCCACCACTGGCCAGGCGGCCCCGAAGACCGCCAGGCCCAGCTTGTCGAGGCCGTAGAAAAACCAGCCGCCCTCCTTGGTCAGCCAGCCCGTCCCGGCGTGGGTCGAGAAGGCGCCCCCGAGGCTGTCCAGCTTCTCGTACGCGCCGCCGCCCATGCCGCTCATGCGCCAGGCCCAGATACCCTCACCCAAGGGTGTCCAGCCCAGCACCCAGACGCCCCAGCCGCCGATCCAGGACTCCTCGCCGCTGGCGCCGCCGGTGGCGTTGCTGGTGTTGCCGACTCCTCCGGCGGCATGAGTGGGGGGCCGAGGGGGCGCGCCCGGCGGCCCGCTGTCGGGCGGCGCCTGGGTGCTACCAGCAGCCTCGCCTCCTGCCTCCTGCTCGCCGGTCTCCGCGTCGTACTCGGAGTCGTC
>CAUYUJ010015527.1:717787-745287 GCA_963575745.1 Prorocentrum cordatum | reverse complement strand
AGTAGCCTCTGCACTTCGTCTCGGATCGCGGCGCCGTTGGGATCTTCCCCTGCAGGGGAGCTACGGGCCGTCCCTACGAAATCGATCCTGCTGGCAGCCAGAAAAGTCTTCCACCTCGTGTTGTTAAGCTGCTTGGGCCGAGCGAAAAGCTTGACCTCCGCGACGCGCCCCTGGCCACGCAGGTCTGACAGAAACTGGGCCACCTTCTCGATGGCCACGTTGTCGCCATCGATCAACAAGACCGTCGGGCCAACATGCGCCTCCACCTTCCTGCTGTGACTGGGACCGCGCGCCTTCCCGGCCGCACTGCGGACCTCGCCCCCGGCTGAGAGCGTGAGCCTTGTGCTGCGCGGGAAACCCAGGCCTCCGACGACGTGATTATGTTCAGTACGGGATCCCTGGACCCGATCCCTCTCCTCGGTCCTCCTCGATCCTCCCCCCCCGTCCACGATCCCCCTCCCTCGATCCTCTTTCCCCTTCCGCTTCCTTGTCCCCCTCTGCTTGCCAGACCTCCAACGCTCTGATTTTGTTGTTCACTCACAACGTAGACCCCCAGAGGTCTCGACCCCTTCCGCTCTCGACCCCTTCCCAGAGAGCCGTTCTTCATCCAAGTTCGATTTGTTGACAGCCCCGGAGCCCGAAACTGGCCGCCCGACGTCGAACATTGCACCAAAAACACACACGCCCGGCTGCTTCAAGACGGAGAAGGTCTGGGATCTTGGTAAAATCGGAGGGCACCACTCCAGCCTGCAGCGCGCCAGCCCATGCCCACGGGCGGCGACCCTCAGCTGACGCGCCCTCAGAAGCATAATTATCAAGCTCTCTGGGAACGCTTCTCCTCGGCGGGAGCCCTTGAGCCGAAAGCAACGCCGGTCCTCAAAGTTCCTCTCCCCTCGGGCCCCCCAGGGAAGCAGCTCTCCACCCAAGCTCGAGAACCCCCAGATACCCCGACGGAAAAAAATGGTGCTGTTTTGACCAGCACGCATCCCTGCTGTAGACAGGCCGTTGTCGACCCCGACAGCGCTGACCCCCTCAATAACACTGTCTCGAGAAGAGCGCATCGCTCTGCGGCATCGTGTACGAAAACATCAGTCTTAGGATCCATCTCGAGACTGTGTTGTCGAGGGGGTGGCCGCTGAAGGTGTCGAAGATGGGCTCATCGAGACTGTACTCCATCGACACAAGCGAAAGCTGCCCGAGAGATGGCAAGACGGAGGGGTGCTCCCACCTTCTCCTCCTCCTCCTCCTCCTCCTCCTCCTCCTCGTCCTCCTCCTCGTCCTCCTCCTCCTCCTCCTCCTCCACCTTTTCCTCCTCATTCTCCACATATTACTGCACCCGTCGTGGAGACCAGAATATCCAGAGCACCACCCCCCATCCTTCAACACGTACCCACGACCCCGACTCAGATTCCTCCTCGTCCCACTCCTCGACATGTCATCCTTGTTCCGTGTCCCAACCCCCGCCAGCTTTCTCCCCACGTGCTTTCTCGATACTCGAACTCCAAGGCTCTACTTCTGACGATCACTCTGTGCGCTCCCCCTGTCGTGCAGCATCCCGAGACAGGTCCGTCACCACTTCGTCACTCCGGCTGGACGATCACTCGGTCCAGGTGCGACCAGCTGGCGTTCTGGTGCAGCGGCTTTAAAACTCCCGTGGTAGCCCCTGACGCGGGTACAGGCCAGCAAGCGGCAAAGCAAGAGCATGATGTCTGAGTGTCGAGGGCGCGGCGTTTGAATAAATTGTGAAAGAATTCCAAGCGAGAGCGCGATTCCTGCATAAAGTGTAATGAAATCACGCGCGGGAGCGCGATGTCTGAATAATTTGTGAAGGGGTCTAAAGCGGGAGCCGTTGTTGTTGTTGTTGTAGTTCGGGGGCCACGGGGCCCACTTTGATCCTCCATATGCTCCCTGCTTTTATATGTTTATATGTGTATGTGTGTATATATATATATATATATATATATATATATATGTATATATATATAAGTATACATATATATATAGACATGTGTAATGTAATATTAATTAAAATAATAGCAATACTATATATATGTTAGTTTTCTCAAACCCAAGAAAGAAAGGAAACAAACAATAATAGCCCCGGGAAGGGGGACTCCACGTGGAAAAATACCAAGTGCGCGGGAGGGGGATCAACAATCAATATTACTCAGCTTTGAGATTCCAGCACCAGAAACGACAACAACAACTACAACAACAACAGCAACAGCAACAGCAACAACAGCAACAGCAACAGTAGCAACAACAACAGCAAAAAACAGCAACACCAACGCCAACAACCGCAACAACAACAAAAACAGCAGCAGCAACAAGAACAACAACATCATCATCATCAACAACAACAACAGCAACAACAACAGCAACAACAACAAAACAACAACAAAACAACAACCAAACAGAAACACCACAACAATAACGACAATCAGGTTAAGACTGCTTGCTTCTATCTGCTCGCGTGCCACTCAACACATATATCCTGGACCCTCGACACCCGCACTCTTCGCCCTCGGCTGTAACCTTTGGGGATATTTGATTCTTACCTGCAACGCTTATTTCGCGCAGCCCCTGAGGCAAGGGAAAGACAGGACAAGGAGTCTGCGCGCCCGCTCCGGAAACCAGAGCGGTCCCCAGTGGGGCAGAAGTGCATCCAGCGGATGGGAGAAAAAAACGCATCTGGTGAAAACGCACGCAGGGAGGAAGGCAACTCACCCATCCAACGAACCCCTCCATCGCAGACGAGGTCGCCCGACGGATCTGCCGGCTGTTGTCTGGAACCACGTTATCCAGTTCAGTAGTCGTTTGCTATATCTGTTCTCTGTCGAAAAAGATGCGAGCGGCGAACACTTCTTTGCGGGTATCTCGTACTGCAACCCAGCTTCTGGTGGAATGTGGAACAGTAATCCTCGATCCTCTGGGTCGAGCGCTTGATGTCATCTATGTAGGATTCGTCCTCGCCCCTTGCCTTGCGTAGCATGCTACGTAGCATCTTCCTCCATGCAACTTGGAGTCTGTCTCTGGGGACGCAGCATCCAGTGTCCAACACTCGCAAGCGTAGAGCGAGACCGGGCTCACGACGCTGTCGAACAGGCGCAGGCGCCTCCGCAAAGGGTACGACCGGGAATGCAGAACGTTCTCAAGTTTGGCGAGTGCTCTCCACGCAGACGATAATCTATGTGTGAGCTCAGTTTCGTGGAAGTCGTGCAGAGAAAGCTGCATTCCCAAGTATCTCTCCGAATCCCTGGGTTTCAGGATCTCGACGCCCTCTCCAAATATGCTCACTGTCATACTTGAATGGCCCGTAGAATTTGTAAGAATCTCTGTTTTCCCAAAATGAATCACAAGTCCGTACCAGCAGGCCTCCTTCAAATCCCCGAGCATGTTCACAACGCCTGCCCTGCTACATGCCAGTAAAAGAACGTCGTCTGCACACCGTAGATTCGTCAGCGGGTCCTCCGCAAAATCAACGACGAAGCCATAATACGGCCCAGTTCTGCGCTGATTGAGGCCGCGCCATCTATTCTCCAATGCGCAAAAACATAATTCCATAACAGCGATGAATAATAATTCCGATACCCGATCGCCTTGTTTCACCCCCCGGGACAAGTCGAATCTCCCCGATTCTTCTCCTGCCACGACCGTGACCTTTTGGTGGCAACACAACTTCTGCAGCAGGGAAATAGAATTGGCGCCCACTTAAGTGCACACAGAACCTCCCATAGCGCAGAGTGTTCTCAGTGCTACACGCTTTCTCAAACTCCACGAGAGCCATCCACAACGATTGACTCCATCCTGCACCTCCTTCAGTGAGCAGCGTCAGCGTGAATAGATGGTCAACTGTCGCGTAGCCCTTCCTGTACACAGCCTGGTCCGGGCTTTGCGCGGAAATAATTGCTGGCTGAAGCCCGTCGCACAACAGCCGGGCGAACAACTTATACAGAATTGGCAATATGGCCATGGGCCTGTAACTGTTTGCAAATAGAAAGTCGTTTTCTTTTTTTTTTAAGGCCACGAGCCGCGTTCGCGTCCAGGTTTCCGGCAGCTCCGCGCCCTTCTGTACTATACATCGTTGAATGAACTGAGAAGCGCACTCCGAAAAGTAGCGTTCGATGCCTTCAGCATTTCTGCAGCCACCCCAGATTTGTCTCTACACTTCCCACATTTCATAATCTTCAGAGCCTGTTCTAATTCTTCGAATGTAAAAAGGCGGGATTCCTTCAAGAACAGGGTTGAAAGTGCTACTCGAGCTGCTTTTGCTGGCGTAGAGCTTCTCATAGAAGCAAGCGAACACCACTGACATACTGTTTCGATCTACGCGCTCAATGCCAGCATCGTCTTTGATCGCTGCGATGTGACGTTTCTTCGCGGGCCCTCCCACAGCAGCGAGTCCGGATATGCCTCGAAAATCTGTCAGACTTCGGCCAATGCGTGCCTCCCGGGTTTCTTTCAGCCTGCGGTGAATTACTTGTTTGATCTTCTTGTTTATCTCCAGCTGGCGTGTCTTCTTCCTTTCGGCGTTTAGGTCGGACCGTCTTCGCAGGCCTCGCCGCTCTGCACTCAGACGCTTCAGCTCCTTATCTGTGTCATTGGATGTATGCGCCTTGGCCGGTTCTGGAAAAACTTCCTCCTGTGTGCTGACCATGCACCTCTCCAGTTGATTCGTGTGTTCACAGTACTTCCTGTGGCGGCTGGTTCGGATGCGAACTTCGTGTCCAAGACTTCGCCATATCTCTTGGCATCAACTGCCGAACTCCAGTTGCTTCGCCGCTGCTGCACAACAAGTGTCTCTGGGGCGCGCACAAACATGCGTAGCTCGACTGGTCGATGGTCAGAGTATCCAGCCAATGGCACACCTTACAGCAAACCATCTCAGAAGCAGCCCGGGAGTTCAGTAACACGTACTCTAACTGTTTCTTTGAATACTTATTCGAGTAAGTCCACAGGCCATCCGCTTCCACAGGGTCAAAGGTGTTCGCCAAAACAAAACCGCGTAGAATGCAGAAGTGTATCACCCACTCCCCGTGCGTAGCGCGCTTCCTGCTAGGAGCTAGGATTCGGTCCGATAGTGTCTTGCTCCCCTTTCCCCCATACACGGGCCCACTTCTGCGTTGAAGTCTCCAGCAATCAAGCATCTGGGCGCCGTACAGCAGTCCGAATACAAAAGATTATCCAGAATCGAATACACAGCTTCGACATAACAGTCGTCCAGCTTCGAATGCGGCGTGCAAGCGCCAAAAACTCGGGTAAACACATCGCTTACGACCATATCCAGAACTGCAACTCGATCGCAAACTGCCCGGAAAGACTTGTAACGCCATCTTTTGTTTAACAATATGCCGATCCCGTTTTTGCCATTGCTTCCGCCGCTCCCGGACCATGTGTGGCCGCCCTCTATGGTGAACACATATCTGGCGTCTTCGGGCCACGTCCCTTTGAAAAGAATGACATCCCAACTTATGCTCTTAAGCTCGCAAAACAAAGCCTCAAGCCTTTCTTCGAACATTATGAAACAATGGACGTTGTAAGTTATTATTGTAAGTGGGACGCTGCTGGAAATCGAAGACCTTATTGATGATGCTTTCCTTGTACGGGTACTTTGGGGCGCGCTGCATGCTCGCCCCTCCTCCTGGGACCCTGTGGCCCTCTCTCGCTTTTGCTTCCATGACGAGATGGCAAGGGAAGAGAGGAAGGATGGAAGGAAGGACAAGGGGGAGGGAGGAGGATGGAGCACAGGCTAGGAGCAGAAAACACGTGGCAGAACCGGACGGGCAGATCGGGCGGGTACACCCTACCAGGCGGGTCGGGAAGGAGGGCCCAGGCGGCCAGGGTTGCTCAAGCTTGCGTCCTGCATGAATCGCGAGGCAGTCTCGAGCGACAGCTCGATTCCCAAATCAATCGTGCGGAAATCCACAGTGACAGCGTGACTCCTGAATGTCGACGGCGCGGGGTCTGAATAAATTGCGAGGAAGTCCCACGCGAGAGCGCGATTCCTGAATACATTGTGAGGAAGCCCCGCGCGAGAGCGCAATTCCTGAATACATTGTGAAGAAGTATCGGGCGGGAGCCGTTATTGTTGTACTTCGGGGGGCCAACAATGCAGTTTGACCCGATGATGAAGTGAGGATTATAACCATGATGATGACGACGGTGAAGATAGTGATGATGAATATCATTATGATGGTGATGGTGATGATGATGACTATGATGATGATGATGATGATGATGATGATGATGATGATGATGATGATGATGATGATGATGATGATGATGATGATGATGATGATGATGGGGATGATGCTGATGATGATGATGACGACGATGGTGATGATGATGATGATGATGATGATGATGATGATGATGATGATGATGATGATGGAGAAGATGGTGATAATGAGAATGATAATGATGATGGTAATGATAATAATGACAACAATATGAATGATAATGATACTAATGAAAAATAGCAACAACAACAACAATAACAACCTTAATGATATGAATAATAATGATAGAGATGATGATGATGTCCGCGATGCACGCTGGCGTCAAGCCTAGCAGCGCAGCCTGAAAATCTCGACCGGTGCAAACCCAAAATAGTATGAGGAAACGTACGCAATGTTTGTGTCAACACTGCCAGTCGCCCCAGTCCGGCCTAATCTAATACCTACTCCGACTCGTCCTTACTAATTGGAACGCGTGCTATGGCATAGACGAGGGAGTAAACTGGAAGCAACAAAGACTACAGGAGTAAACTGTCTCTACGTGCCCGAGCTGGAAGTCTGCCCGTTCAGTCCAGTGCTCGGCGAGCCATCTGACTCTGCACATACAGGAGGATTCTTGGAGGCCTGCGAGATTTCCTACACATTCAGGAAGCGCTCTGGTCGGCCCAGCTTTGCAACTGACTCGTTGGTCAGCTCCACTCCATTTTCGGCCTCATCGACCCGCCGCGAGGCTGGGCAGTTCGCCAGGGCCGCAGGCAGAGGGATGGCCTCGACCACGGGCCCGGCCTCGTCCCCGGGATGGGCCAGAAGCAGATGACGTCCATCGTGGCACATCGTGGTCTGCAGAGTGCTGTTCACGCGCCAGGAGCCGATCTTCCTTCCGCCGTGCAGGTCCCAGCCGTCCAGCATGCCCTTGCGCAGCACCGTGAGCGTCTGGCAGGCCCCCTGCACGCTGAGCTGCATCGCCTGCACATCGCCGTAGTCGCCGGGCTCGCTCTCGTTGCACGCGGCGCCGTCGGCACCAGCGAGCTCCGCGCCACCCGAAGCACGGCAAGAGAGCTCGCCCGAGCCAGGGCGCACCGCGAAGCGAGGCTCGATAGTCCAGGCGCCGCCAGATGAGCCCCGCCGCAAGTCCGCGACGACGATCCTCGTGCCGTCCCAGCCTGCCAGCAGCGCGGCATCGCACCGTGGGTCACCGCATGGAAGCCAGGCGCCGGTGGCCATGCGCCACGCCTGCGGTACCTCAATGGGTTGGTTGAAATCGCCATCGGAGTACGAATAACCCATAGACTCCAGCTGCCAAGAAGACGAACCCTCAAAATTCAGACCACCCGGATAAGCCACCAGAGCGTCGCAGCTGCCACTCTCCCTGCACATTACAGAGTGGGCAGCAAGTCCGTGAGATTCGACAAGAGGTCCAAGTTCAACATCGTCCGCAAGACGCTGCGCTGAGTGAAGAGCCCACGGGCTGCTGAAGCTGACGTGCGAGCTGTTGCAGTGCAGGGCTGTCACTTCGAAAAAGCTGGCGGGCTCCAGCCAAGCAGCTGTGAGTCGCCGAGCGTGCCCTTCCATTTCCAGCTCCATTTCCTTATGCTCCTCCTCTATGTCCTCCTCGTACTCTTCCAGGTTCGGCCAGAGGGTGTGCACGAAATGGACAATGCCACCCACCAGCCACATCCATATCACCGTGAGTGTGAAGCGATTCACCACCTGCCACGGCACCTTCTCTGCGGAGTGCGAGGTGTGCTTCGCTCCGCCGGGCTGCCAGGTGGAATACGTCCGGAGGGGCCGCATGCTCTCGGGGCTGTCCTCGTCCGACCCCGAGCCGCCCCGCCTGCGGCCTCCGCCCGCACTCGCCGCGGCGGCCGCCGTGTTCAGCCGATCGTCCTGTATGTCCTTGGTGAAAATGTCCAGATATCCCACGGTGCGGAGCCTCTGCGGTAGCAGGTCCCCCTGATTGGGTGTGATAGTCTTCAGCACGAGGAAGAGCCACATGGCGTGCAGGAAGAAGCACGGCGTCACGCTCACGCTGAGCAGCGTCACGTGCATCGTGAAGCGGTTGGCCCACAGCGCCAGAGTGGTCCACAGAGGAGCCAGCGTGAAGGTCGAAAGGGTCAGGAGGAGGTCCCGGTAGCTGGCAACGCTCACGTCCTTGCTGCCCACATTCAAGAAGCTCTTACTGGCGTTGCTATCATCGCTGTCGTCGGTGTCATCGGGATCGGCCTGAGGGTTGCGGTTCGGATCGGCCTCGGTGTTGCGAAGGTCGAGCTTCAGCAGGAGGAGCGCAATGGCCTGCACCGCGCACAGGCTGATCAGGGCCGCACTGGGCCTCTTGCGCTGCACCGGCCCGACGATGAAATAGGACAGGGCCTGCAACATCTGGTTGATGCCGAGAGCCATGCAGACGCGCGAGTAGGCGTCGAAGCGAAGCCAGCAGCGGTGGCTCTGGGCAAAGTTGTGCCGGTGCTCCATGGTGTCCAGGGCGTTGTCAAGAGCGAGGGGCAGTTTTCCAGGCCCAGCCTTCAGCGCCAGACCCTGGCCCTGGATGTGCGACGTCTCCGTGTGCGGCCTGATGATGTCCAACGCCGCAGACTCCTCGGGGAGGCCGGGCAGCGTCGCCGCGGAGGCGGAGACGGACCCAGCGCGATACCTCTGCCCCACCCGCTGGGCGCCGCCCGGCTGAGCCGCGTCTGTGAACATGTGGTAGATGTTGCGGAAAAGTGATGTTGACTGCCGCATCGACTTCAAGTTTTCTGGGCTGGGGATTGTCAGCCGGCTGGAGTCGAGCAAGAACTCCACACCGATGGCGTGGGCGGCGACCGAGGCGTGGAGAGAGAGCCAGACCGCAAAGAGGAGGTAGCCGATGGCGCAAATGTTGCTCAGGAGGAAGATCTCGAGGATGAAGCAAGGCTCCTCCATGTACTCCTCCTCGAGGAGCTTGAATTCGCCGTAGAACGCGATGCAGAACTCCAACAGCAGAGCCCCCACAAGGTGGTACATGTCCATGCGACTGACGATGAGCTCCACCAGATCACGAACGTCCTCCCGCTTAAGCTTCTGAGCCTCAATAGCGAATTCGTAGCTTTTCATGAAGCGGTCAAACTCCTTCTCGGCAAAGACCACGGGAGACTCTCCGGCGACGTGCGAGATGGTGTCCGCGGCCAGGGTCCCGAGCCATCCGAGCACCATGACTGCAGGCGCAACTTGGCTCTAAGCCGCACCTGCCACGATCCTGGAGACGTGGGCAAACCTGCGGGTGCGGCCTGCGCCCCAGACGGCACCTATGCGCAGGTCATCTGCGCGGCAGGTTGCTGCCAGCTCGATCCGAACCCACAACAGCTTGAGCCAAGATGGCAGCGGCTGCTGATGATGATGATGATGATGATAATAACAATGGTGATGATGACGATGATGATGATGATGATGATGATGATGGTGATGATGATGATCATGATGATGATGAGCATGATGATTATGATTATGATGATGACGGTGATGATTATGATGATGATGAAGATGATGATGATGATGATGATGATGATGATGATGATGATGATGATGATGATGATGATGATGATGATGATGATGATGATGATGATGATGATAATGATAAGGATGATGATGATGATGATGATGATGATGATGATGATGATGATGCTGATGATGATGACGACGACAGAGATGTTGATGTTGATGATGATGATGATGATGATGCTGCTGATGATGATGCTGATGCTGCTGCTGCTGCTGCTGCTGCTGCTGCTGCTGCTGCTGCTGATGATGATGATGATGATGATGATGATGATGATGATGATGATGATGCTGATGAGGATGACCGATGGTCGTGATTGTATGATAGTGGTGACGATGAGGCTGCGTTGATGACGATGATGGTGATGAGAGTGCCGGAACATGGTGAGGGGAGGGGAGAGGGGGTGTGAGAGGATGTGTGTGAGGACTGCGCGGGGGGGTGGGGGGGCAGAGAAAACAAGAACCCCACTTTGGACGTGGGGGGAAAACATGAGCTTTCGGAGGTCCGCACGGATTTCTTGGGTCTGCGTAGGACCCCCTCGGCGGCGCCTCAGGCGCCGCCCCTGGCGCACGAAGTGTGCCAGGAGAGGGCGTCCAGCACCGACCACGATATCGGCGCGGACCTCTGAAAGTTTATGCACATGTCGTTCTTCCCCTTCTGGGATGATGAGGCAAGGCCGCCACCAGGATCGAGGATCGAGCATCGAGCATGGAGGAGATCGAGGATCGATTTGGCTCAAGCTCTGAGGATCTCACAGTGCCCAAGTCCTGCTCTTCAAGGGAGTGCCTGGCAGCAGTTCTGGCAGGACGGAGAGCTAATACCCGAGCCTGACATCCGGCGACTCTGAAAAATCGAGGCGGCTGATCTGATTTGAGAGGTCCAGGGGGCCCACGCATCGAACAAACATCGAAGCGCCAGCTGTCCGAGGATCGGGGAGGCAAGGCCGCCGGGTGGGGGAGGTCGAAGACCCAGACCCGCGACGTCGTGCTGTTTTCCAGGGCGTGGACTCTCACAGGTCTCGGCCCCCTCTCCTGGGCAGGCTTCCTCTACCAAGCCGTTTGGTTGACGCTCTCCGGGCTCCGTGAGGGCCGCCGGGGGCCGAGAAAGGTCAAAACTGTCCGTCGTAACCTTGGTCACGACGCGAGGGGTCAGGGGAGATCGTCCCCCACTCTCGGCCTCCCAAGGGCCCGCTTCGGGCCCCAAGACCCTCAGAGATCGATCGGGGATGAAAAACGGGATGCGCCCAGGGAGGGGTGCGGGGTCCCGGGATCGGTTTTGAGCGGATTTCGAGGGCGGGGAGGGATCGAGGTTCCAGGACCCCCAAGGTTTTTGGACGCGTCTGGCTTTTGAGTGGGCCTCCGAGGGCTGGGTGGCCCCTGGGGATCTCCAGAAACGGAGACCTCTGGAGACCCAGACGGCGGGGGGGGGGACTTGCCGTTTGGGGACTGCCTCACTCACCTGTAGACTTGTTCGGACGCGGCGATGTTGATACCTGTGCCTCACAGTTGAGACTGGGAGTAGCTCGTCGACGTCTTGCGCATAGCACGGCCGTCGCGCTACCTGTCCTCATCCACAGAGAAAGAGCAAGCAAGGGACTACCCTGCTGGGTGCGGGGCGAGAAAATACCGAATGAAAGCACGAGGCCAGAACACGAAACAGTGGCGTCAGCAGGTACCAGTGCGCGGGGGGGGGGGGGGGGAAAGGTGGGGGGGCCCCGCGGGAAGGAGGGGGGGTGTCAGCGCCGGGGGCGGAGGAGGAGGGAAGCGAACGGGGGGAGGCGTCGAGGACGCGGAGAGAAATGGTCGCAGCGAGGCTCTGCGCCTGCCTGCCTGCCTGCCTGCCCTGGCATCGAGCGCGATGGGCGAGGGCGACTGGAGCGGGGCCTTCCGTCCATGGAGGGAGGCGGAGGCGTGCGGGGACGCTGCGGTGATTTGTATTGCGGGCGGTCTGCACCTGGAGGTGCCACGGATCAGCGTCGCCTGGAGGGGTCCTGTCGCCGGCCAAAAAACACATCCTGATACTGAGCAACAAGTCCGTGGTAGGACTTCATCGGTACAGAACCTGAAGACTTCACGCTCGCTTCCATGGCCTGGGAAGTCTCGTCCAGTGAGCTTTCCCGATTCAGAAGGCCCCGAGCTACCAAATGCTCTCTCACGTTCCTGTCGCTAGGAGGTAACTGCCACCTCCCGCCACACGAGCTTGACAGACAGGCCAGCCTGATCTTGCTGAGCTTGTCCAGCACCGAATCAGCCTCGCCAATGACGACCCCAAGCCTCTGCAGCTCTCGGTGATTTCTTTCACCACGAAGGAAGGTTTCCACGGCTTCGTCCTTCAATTGGTTCCGGTAATCGTCGAGGTAACCCATTCGTTTGAAAATCTGCTCGACCAGATCAGGCGAATCCTTCAGGAGGAACGGCCCGCCTCCCCTTGCAAGTTGTGCGCTCTTGGGGTCACCATATTCCTCGACCATGCTCCATGTGACCTGTCTGCTGGCCACTGGAAAAACAAAGGCGAGATCCTGGCTCCCAGAAACGCGAGTGACCTGAGCTCTCTCGCGAAACTCTCGAGCCAGCAGCGTAATTGCACGCGAAGGGGGGTGAACGACCAATCCGCTGGCTCCCGCCTGTCGGGTGCGCTACGGTGCATCCGCCAGCATCCCTACATGGGACGAGCACGATCCCCCCTGTGTACCTGGCGTCCCCCGAGCCCTCCGTGAGCCTCTTCAAGAAGAAGGAGCAGGAGCAGGAGCAGCAGGAGAGAAGAGACAGGAAAGGGGAGAGACGAGGGAGGCAAGCCAGGTGCGCTCGCGCCACATCTGACATCCAATCCCTCCCTCCCGTCCCTTTCCTTTGCGCTGATTTGTCTCTGTCCGCGGACGCGTGTCACAGCGACCTGGAACTCCATTACCCCACCAACTCACGCTAATAGCAGCAAAGGTGACCTCGGGACATGTGGGACGTATGCGAACTGTGGAACCTGTGGAAGATGTGGGACTTCTGTGGACCTGTGATACAGCGGGACCTCTGGGACCTGTGCGACCTGCGGGACCTCTGTGACATGTGGGGCCTGCGACACCTGTGGGACACATGGGACCTGGAGGAAGTGAGGGTCTTCTGTGACCTGCGAGACGTGTGGGACCTGTGAAACCAGCGGGACCTGCGTGGGACCTGGGGGACCTCCGTGGGACTCGTGAGACCTGCGACAACTGTGGGGCCTGTGGGACCTGTAGGACCTATCGAACTTGTGGGACCTGTGGGACCTGCGAGACCTGCGACACTTGTGAACCTGTCAGACCTGTGACACTTTTGGGACCTGTGGTACCTGTGGGACGACCTGAGACACCTGTGAGTTAGACGGGACATGCGGGACCTGTGGGGCCAGCAAGACCTACCCGACCTGTTGGACCTGCGAGGCCTGCGGGATAGAAAAGTAGCCCACGGTGAGGCGAGAGTGCCTGTCTGAACGACGGGAGCAGAGCGAAGATCCGAAAATGAGGCCCACGCTGCAGCGAGAGTACCATTTAAACAAACAAAAATATAAAAAAGGGCATGGGACGTATCAAATGTTAAAATCTTGAATGAAACCACCATATGCGGAGGGGGCGAGACCACGCCCGGACAACTTCAGGGGAGAGAGGAGCGTAGTGTTATTCAAATTGAGCACTCGTAACAAGGAAAAGGGCAATTAGAGGCGCTCGCGCCACCTCTGACATCCTACACCTCACGTACATCCCCTCTCAATGCGTTGAATCTCCATCCTCAATCCACCGAGTCGGGTGTCATAGAAGACCTTGATTCCCGAATGTCAGTCGCATAGCTTGATCCCTTGCTTGCCGTACAATCGGCAAATTGGGACCACTAACACACTGAATGAAGAACAGCAGCAGCAGAGTGAGGCAGTGAAAGGCGGAGGAGACAGCCGAGGAGCAGCAACGACGAGGAAGGGCTCGGATCCAGAAGCACGGCCCACGCTGAGGCGAGAGCGCCATTCCGAACGGCGGGAGCAACGCACCGATCCTCAAACGTGGCCAACGCTGCAGCAGCAAGACCGATTTGAAGGATCGAAGACACTCCAATTGAAAGCCCGTGCAAAAAGAGAAACCACGCGGGAATGGCGGGAGCCCTTGCGCTCCTCACACTGTCAGGGAAGAGGAGAGTGGCAGTAGTGATTTAAAAATGATGTACGCTTGTGAGGAGGAAAGAGGCAGGCTAGGTGCGCTCGCGCCGCATCCGACATCCAACCCCCTGCCCCCTCCCCCCCTTTCTCGTTGCACGGAGTCCTGCCTTGTCCGCTGAGCGGAGCGGCGCCACGCCCACTGGGCCGCGCCCCAGGTCCACGGCAGGCCTGGCCCGCTAAACCCGATCGGAGGGCGCTGACCGTACACCTGCACCAGTCCTGGCCAGGCCCATCCTGGGCCCGAGATCGGTGGTTACACCCCCCCTGGATGGCGGATATACGGATCTTTGGCTCTGGATGGACCTGGCCAAGATCGGTGTGCATTGTCGGCGTCCCCCTGCCCGAGGAGCGAGCAGGAGCTCACCGTGCCCGGACCTCCCTGGCCACTCGACTGAATCGCATGTTCTGTGTTCCGCCATATTCGGCGTCCGAAGGCCGTTTCTGAGCCTTGGGGTCGCCAAAAACGGCTCGGGACGAGAAGCTGGTCCCAGGGAAGGGGGTCGAAAGGCCCAAGGGGCCGGCGGCTAGAACAGGAACGAGCCCTCGGAGGCCTGGGCACGCGACAGGCTCAGGCAAGGAAGTGGTGCGGGCCTTCTGGGCAGCCACAGGCGTGAAGCCTACCCCTGCAGGCCAGGTTCCTGAAGCAGCGGCGGGGGCTCCGGATCTGAAGGGCACTGGCAGCCAAGAGGGCCCCAACGGAGGCGTTCGATACCCCAGCTGGGCGGCGCGCCTCGGGCGCTGGGGCGAGGGGAGCGGCCTTCTGTGAAGGCGGGAGGCTTCTTAGAAGGCAGGGGCCCTCTTAGAAGGGCCGGCCAGCTTCTGAGAGGCCTCTGACAAGCCCTGTTGCCTTCTCAGAGGCCCGCCACCCTTGCCCCACGCCCCTGGCGCGCGCCGCCGACCGGTCTCGATTGGACCCGCGGGGTGCAGGGCTCCTGGTGGTCGCAGACACCTGGCCTCTGCCACCGCGCGGGCCGGTCCACCCGGAGGCGGCCTCCGCCGGCGGCGCGGTCCAGCGGGAGCGCCGTCGGGCGGGGCCCTCAGCCTTGAGGGGCCCGCGCGCCCGAGAGCTGCCGAAGAACGGGGGCGGACCAACCCCGCCACTCCTCAGCTCCTCTGGGGAAGGCCTCAACTTACCCCCGGAACGACGTACTCCCAGTGAGGTGTCGCAGCGGCCACGGCTCCAGCCACGGTGTACGCCAAGACCCCGCCTTCGGGGCTCCCGAGATGGGCCCTGAGGCCCCCTCTCCAGAGCACGTCTCTTCTGGGGTAAATGCGTTTGCCCCCACACAGATCACCCTCCTACTCAACCTCATGATCCTCCTCTTCCTCCTCCTCCTCCTCCTCCTTCTCCTCCTCATCATCATCATCATCATCATCATCAGCAGGAGCAGCAGCAGCATCACCACCACCACCACCACCACCATCATCATCATCAACAGCAGCATCAGCATCAGCATCAGCATCAGCACCTTCATCATCAGCATCAGCATCAGCATCAGCATCATCATCAGCATCATCAGCAGCATCAGTGTCATCATCGTCATCATCAGCAGCAGCATCAGCATCAGCATCAGCATCAGCATCATCAGCAGCATCAGCATGCATCATGATCAGCATCAGCACTAGCACCAGCATGGTCATCAGCACCAGCACCAGCATCGTCATTAATATTGTCGTCACCATCCTCCTCATCATCAGCAGCAGCAGCCTCATCATATCATTGTTGAATGTTCATCTATCATCAGTATCCTCATCATCGTCATCATCGCCATCGATCATCATCATATCGTCATCAGCAGCAACAGCAGCATCAGCATAATTAGCATCATGATCATTATCATTATCAGCATCAGCAGCAGCACCATCATCACCACCACCACCATCAGCATCATCCTCATCATCAGCAGCATCAGTACCATGATCATTATCATCATCATCAGAAGCATCATCATCAGCATGGTACTCATCATCATCATCATCATCATCATCATCATCATCATCATCATCATCATCAGCAGCAGCAGCAGCAGCAGCATCAGCATAGTCATCATGGTCATCGCCGTCATCATCGTAATCAGCACCGTCATCATCAGCATCAGCATCAGCATCAGCATCATGATCATCAACATCATCATCAGCATCATCCTCATCCTCATCTTCATCAGCATCATCATCATCATCATCCTCATCCTCATCTTCATTAGCATCATCAGCAGCATCATCGCCGTCGTTATCATCGTTATCATCGTTATCATCATTGTCATCGGCATCATCGTTATCATCGTCATCATCGTCATCATCTCCATCATCGTCATCGTCGTCATCATCATCACCCTCATCGTCATCCTCATCCTCCCTCCTCCTTCTCCTCCTCCTCACCCTTCTCCCCCTCCTCCTCCTCCTCCTCCTCTCTCTCCTCTCCTCCTCCTCCTCGTCCTCCTCCTCCTCATCCTCCTCCTAGCCCCCTCGTCCTCCTCCTCCTCCTCCTCCTCCTCCTCCTCCTCCTCCTCCTCCTCCTCCTCCTCCTCCTCCTCCTCCTCCTCCTCCTCCTCCTCCTCCTCCTTCCCCCCCTCCTCCTCCCCCTCCCTGGGCGAATAGGCGTGCGTGGCAGCAGGTCCTCCCCGCTGACAGCCCGATGAGGCGCGTGCCCCCCCCTTTTCGAGCCCAGGGAGGGGCGCCCAGGCGCGAACGGTGGCCGAGAGGGGCCCATCGCGCACCGGCAGTGAGCTCCCCACGTACAGATGTCGCGCTACCATGAGGAACGCCAAACAGGGAACGAAGTGGCTTTTCTGGCCACGGCGAGCCTCGGCCAAGAATGAGTTCCCCGACCCGGATCTCAGGAACGGCCCAGAAACCAGAGGCCCTCCTGAGACCAAAGAGGTCCTCATTTCAGCCTCTTGACTGTACAGCAGGTTTGTGTCGTGACAACCCCAGCGTTGGTATCTGACACCGCGTGGACTTTTCAGCCCTGAACGAGCGGCGGCCCGATCCTGGCCAGGCCCATCGTGGACCCAGGATTGGAGTATGTGGTTTCCTGGCCTCGCAGGCGAGGCAAACACAAGGATCCCAGGCCCAGGATCGGCCTGGCAAGGATCGGTATAGGTATCTAGGTGGCGCCCTCTGATGAAGAGGGCAGGGCAGGGAGGAAGGGAGGGAGGGACGCCCCGAGTGGACGGGATGAAGCAGGGAGGATAGGTGGCTGGAGGATAGAAAGCGCGATGCATGCCTGGGACAGAAATAGGGACAGAAACGCGCAGCCAGACCGGCAACTCCCCCCGCAAGGGACGCGTTTAAAAGCACCCGTATGGAGCTAGACTCGCAAGAAGTCCAAGAGTCCATCATTATGGGATCGGCGGAGCGGCAGGTGCCTTCAGGATTTCCCAAGACCGTTCTCGAACCAGAACTTGGCAATAGCAGGAAGCAGTGGATCACCTTTCCCAGAACAGTAAGACAGAGCCTGCAGCTCAGACGCCAGTGCGCCGGTATCTACGGGCTCTGAATCGTGTGATTTAACAGCCTCTCGTTCGATGCCGCCACTGCCATCAGCATACAGTACGGCCACAACCCGCTTTGATAACAGCTTCGACCCAGAGCTCGGCAGGTGTAGCACCTCGGCACCAGCATCCCTGAACTGCTGCACGGCGTCTGGCTGCTGTCGCACGCAGCACACTGTGCACTTCTTCCCCGAGGCGATGACTTTCTCGACCAGCGCGGTGTAATCCTTGTCGTTGGCCAGCAGCGCAATATTCTCAAAAGAGCCCCCTTCCAGTAGCCTCTGCACTTCGTCTCGGATCGCGGCGCCGTTGGGATCTTCCCCTGCAGGGGAGCTACGGGCCGTCCCTACGAAATCGATCCTGCTGGCAGCCAGAAAAGTCTTCCACCTCGTGTTGTTAAGCTGCTTGGGCCGAGCGAAAAGCTTGACCTCCGCGACGCGCCCCTGGCCACGCAGGTCTGACAGAAACTGGGCCACCTTCTCGATGGCCACGTTGTCGCCATCGATCAACAAGACCGTCGGGCCAACATGCGCCTCCATCTTCCTGCTGTGACTGGGACCGCGCGCCTTCCCGGCCGCACTGCGGACCTCGCCCCCGGCTGAGAGCGTGAGCCTTGTGCTGCGCGGGAAACCCAGGCCTCCGACGACGTGATTATGTTCAGTACGGGATCCCTGGACCCGATCCCTCTCCTCGGTCCTCCTCGATCCTCCCCCCCCGTCCACGATCCCCCTCCCTCGATCCTCTTTCCCCTTCCGCTTCCTTGTCCCCCTCTGCTTGCCAGACCTCCAACGCTCTGATTTTGTTGTTCACTCACAACGTAGACCCCCAGAGGTCTCGACCCCTTCCGCTCTCGACCCCTTCCCAGAGAGCCGTTCTTCATCCAAGTTCGATTTGTTGACAGCCCCGGAGCCCGAAACTGGCCGCCCGACGTCGAACATTGCACCAAAAACACACACGCCCGGCTGCTTCAAGACGGAGAAGGTCTGGGATCTTGGTAAAATCGGAGGGCACCACTCCAGCCTGCAGCGCGCCAGCCCATGCCCACGGGCGGCGACCCTCAGCTGACGCGCCCTCAGAAGCATAATTATCAAGCTCTCTGGGAACGCTTCTCCTCGGCGGGAGCCCTTGAGCCGAAAGCAACGCCGGTCCTCAAAGTTCCTCTCCCCTCGGGCCCCCCAGGGAAGCAGCTCTCCACCCAAGCTCGAGAACCCCCAGATACCCCGACGGAAAAAAATGGTGCTGTTTTGACCAGCACGCATCCCTGCTGTAGACAGGCCGTTGTCGACCCCGACAGCGCTGACCCCCTCAATAACACTGTCTCGAGAAGAGCGCATCGCTCTGCGGCATCGTGTACGAAAACATCAGTCTTAGGATCCATCTCGAGACTGTGTTGTCGAGGGGGTGGCCGCTGAAGGTGTCGAAGATGGGCTCATCGAGACTGTACTCCATCGACACAAGCGAAAGCTGCCCGAGAGATGGCAAGACGGAGGGGTGCTCCCACCTTCTCCTCCTCCTCCTCCTCCTCCTCCTCCTCCTCCTCCTCCTCCTCGTCCTCCTCCTCGTCCTCCTCCTCCTCCTCCTCCTCCTCCTCCACCTTTTCCTCCTCATTCTCCACATATTACTGCACCCGTCGTGGAGACCAGAATATCCAGAGCACCACCCCCCATCCTTCAACACGTACCCACGACCCCGACTCAGATTCCTCCTCGTCCCACTCCTCGACATATCATCAGGTC
This sequence comes from Prorocentrum cordatum, assembly GCA_963575745.1. Classification (NCBI taxonomy): domain Eukaryota; class Dinophyceae; order Prorocentrales; family Prorocentraceae; genus Prorocentrum; species Prorocentrum cordatum. Next base: position 726,113 of record CAUYUJ010015527.1, on the reverse strand, counting down.
CGTCACCTCTTCGTCACTCCGTCTGGGCGGTGACTCGGTCCAGACGCGGCCAGCCGATGCGCTGGTGCAGCGGTTTTTTAACTCCAGTGGGTCTTTAGCCCTTGACGCGGGTACAGGCCAAAGAGCGGTAAAGGATCATCTCGTGTTCTTGCTGTTCCTGGCCCACCCACCGAATGCTCCTGTCCGAGCGGAGGGCCGGAGAGCCTTCAAAAGTCGGCCCCTGGGAACGTCCTGGGGGGCACTCTGACAAGAGGGCACCCGAAAGGCCCATGAAGGCCCCAAGAACTCTCAAAACCCTCAAGCCTCGACCCTCCAAGCTTGATCGATGACTGCCCCCTCCCGCGGCGGTGGCCTTCCGCGGTGTCCTCCACAGCGCCCGCGGCGCCCGAGGCGAGGCCGGCGCCGAGCAGCTTGGCGGCCGCCGCCCCCTCGGAGGCGGCCACGCCGAGCCGGGCCCGCGCAGCCTCGGCGGCCACCGCCGCCTCTGCCGACGCGCTGCCGATGCCGCCCGCCGCGGCCTCCAGCAGCGCCCCAGCGAGCGCGGCCGCGCCGCCGACTGCGGCCGCAGCTCCCGAGGCCGCGGCCGAGGCCGCGGAGGCCGCGGCGGCGAGGGCGGCACCCAGGGCGTCCAGCAGGGCCTCTGCACACGCGGCCGCGCCACCGAGGCCCGCCGAGGCGCCCGAGGCCACGGCCGAGGCCACGGCCGAGGCTGCAACGGCGGCGACGTCGCCCAGGGCCTCTATCGTGGCTGCGGCGCCGACGCCCAGCTCGGCATCGGCCGCGGCCCGGGCCCCGCTGCTGCGGTCTTCCCCTCCACCGCCGGCCCACCAGCGCGCGCCGCCCCCCAGCGCAGCGCCAGGGGTGCTGCCGCCAGCCGCCAGCTCCCCCAGAGCCTCCTTGAAAGCCTCCGCGACCACCTGCTTCAGGTCATCCCCGGCGCTCCCTACGCCGCCCGCCTCGAGGCTGCGGTGGCCGATCTGGACGCCGAGCGCCAGGAGCTGGTCCAGCTTGTCGAGAACACTGCGCAGGCCCATTCCAGCGAGCGCCTCGCCCAAGGAGCTCTGCGACCCGCTGTGGCTCTCCCTCGTCGCACTCCATCCGTCACCCAGGCCGTCACCGTGCCATGACAGCGGCGAATGGTACTCGAACTCCTGTGGCTTGACGCCTCTGGTTGCGCCGAACTCCTCGAAGCCTGCTGCAACCACGCCAACGGCGTGCCCCTTGTCGTCGGACCCGCTGCCAAGATAGTCCCGGCTGTTGGGCTCGGGGACGGCCGACCACGGAGCTGGAGACCAAGCCTCCTCTCGGCTACACGCGAGAGTGACCCTAGGCAAGAGTGACCTCGGTGCGCGGCTTGCGGGTCATCACCCGGGTCTCCAGCGGCCGTTCGGGGAGCTCCAGCACTCACGAAACGCCCTCGGCGAGGCGCAGCAGTTGCTGGAACGCATCCCGAGACGGGAAAAAAGGCACCCCCGGAAGCCGACGAGAGCGCTCGAAAACTTCAGGCCTTGGACCTCAGCCCTGGCGCGTCCTGCGCGCCCTGGACTCGCAGTGGGTCGCCAGCGACTCCCTGGTCGCTCCGTGGCGCGGGGCCCCCGGGGGGAGGAGGGCGGCGAGGCTGCGAGGCCCCGGGGAGAGGAGGGCGGCGAGGCCCGGGGGGAGGAGCTCCGAGGAGGAAAGGGCACCCATACCGCCACCCTTCCCTCGCGTTCCCCAGTTGGGGCCTGAGGCCCGGGGTACCCCGAAGCCCAGGGTCACTGCGGCGGAGGGCCACCCCTTGCGTGCAGCCGATCCTCGCGGGAGCCCGGCGCGGGGCCGCCCCGGCCCGCGGGCCGCTCTGCGGCGGCCGGTGGGCCTCGCCGCGTCGCCAGCGCCAGCAGCGCCGCGGCGCTGCCCGCGAGGGCAGCAAGCCTGCCGCCGCACTTGGACGGTTCGGATCGGAGGAGGGCCAGGCGCGACGGCGGCGGCACTCCCCAGCCCTCCCCAGCGGCGACCCTCCCCAGCGGGTCAGGATGCACCAGGGGAGGGGTCTGGGGACCGATTTTCCGAACGGTTTTGGGCCGGGCGGGACAGTCACTTCTCCCTTCTCCGTCCCGCACTGTGCTTGCTCTTAGGGACCCTTGCTTCGTCTCTGCAAGAAGTGGATACCACGTGCCGCTGAATTTCCGTGGCACTAGTTAGGGTCCCGCCCATGAGCTCTCGCCGCGTGCCGCTGAAATCCCACGGCCACAGGGTCCCGCCCAAGGGGTCCCGCCAAGGGGGGCTCGCAACAAGCCGCTGAACCTCAATTGCCAAAGGGTCCCACCCACGGGGTCCCGCCCAGAGAATGGTCCCGATGCGTGCTGCCACGCGTCGCCAATCTTCCGTGGCCGTAGAGCCCCACCCGGAGCTCTCGCCGCATGCCGCTGAGGCTCCGTCGCCATAGAGTTTCGCCCACAAGGTCCCGCCCATGAGGTCTCACCACGTGGCGCTGACATTCCGTGGTCCTAGGGTTGCGCCGCGCCCATGGGGTTACACCCATAAGGAATGTCTCGCCATGTTGCTCAGAATTTCCATAGCCAGGGTCCAACACATACGATCCCACCCATGAGGTCCCGCCTGTGGGCCGCACTATAAGCAAACACCCCACTACAAATACAGCACTGCAAACGTTGCCTTGCATCACTCTGATCTGTTTTGCACTGGCTTGCATTGCTTTGTGATGTGTTGCGTTGTTTCGCTTTGCATTGAAACACCATTTTTGCAAAACTTCGTTTAGCATGTCACGTTGCTGTTCCTTGCTTTGAGTATCGTCGCTTTGCGTGGCGTTATTTCGCGTCTCATTGCGCTGCTTTCTAAAACCCTGATATTATTTGCATTGGTTCGCATTGAATAGTAGTGACTCGCAGATATAAATTGTCCTGCATATATTGCGACACATGCGCCCCAACGCACAGCTTGCAACAGATACATTGTACAGCGTACACTACATCACATAGATCAGGTGCTGCACTGGGTATATTGCTTCATTGTCAGGGGTCAACGCCAGAATCGTTAGACACTTTCACATCCCAGCAGAAAAGAAAGGGCCACCAAAACGCCCATACGATTCTGGCTTTTATCCACCTCTAAAGATTGTTCCTTCCAGGCTAACGGGCGAAGGCACATATGAACGTGGCTTTATGCCCCATAGCGACGCACGCTTTACGCCTGAGAATAACAAGAAAATGGGATCTACCTGAACACCCCAAGGAACGCAAAGTGATCATGTTCCTTGGGTGAATTTTCGAGCATGGGCGCGGGCGGCAGATTGCTGCAACATTGCTCGGGAGGATTGTCTCAGCAACTGTTCAACACAGTAACACTCGCCCCGCCACTCTCCACATACCCAGACAAAACGCTGAGAAGCATTCTGGACTTGCTTTGGATGGAATGACATATGATCGGAATATGACTCTACAGGATCAGAGAACGAGAGAACGCCGTGACACAGACACAGCGGGATACAGTGGAGCAGCGAAAGACAAAGGAAGCATGGCATAGAAGACGCTGGCCTAAATACTGTAGGCCAAGATGACGTTGACCGCAGTGCAGCTGGAAGACACGTTGACACAACTGCGAAATTGCATTACACTGTCCCCACTGTCCTTCACGCCACGTTGAAACCTGAGACATGGTAAGTACAACAAACTCGTTAGAGGACTAGGATGCATATAGCCACCCCCGCCAGCTGAAGCCCATCCCACCTCTCATAAATGTGCTACATGTATGTAATACGTTTAAAGATGAATCAACGTGCGTGTATGTAAACATACATGCATACATACATGCATGCATACGTACAGCACACATGCATACATACAGACATACAGACATACATCTATACATACAGACAGACAGACAGACAGACAGACAGACAGACATCTACACGCCACCATGCCGTTGGGCACGGAGTGGGCGTGTCATCAGGTCCCCTTCACTACCTACCCCGGTCTAAGCCTCAGTCATCGCCCATGAGGACTTATTCAGGTGTTGGGAGCCCCTCGGCACAAATCTCCTGGGGCGTGGCGCGGTTCCACAGCGCCTTGCCGCATGACTGCCTCGGACCCAAGAGGGCCCAAAGAGGGCCCCAAGACGGGCCAAGAGGGCACTAAGAAGCCCCCAAGACGGTCCAAGAGGGCCCAAGCCGCCGAACGATCGCTCCAAGACGCCCCAGATGGCCCCCAGGCGGCCCAAGAGGCCTCCAAGACGCCCAAAGAGGCCTCCAAGAGGCCTCCCAGGAGAGGGCCCCAAGAGGCCAAAATCACGGATTGCCCTCAAGCTGGTGAAGGATTCTGGCGTACTCGACTTCTCAGCTTCCCGACGCTCCCAGACGGCCCTAAGGCCCCCAAGACCACCCCAAGACTGCACAAAAGGCCTCCAACCGGCCCACCAAACGGCCCAAGAGAGCCTCAAGACGGCCCAACGGGCGCCCATGACGGCCAAAGAGGGCCCCAACACGGCCCCAAAAGGGGCCCCCGAGAGGGAACACGAATCGAAAAGCCTTCCGCCCGAAGAAGGCCCCAAGAGGTGCCCAGGCGGCCCTAAGAGGCCCCCAAGGCCCAAGAGGCCCCAAAAAGGCCCCAAAAGGCTCCCAAAAGACCCGACATTGGCCCCAAGAGGCCCCCAAACAGACCCTTTAACAGGCGCCCGAACTGCTCCCCGGAGGCATCCGGGAAGCCTCCCACGCGATCCCGACGAACACTCACGAGGCGCTATACCCAGACCACAGGCACGGTGGCGGGATTGACCGAAGGCAATATTTACTAGAGTACAAGATACTATAGTATTTATAAATATGTTTGTACGATGGTCCAAAGTACGCTCATACACCACTAGACTATGGATAACAAAGAATCATCCACCATATAATAATGTAACATTTTACGAAATACGAAAAGAAACACCCACTGATAGAATACAGCATGTTTGATGACGTGCGACCTCAAACCACTCTCACGAAGGAGTTGCCACAGAAATGTGAGAAGACAGGCGGCCTGTAAAAGACGCTGGAAAAGAGAGAGGTGGAAGGGACGCAGGAGGAGCAGAAAAGACACTTGAGCATAAATGAACGATGGATGCTCAGTTGCGCACAGTCAGACAAGGGGGGCGTTCACTCAATGCGTGCCCCTGCCTTTTAACACGTGCTCTGGATCGCAATCAGACCTGGCCACGACCCATGCTGCAAAGACACATTAGTGTTTGCTGCAATATATACACTCCTTTGCCTTCGTGGCCAAGGACGCTACATACTTACCCACCGTCCGAGACCCACAAAATGTCTAGAGTTCTAGAGGACCTCCATCGCTTTGTTTCACGGACCGTGTGCACCCTGCCACGCGTAGATCTTATGTTTTCCAACAAACCCAAAATCGCACGAGCAGGTTTGCCATCGCGAGGCCGCAGGTGTCTCCGACGCGCGACCCCAAACCATGCTCACGTAACAGTTGCACTAGACCTTGCATTAGTCCAGAGGCCTGGCTGACGAAGGGCACTGAGCAGACGATTAGGCAGAGCGGAAGAAGCAGCAGCGGCAACGCGCTGATCGCCTGCTGTCAGGCGCTGAAACACAGCGCGCAGGCGGGCATGCTTCTCAGATCGGGAGAACACTGCGATTTCCTCGGCGGCGCACTTCCTCAAGCGCGCAGGCTTTGGTGTAGACGTCTGTCGACGGGCCTCCATCGCGCAGGCCATGGGGAGACTGCCGAAGGCGTGCGATGCCGAGGCGTTCAACCGACTCTCTGAAATACTTCTCGAATACGCGAAGGCCGAAAGCGAAGATGAAATGATCGCTTTGAGCGTGTGGGAAGACAATGGCCAGCGCCTTGGCGATCCACTCGCGGCTTGCGATTTCGCCGACCACGATGCTATCATCGTAGGTTCCTGTCTTAGAGGACTGCCCCGATTCTGGTGGTGACAGCCTCAGGCCGGTGGCACAACCCTCGAGCGGCGCAGCGCGCAGCCCACGCCAGGCCGCAGGTAGCACTCGAAGCACAGGACGACCAAAAAGGCGGCGAGCGCAAGCACGTGCTGGAGCATGTCGTCGGCGATCCACCAGGCCAGCTCCAGCGGGGCCGGATCGCGCGCCCCGCCCGGCTGGAGGTTCCGCCAGCCAACCAGCGCCGCGCGGCTCCTGATGTAGAGCCTCCTGTCCTTGTGAGGCATCTCAGGGTGGCGCCACGCGTGGCCGTGCAAGGCGGAGCGGACCACCGGCCAGCTCCCCGTTCAGGCACAGCTACTCCATGCACTGTTCCAGCGCCTCGTCAACGCGAGTGGCGGTATCCAGCGGCAGCCCAGCGCAGTGAGCGAAGGCGACGAACTTGCCACTGCCCTCGGCGTAGGCCCGCCGCTCTCCAGCAGAGCGGATGGCGTGAGTCCGCAGGAAGCCAGGGCCGCTCTCAGCGCCGATCCGCTGAGCACGGGCAGCGGCAAGTTGCCCCCGTGCCCCAGGCGGCCGTCGCCCCGGCCCAGGGCGAAAGTCCAGCGGCGGGCGAGGCGGCCGAGTTCCACGGCCGGGCGTTGGAGACTGGACTGAGCGTCTTGGCGTAGCTCCGCTTGCCAGGTATCTGACAGCCGCGCCTCGCCAGGAGCACGTTCGGCCCCGCGCGGGGCTGCTCGGCGAGCCGCCCAGGCCCAGGCGCGGCACAGCGCGGGCGAATAGGCCGCCGCCAGAATGGTCTTCCACTTCCACTCCTGACGACCGTCTCGAGCCAGTAGCTTCACTTTACCTTGTAGTATCTCGTGAGGCCCAAGACAATCACACTTCAGACCGAGGCTTTCGAGAACATCGGTTCCTTGCAAGGGCAACCGTATCGACAACAATGATATTCAACAAAGAACGCGTTCGCATACTCCAGGGCCTTCTGGATCTCGGGCTGCCCGAACAATGACGAGGTCGTGGGGTTCTCGAGAAGCAAGTAGATTTTCATATCCGTGCAGAGCTTGATGAGCTTAGCAGTGAACCGAACGTGCTTCCGAGACACCCTGACCGAGGCCCGCGAGGGCCGAGCCTCACGTGCAGTGCTCCACGGGGCGCAAGGAGTCCCAAGATGTAGATACATTATACGGCCCTCTCGGAGCCATCTGATCACCACGTCCTGAACTCTGCGTTCCCCGAGGTCGAACTCTGGGCCCTCCGCGAAATCGAACGGCACGGCCACCCTGAAGCCCATCTCCGCGAGCCCCGAAGATAGCGCCCCGCATCCCGAGCACAGCTCCAGGAAGACAGGCGCGAAACGTCTCGATGAAGAAGACGATGCTGAGGGAGGAGCCGGAGGCAACTGCATACATGACTTCCCGCCCGACTGACGTGACGCTGCTGACGGAGTGCTGTCTTTTCTCGGATCGAAGGAATCTCCTGCAAGCGGCATTGACCCCCGAGCTCGGGGATGACTGCGAACCTCGGGCGTGCCAAGATGCGGCTAAGACCGCCAAGATGGCCCAAGAGAGCCCAAGACGGCCCAAGAAGCGCTCAAGAGGCCTCTATGACGGCCCAAGAGGCCTCCAAGAGGTCCTCCAAAAAGGCCCGAAGAAGCCAACGTCATTGATATTCCTTAGGTGCTTGAAAGCTTTTGGCACTTGCTTCGAAACGGCCTTCCGACGGCCCAAGATGGCCCAAGAGGCCCCCAAGATTGCCCCAAGATCGCCCAAGAGGCCTCCAAGATGGCCCCAGGACGGCCCAAGACGCTCCCAATACGGCCCCCGAAGGGCCCCAAGACGGCCCAAGGGGCATCCAAGACGCCCAAGATGGCCTTCAAGACGACCCTCTCCTTTTTCCTCCCTCTCCTGATCATCCTCTCCCTCCCCCACATGTTCCCCGAAGGGCTTCCACAACAGCTGGTGGAACGCATGCAGTAGAGTTGCCAAACGCGTTTTCTAAAAGGCATGGGGCGGCGGTGATTCGCCGTAGACGTCTTCGATATGTGAAACAACAAACTCTGTATACATAAACATGTACACAACTATGCGGTTGGCCTTCCCCTTACACTTCCTTATTCCCTCCTCCTCCTCATCCTCATCATCCTCCTCCCCATCCTCCTCCTCCTCCTCCTCCTCCTCCTCCTTCTCCTTCTCCTCCTCATCATCCTGCGAGGGAGCGGCTGAAGGGTCTTATTTCGCGGGCCTCTGCTAAGGATACCGCTTCCGCCCCAGACCCGGTGCAAAAAGCGTGATAACTGTCGCTATATATACATATATATGTGTGTTCCTCAAGCTAGGCGCGGCCACCATTCACACATACATGAGACGGACGATCTCCTTTTTCACGAGGACGCGTCCTTACTCAGGACGAGGTGCACTTGAGACTATA
>CAUYUJ010015527.1:665287-712787 GCA_963575745.1 Prorocentrum cordatum | reverse complement strand
ATTTTGGGTCCGGGCCCTGCAAAGACTCTTCAGAAGTGAAGATTCAGGCTTGAGGGAGTCGGCAAAGGACCTCAGGACACGCCCACTCCGTGGCCAGCGGCATGGTGGCGGATTTCGCAGATGTCGAGCGCATGGCCCGCAGTCTCGACGAGTAATCGCAGGCATTTGATTAAACATTGGCTTTTCGTGACGCCTTGCCTGGATGAGCATATTCCGTGGTAAACGTAATTTTGTTCCGGGAAACGCGCCGCACATTAGAGTAACGGTTTTTGGAGGGGCGTTTGGGAATTCCGTTTCTCATGCAATCAACCGCAAGTTTGGTTTTGCATGCAATATGCCATGGCTCCGACACCCAACTAGTCGATACGTCGCCTCCAATTTCTTTGGCTGGCAATGTCTTCGAGAGGCCCCCAAATGTCTTGGTATCGTTTTGCTTTGCGGGCTGGTCCGCACGTCCCCGATTGACTCTGGCCTCGGCGTTGGTTGTTGTATTTTCCAGTTTTCTCGATACGGTTCTAAGACGCACTCTGAGGGCGTCAGACGGTCTTCATCAAGCTGATTTGCGCGTTGCTTTGGTCCACTGAGAACTTAGAGACGTGTGGCCGACTCCAAGAATGCCCGATAATGTCGGTGTTTGGTTTGTTGTCGTCTCGTCTCCTTTCGCCGGCTTCCCGTCAACTTCCGCAACCCGATCCAACCAAAATAGATCGTTCCAGAGCGTTCCAGCGGCATCAGACCCGGCTGCCTTCAGAGATCCCCGCTTGTACCCATTTCTTATGTTACATACTTGTTATTTTGTTCTACCTCCCCGCAAATCAACGAACGTCATTCACTTGAATCAAAGCTTTCTCGGTCGGCGGCAAGAACACACGCCTCCAGCACGACGCGCCTGAAGCAGGCGGAAAGGAGAAAAGAGGGAGGGCCCCCGGGCCAACTGGAAAAAAATGTTCATCATCAACTTCCGGATGGCTTCAAATAGTACGCGGCCGGAGGATACCGGCAGCAAGGCAGCAGGGCATGCAACCCGATCGAAGTTCTGACAGGACTTTCGTTATTTTCCTCCCCTCCTCATCTGTGATTTCGTTGTGTCTTCAGATCATGTTGACAATTGACATTGTGTGTGGCTTGGTTATCCCTGGGAAACTTTGTAGAGTTTTTTGTTTTTATATTTAATGTATAAATATACATATATATATATATATATATATATATATATATATAAATATATACAAACGTATGGAGCGGAAGGACGACAGGGAGGAGAGGGCACGGAAGGAGGGGAGCGGGAGGGGAGAGGGAAGGGGAGAGAGGAGGGAGGGGAGAGGCAGCAGCACACGCGAGGGAAGGAAGGGGAGGGGGGGGGAAGGAAGAGCGAGAAGGGGGGGGGGGGGGGGCGAGCCCGAACGGTGGCAACGCGCACAAACGCGAACCCTGCGATCCACGCAGGGTGGCCAGGGAGGAGGACACAAAGGAAGGAGGGGGAAGCGACGGGGACGACAAACGCAGACGAACGAAAACGACGATCAAAGGCCCCCGAAACCAACATCGCAATGAACATCCTAGAGGCCTCTGACCCACAATGCGGGCACGGTGAAGGGATTTGCTCATCGATGCCGAAGAGCTCCACGAGGCCCACACTGACGGCACGATCCTTCGAATTTTGCCTTTTTGCTGAATTGCGCCATTACGAGCCCTGCGGATGTGCGCAGAGCCGAATATTTGGCGAGATTGATTTTCGATTTCGACGGTTTGACAGTAGCCAGCTGTTTTGTCGCAAACCATGCGCTGCCCCTTGGCGGCGAACGAATGCCAGAAAAATCGCAGCTGTTTGAGAATTCCACGAAGAAATATCTTGCTATGTTCTGGTTCGACTTCGGCGCGTGGCCTTGGCCATGGGCATGCTAGCGACATGATTCGACGTCTTGTTTTTGCGCGATCTGGTGTCCAGGCGCCCCCGCCAACGTAACGGGCCCTGAGGAGGGAGGCCATGAGCGGGCGGGACCAAGCGAACCGGGGGCGGGGATCCAGTCGAGCCCTCGCGGCGCCCTCGGAGGTCGGGACGCGCGCTTGTCGCCATGTTCGTAGGTTTTGAAGGCCCTGCGGAGTCGCAGCTCCCTGATGGGGTTGCAGCTTCTTTCCCATGCAAAGTTTGAAGTGGTTGTGAATTCTCAGCAAGTCCACGCTCAAGGTGATAAAAATCAACATGCCAGTGTTCGCTCCAGAGAACGTTAAAAAATCGCCATGCCGAGGAGAAAGAGGGAGGAGAGAAAGAGAAGGAGAGGAGGAGGGAGGAGGAGGGAAGAGGAGAGGCAGCAGCAGCAGACGACGACGAGGAAGGAGGAGGGAGGGGCGAGCGCGCACACAAGCGACGCGCGCAGCGCGCACCCAGCGCTCCACACAGGGCGACCGATGGGGAGGGGAGAAGGGGAAAAGGAGGGAGGCGACACGACGACGGACGGACGAAGACACGACGGCGGGACACGACCAGCAGACGACAGAGGAAGAACGGGGAGGAAAAAGGAGGGGAGGAGGAAGGAAGAAGGAAGGAGGGAGAGGAGGAGCTAGCCGCGCTAATCCGGGCAACCACGAAGAAGGTGGGAAGCCAGAAAGAGGCGGGTAGAGGAAGAAACAGACCAGTCATCACAAGAACGTGCGCGAGCACGCACGAAGTGCTGGAGACACGACTGAAATTCCGACACACTCTGAGCAGCAGTTACACAATCCGGAATAAGGTTGCACATGCGAACAGCACCAATTGCGCAATGGAGAAAAATCTCTGGAACAGTGAAAGGCGGCTCTACCGGATGAAGTCTGTGTTTCCTGGAGGCTTGCCTCCACGCCCCCATCGCCTGCGCCCCTTTCCCCCACCCTATTCATCTGACGTGGGACCGCGTGTCCTCCTTTCCCCTACCTGCACCCCCACTGCACTTGTGGCGAGCACGGCCCACGCGCGGCGACTGCTTGCTGGTCCACCAGGTCTCCGACTGCACCTGCTCCCCCCTCCTCCCTCACCTGTTTTTACATGTTCTGGGGCCGTGTGTCCTACCTGTACCCATCGGGGCCCGCCCCCTCATGTGAGCACCTGCGGTAAGGACTGGCACGACGACGGCTGGCGTGGCGCGCCCTGTCTTCTACATGTTCTGGGACCGCGTGTCCGAGCTGTACCCATCGATCGGGGCCCAGCCTACCCACGTGAACACCAACGGCGCGCGCTGGCGCGACGACGGCTGGCGCGGGACGCCGGCCTCTCTCCTCCCTGTTCGCTTCCTCCCACCCCGCTCGCTCCCCCCTCTCCCATGGCGGCAGCGCCCGGCACTGCCGGGCGCTGCACCTTGCCGCCTCGGCGGCCCCGCTTGCCATGGCGCTGCGCGGCTCAGGCCCGGCCCTCGGCCATGCCGTCAGCGCATCGTGCGCGGCTGCTGTCCGTCTTCACGCGGCGACCGTGCGGGGCAGGTTTTCCCCCTGCGCTCCACCGACATCCTGTCGGACAAGAACGGCCCTCGTCTGCGGCCGCACCTCAAGCAGGCTGCTGTCTGGTCGTGGATTGGACTACCACCCTTGGCCTCATCCGCATCACCCGATGGCACAACGTTGCACATCGCCTTCGCGGCGCCCCTCTTCCCCCTGGGCCTCCTCCGCATCATCCGGCGGCACAACGTTGTTCATCGCCTTCGTAGTGCTCTTGTCCCTCCTGGCCGACCTGGTCAAATGGCACGTCCACCTCTGCAATGCTTGAGGCTGGTGTTCGCGACGTGCCGTTGACGGCGCGACCACGTTGCTCGCCCTCCGGGCCATCGCCTCCGGCCCCTGTCCGCGGCACACTTTTTTCTGTGCAAGCTCTCCGGCACCGCCTTCACCCCGGGCTTCGCCCGCTCCGGCCGCCTGAGGCCCCGCCCTCCTGTACTCTGTCTCCGCGTAGCCTGCCTAGCTTTTAGCGGAAAAGGTTCGCTCTCGCCCCGCCGACAAAAAAATGAGCGCTAGTTGCAAGTATGCACATGTTTGAAATCGGTGTGCTACCAAAGCTGAAACCGAAAAACTATTCGTACTCTTGCTCCTCGTTCTCTTCGCCCCCCTTCTTCTCCTCCTCCTTTCCCCCATCATCTGCTCTTTCTCCTCGTCTCCTGGGGGCCCGGCTGGGGACGGCGTCGTGTCTAGCTGAAAATAACTGAAAACACGTGGGGCCCAAGCCCACGACGATCCTATGGATGGCCCCCAAGATGCTGATGGGGGTCAAATTGAGCGTCTATGAAGCTAGGACAGAAGCTGTACTCGGCGCGAGATAAGACGTGTCCTTTGAATGAACAAATCAATTCTGAATGCAAGAACGCCGAGTGCTAAGAAGACTTCTATCCCCCAAAAGCACTAGACTACACAACTGTAAACAACACAAAATATAATAACATTGATGAAGAATTTCCAATATCCAAACCTTCGCATGCCAATTGCGCGCGTGGCAGGATGTGAAAACTCCCATTGCCAGCATCGGATTACTCTGTTCGTTCCGCCCCAAGTTTCCGCCCCAAGCGTGAGAGACGTCTGAGCGGAGAGAAGGCGTGCGCATCAGACACGTATACGGAGACAAACTGCCAAACATCTGTTGTGCGCGCACAATTCCGTATAGTTTTGAGTATCGCTGACACTGCGGCGCGATGAAAAATGAATCAAATGCATAGATCAAAATTCCGGGCATCAGCCGTTTGATGAATTGCCCGGCAAAGAACCGCGGAAAGTGAAAGCTTGCCTGCACAATTTTTCACATAATGGAGCAAGATCCACCCAGAAGAGATTTTATAATCTATTTGCTATAGGTATTTTCTTGCCAGATACGTGCGCACAAATGAAAAATTCAAAGTTCCCGAACCAGATGCCAAGTTAACTTTGAAGACAAATTTTGCACAAGAATTGGCACTGACCCTCTGCTGCAAAGATATTATCTTACCGTTAGATATGAAGCCCAAGATCCATGAGAACGCGTCGAGGATGGGGCAGGGACCGTTGGACGCCTTTCCCAAGAAAAATTGCGACAAACGCCACCATAAGATTGATTATCGCGTCAAGAACCGAAGGTGCGCACGAGTCTGAATTGCGCGAGTCGAGTCGAGATACAGGAGACCTGCGAGTCCATATGAAGAATGAAACGACATTAAAATGATTCGACATTCGTCTATCGGCACTGAATGAAGGCAAACGTTGGCAACCACATGATGCCGACTGATGCCGGAAACCATTTTAATTTGCATTGTTGCAATGCCACATACATCAGGATAATAAGGCAAACAAGAGAGGAGGGAGAGGGAGCGACAAAAGAAGCGGTCGATGATCAGCGATCCCAATCAGAACTTCAACTGATACGTCTAGCAAATCTGCGCAAGATCGAGCACATCAGCCAACCGCGCTGGCGACCGAACAATTCGTTGAAAGCCATTGTTTTCACGCCATTTTTCCATGGTCGTTTTTGCGATGTCACGGAGTGGGAATGACGAAGCATTTTTTGCACGTTCAAATCATAAAGTAACATTGCGTTTGCGTATTTGCTGAATTACTGTTAAAGATTCAACTCAGCGAATTTCTCTGTATCGAGAAGGCCGGTACCAACAGCAAAATTACCAACAGCCGAATGATAAATTTACAAGGGCCCACATTCGCTTTGCTTTGTGGATTGCAGGTCAAGAAAATGAAATCAAACACGCGTTCGTATGATGGTCACAGACTAGAGAAGTATTTGTCGGAATCGATTTCTTTGTTTCACAACCCAGGAAAAAATTAGCCTGGCGAAGGACCCAACCATATGCAGTTGTGAGTAGTGCTGGTGTGAGTACCGTCTTCGGTGGATCTCCCTATGGGGCCACGAACCGTTTGAGGGGTGTGCCGAAATGGGTGGTGGGGCGGCATGCGAACGTTGCCACTGGGGCCTCCGGTGGAGCTCCTTATGGGGCCACGAAACGTGTGAGGGGTGCACCGAAGTTGGTGTGGGGGCGGCATGCGAACGCAGCCACTGGGGCCTTCGGTGGAGCTCCCTGTGGGGCCACGAAACGTGTGAGGGGTGTGCCGAAATTGGTGCGGGGGCGGCATGCGAACGCAGCCACTGGGGCCTTCGGTGGAGCTCCCTATGGTGCCACGAAACGTGTGAGGGGTGTGCCGAAATGGGTGTGGGGGCGCATGCGAACCCAGTCACTGGGGCCTTCAGTGGAAATCCCCATGGGGCCACGAAACGTGTGAGGGATGTGCCGAAATGGGTGTTGGGGAGGCATACGAACCAGGCCACTGGGGCCTTCGGTGGAGCTCCCTATGGGGCCACGAAACGTGTGAGGGGTGTGCCGAAATGGGTGGTGGGGAGGCATGCGGACCCTGCCACTGGGGCCTTCGGTGGAGCTCCCTATGGGGCCACGAAACGTGTGAGGGGTGTGCCGAATGGGTGGTGGGGAGGCATACGCGCCACTGGGGCCTTCGGTGGAGCTCCCTATGGGGCCACGAAACGTGTGAGGGGTGTGCCGCCGAAAGGGGTGGAGGGGCACGAATGGGTGGTGGGGAGGCATGCGAACCCTGCCACTGGGGCCTTCGGTGGAGCTCCCTATGGGGCCACGAAACGTGTGAGGGGTGTGCCGAAATGGGTGGTGGGGAGGCATGCGAACCCTGCCACTGGGGCCTTCGGTGGAGCTCCCTATGGGGCCACGAAACGTGTGAGGGGTGTGCCGAAATGGGTGGTGCATGCGAACCCTGTCACTGG
Source organism: Prorocentrum cordatum (assembly GCA_963575745.1). Classification (NCBI taxonomy): domain Eukaryota; class Dinophyceae; order Prorocentrales; family Prorocentraceae; genus Prorocentrum; species Prorocentrum cordatum. Next base: position 706,060 of record CAUYUJ010015527.1, on the reverse strand, counting down.
GGCCTTCGGTGGAGCTCCCTATGGGGCCACGAAACGTGTGAGGGGTGTGCCGAAATGGGTGGTGATGATGATGATGATAATGATGGTGATGATGATGATGCTGATGATGATGGGAGGAGGGAGGGGGGGGAGGGGGAGGAGGCGAGGAACGCGGGGCGCCGTCCCTTCAAAACGAGGACCCAACACCACGGGATGGTTGGGGGGGGAAAAAAATGTCGAAATCGATGTATTTGTTTCACAACCCAGGGGAGGAAACAAAACAAAAGGAGGAGGGAAGGGGGAAGAAAGGTCGACGCAGCAAGCGACGCAGACGACCAGAAGGAAGAGGAGGAGGAAAGGAAGGGGGGGCCGAGCACAACGGAGGCACCGCGCGAAACGCGCGCCTTGCGCTCCACGCAAGGCGGCCAGGGGGAAGGAGGAAAGGGGAAGGCCGGGAGGAGACGACGCGAACAACGACAACAACAAACGAGCAAACGAAAATAAACGACAACGACGACGAGACACGACCAGAACAGCAGCAAGCACGAACAAAGAAAAAAGAGAAGAGGCAGACAAGCAAAAAAAGAGAAAACAAAAACAGCGATAAAAATTGCGAGCCGACCCCACATAATAAATCTTATGACCAGAGACTTGCCCGGATTGGCTGGAAGGGCTCGGCTGGTCGCGCGCCAGCCGAAAGGCTCATGAAATGCTGCGCAAAGACTGCTGCCCGCCATGCCACGCTGAAAAACGAGAAGATGGACACTACGCTCGATAGAACAATTGAAACGAACATACGCATCAAAATTTCATCATCACATTTCCGGACAGACCGCCCAGGTCAGGGCCGGATGAACAGAGGACAACAAATGTGAGAGAATGCCCAAGACAGCATCACGCCGCGGGCCTCCAATCCCGGCAGCGCCGGCGGATGGTTTGCAAGAGCTCCGCGCAGGCTGTAGAGGAAACGCCAATCGATTTCCCGTGCGGACTCAATGAGGACGCACCACAAGAGGTTTTGGAAGAGGGACTGGGAAACCTTGACGCTATTCGCGCGAGGCGCTGGCTCGAGCCCAGGCGCCCAGCGCGCAGCCCGCGGCCCAGCGAGCGGCGGGCGCGCGCGATCCAGCCACGGCCGAGCGGGGGAGGTCCCGCTCGCCAGCGTGGCACCGCAGGCAGAGGAGGCAGCGCTCCACTGCGCGGAGGCTCCTGACGCTGGCGCAGGCGCGGGAGTTGCTGGAGGCGCACCACGGAAGCATGGCGCCGAAGTCCTGGAGCTGGAACACCTCGAGCTCGGGGTCGGGGAGCTGGTCCAGCGGACAGGCCTTCACCTGCTGCGCCACGTTGGGATGCAAGGGCTGGATCAAAGACGAGATCTGGCAGCCTGGACTACAATGCCGACATTGCAGGGCCACGTTCAAGAAGCCCTGGCGTGCCAAGCAGAACGAGGGCTACGCGGGCTACTCCAACTCGTCAGGGCCCAGCATGAGTGCATCCGCAGGGGGGCGCCAGAGATGGGGCCAGAAGGCAGAGGCGAAGGAAATCTCGAAGGCGCTGACGCTCATCGCCGAGCGGATGAGCAGCATGCAGCTAGAGAAAAGCGAGCAGCTAGGCAAGCAGCTCACTGGATGTGCTAAGATGCTGGAGAGCCAGGCGGACCCGCCGAAGATCAAGACCAGACCTGAACGGCTCGCGGAGGCTGCCGAGGCGCTGAGGGTCGCGAACAAGCGATTTACAGCGGTGGCGGCCGAGGTAATGAAGCAGCGGGCCTGGTTGAAGGAGCTCGAGGACAAGATGAACGACAAGGCGGAAGAGGAGGCAAAGAAGGAGTCCATATTGGAGGCGATCCACTCGGAAGGTCGGGGTCAGCCCAGCTTCACGCAGCAGCTGATCACGCAGACGCCCGAGGAGATGGCCATGGAGAGGATGATCAACTTGGACAAAGAGCTGACGTTGGATGACGAAGAGGTGGACGAGACGGCAAGGCAGGCGGTCGCCGAGGCGAAGAAGCAGATGCTGCAGGAGCTTCAAAACGGCGCGAAGTCGCATGCGAGCCAGCTGCAGGAACACATCCACCAAGCCAAGGAGAACGCCGCAAAGAACAGGGAGACGATCAGGCAGGAGTACAAGAAGAGGAAAGCGGTGACGCAGGAGGAGACCGCAGGCAAGGCCGCGGATGGAGAGATGGAAGACGCGGACTCACCCGACAAGGACGCACAGGACACGACGGCGCAAGACACCAAGGCAGGCGAGGAGATCGACGACGACCTGGAGGAGGATGCGCTCGGAAAGGCAAGGGCCAAGCTCGCCGCAGTCGGCGGGAAGGCAACGGCCAAGCGGGAGTGACTACAGACACCTGGCACCTAAGAGACGAAGACCGACAAGGGCGTCAGGACAACTTTCGTCGGCAATATCACTACGTGGGGCCCTACTGTGGAGTCGTGGCTTAAGGATAAGCACCTTAGAATAGACGGCAACAAGCACAGTGGGAATGGGTTCGACACGTACATGCTGCAGGAGACGCATCTTCGTCTTCACCTGCTGGAGGAGAAGGAGGCGCTCCTGCACAAATGGGGCCTGATGGCGTGCTTCGCGGCGTCACAACTTTCCGTCAAGTCCGAGGGGAGCTCGAGAGGAGGGGTGGTGATAGCCACGAAGTCGCACTACAGGAGCACATGGTTTCGGGAGCTCGCGGCGTTCGGCAGTGTCTCGGGGGCTACTGCGGGCAACCGTGAGCACCAATTAGGGGCAGAAGATCATGGGCTACTTCAGATGGAGGGCTGGGCAGCAATGACGTGGTACCTCAAGGGGTACAGTCTGGTGCTGATCTCGCTCTACCTGAGGTGCGACCAACCGCTGAAGGAAGGGGCCAATGCAGGGCGATTGGCAGAAGTGGCGAAGTTCACGAAGACGCTACGTACGCCGTGGATCATCGCAGGAGACTTCAACGTCAACCCGACCAGGTTAGCGAAGGAGGGCCTATGTGATTTCCTTGGCGACGCGCGCAACTACACACTACCAGGCGACACGCCGACCTGCTACAAGGCCGACGCGGAGCCATCCCTCATCGCCCACGTGCTAACAAGCCCAACGGCATGCAGGCACACCATCGGGCTCGAGGCCGTATCGCACACCAGCTGGAAGCCGCACATCGGCCAACAGTTGAGCATCAAGGCGGAACTCGAGTACAACATCACGAGAGTGCTGAAGATGCCGACCGCGTTCAACCACCCGAGGCACGTCCGCAAGGGGAGACCGAACCCAGACAGCAAGGCACAACGACGGAAGAGGCAACGGGCACAGCAGCAAGCTGAACGACAGACACACCAAACAGCCCTAAGCCAAGGTCAAAGTCGCATGCACCATGAAGCAAGCGACACAAGATGGGAAGCGCTCTCCCCAATAGGCTGGACGTCATTCCCACTCCTTCCCCACGGAGAGCTACCCGACGATCTGCTACAAGAATGGGCGGTGAACGCTGGCGGTTTAGAGAACGTGGAGGCTGCGACAGGGCGCACAGGGTCCGAGACGGAGACCAGGGGAGAGAAAACTAGGCCAAGTGACATGCGCGATCCAGACGCGGGCATCATCGAGGAAGACTTCGAGTGGCAGGAGAGCGCTGACAGCGAGCAGCTGCCACCAGAACTCCAGCCCGAAGGTCTACTCACACCAAGAGCAGGGGACCAGAGAGAAACTGGGCCCGAGGCAGTTGGCCAGGTGCGAGAAAGGGGTGACTGGAACAAACTGGAGGTCAACGACAGCGAGCTCGAGGAACGCGAGGACAGCAGCCCCATGGAGGTAAAAGAGGTAGACACGCTCACAATGAATGACACATGGGACAAGCACTTCAAGCAGAGGCACGTGAGAAAGTACAAGGAGGCACCAGGATACATCAGCGTGTCAGCGGCGTTCAAGGCGACCAAGGACGAGGCTGAGAAGCTGGGAGCCCAGTACCACCACCTAGTAGCCACAATGGAGAGCTTCTACTGCGAGGCCTATGACATCCAGGAGGAGGACCAGCGTAAGTTCAAGGGAAGAGGTGAAGCGCATGAGTTTCAGGAGAAGGAAATACGTGAACCAGGGACGAGGAGAACCCACTACAGCAACAGGAAGACCAACTGGTGGAGCAGGATGGCCGCAGCCCTGGACACATACGCGAAGCTCAGGATAAGGAAAAGGAAAAGCGACCAACTACGCCAACTCGAAGAATGCTGCAGGCAACTCGCGCACGAAGGAGCACCGTCGGCAGGCAGGACAGCATCGAGCACGGCGAGGTTGCATAGGATCATCTGGAGCGCACGCATCAAGGAGGCCAGTAAGATAGAGGACAGCGTACTGGAGGGCATGGTCTTGCAGGCCAAGATGGAGGCGAGGCAAGCGCTCAAGGCAGACTTGACGAAAGGGGCCAAGGACAACGCGATATGGCTAGCCAACGCGGAGGTAAGCGCCCCAGGAGCTCTACATAAGATCACGAAGCCGAAGAGGAGGCACGAGGACGAATACATGAAAGCAGGCAAGAAAGCCACTAGCCCGAAGGAGACAATCGACCTGAAGGCGGGGGACTTCGAGCAGATGTGGAGCCACTTCAGCAAGCACGAGGAGGCGGTGGAGGTGATCAACATGCTCAGGGAGAAAGCGAAGGAGGAGCCGACGCCGAGATGGACGCTGGAGCAGTTCGACGAGGCAGTGAAAGGCATCCCCAACAAAGGCAAAGGTACGGACGCGATGAACATGGACGACGTCAGGAGGCTACCAGAGCATGGCAGGCAGGCCTACATCGACATGCACAACAGCTGTGAAGAGGAGGTGGCGTGGCCGTGGCAAACGCTACAAGCGATGGACATGCTACAGCCAAAAGACGCAGAACAGATAGACGGCTCTGCGCTCACAGGAGGAGGAGATAGAGCATTGGCACTACTCACGTGGTTCGCCAGGACGTGGGAGCTGCTAAACAGAGACCAGATCAGGAGGTGGGCCAAGAATGTGGAGGAGGACTTCGACGCGGCGGTGGCAGACAACTCATGCCTGAGGGAGGCAATGGCCAGAGCGCTGGGGGACGAGACCTCGCAGGAGCTCGGCGCGCACTCTGCCAACGCCCTGGTCGACGCCAAGCGTTTCTACGATTCCTTGGTCTTCGAGACGGTAGCGAAGAGAGCGATGGGGTACGGCGTTCCGACCAGGGTGCTGGCGATGGCCATGTTGTCGCACCTGACCCCGAGGATGCTGAAGGCAAACAACGCGTACAGCATGCCGATCTACGCAGAGCGGAGCCTGCTGGCGGACTCAAGGCACAGCAACAACTTAGCCAGAACCCTCATATACCACGTGGTGAAGGCCATGAACAACAGGGTGAAAATGGTACAGCCAAGAACCTGGTTCGACGACATAGGTCTGCGAGCAGTGGGGAGCCTGGCCAAGGTGGAGGACCGCATAGTGGAGGCAACCTATGAGGTGACGAAGAAGCTGAACGAGGAGGGGCTAGCCATGGCAGGCAAGTCGGTCCTATTCAGCACGAGCATCGAAATGACGAAGAGGGCCACGAGTAGATTGGCGAAGTTGGGCATCAAGATCAAGGCCGCCACCGAGGGGTGCGACCTTGGACTTGACCGAGCAGGCAGAACATGCACGAGGAGAGCTACTCACGGAGCGAGGTTCAGGAAGGGCATCAAGCGCTTCGGGGCGACCGCAAGGAAGCTGAAGAAGGCAAAGTCGAGGAGGCAGGTCATCGAGCAGGGACCCATGGCGCAGGTCGGCTACGGCACAAAAGCATACGGCGCCAACCCCACGGAGCCCACCCACATCAGGAAGAAGTACGCGCAGGGCCTCAGGCGGGCATGGCCAGGAAGGTGCCTCACGGCGCTGCTCGACTTAGAGGGCAGGCACCCAGGCATCACCATACCCAGGAACCAATTCCAGGCGTGGTTCGACTTGAGGGCCAGCCGACCAGACCTGCGAGCCGGGGTGCGACGGGCCTGGCCGCGTATACATGCACGCCTACTTGCAGCACCACGAAGCACCAGGTGGCAACAGAGGAGGGGTGTGATAGGCGCGCTGATACTACAGCTCTGGGAGATCAACTGGGACGCGAAATCAGCGGACTTCTGGGAAGACGCCGACGGAGGAGGATGGCAACTGCAACCCGACGAGGGAGACGACGACCCAACGGTGCTGCTGGACGCCATCACCAACGATCTAAAGAAAAAGATGTGGACGAAAGCTAGCCTGCACCACAACGGAGCTGGACTGCAACACGGAGCCGACACCTACGACTTGAAGATGCAGCTGAGGCGCCTGCGGGAGCACGGGAAGTACCAGCTGTATGGAGCGCTCCTGACGGCAGCATGCGCAGGGGCATGGTCACCGCAGAGGAGGAGAGACACCTTCGGCGAAGACACGTGCAACCTGTGCAACTGCGGGGAGATAGCGGACGACTACCACATCGTCTGGGGTGACTGCAGCTGCAGGAGCGAGCACGGCATCTTCAAGAAGACAAATAACCTGGTGCGACGAGCTGAACAAAGAAAGGAAGAATGGGCAGCATTCTAGCTGAGGGGTATCACGCCAAGTACCTGGGCTACCCCACCAGCGCGCGAGACGGAGTACAGCGCTGCCAGGACGGGCAAGGCCACAGACACCACCAACGAGGAGCAGGGCAACAAGCTCTACTTACACGAGGATACCATGATAGTGTGCGGCGACGGGAGTGGAGGAGAGCACGGAGACGAAGCGAGATATCGAAGATGCGGTTGGACCTGGGTGGTGATGGAGAAGATAGGCGACACCTGGAACACCACGGCGACAGTCGCAGGCCCACTCCCAAGGCCAAGGCAATCCAACAACAGGGGGGAGATCACAGCCTTCCTCGACTGCTTGCAGACGGCAGGCAGCCTGACCTTCTACACAGACTTAAAGATTATCTGCAAAGGCTGGCACAGCAAGAGGTACCTCATCACGGGATACAAAAAGGCGCATGGAGACCTGTGGAAGAAAATACGACAGAGAATGGCCACAAGAGGTGGAGCTGAAGTGCGGGTTCGTCGCATCGAGGGCCACGTGACCAAAGAGCAGGCGACGGAAAGAGGAGTGAGGATCGAAGCCTGGAAGGGCAACGAGAGAGCGGACCAGCTTGCAGGTGAAGCGGCAGCCAGCCACAGGATCTCAGAGGCGCAGACGGGATGCTACAGATGGGTACTTGCGACGTCACACCTAGTAAGAACACGAAGGGTAATGGCCTACCAGGAGCACTTCCAGAGGGTGAAGCCCATGACCTGGGACTTGACCGAGCAGGCAGCACATGTACGAGGAGAGCTACTCACGGAGCGAGGTTCAGGAAGGGCATCAAGCGCTTCGGGGCGACCGCAAGGAAGCTGAAGAAGGCCAAGTCGAGGAAGCAGGTCATCGAGCAGGGGCCCATGGCGCAGGTCGGCCACGGCAGAAAAGCATACGGCGCCAACCCCACGGAGCCCACCCACATCAGGAGGAAGTACGCGCAGGGCCTCAGGCGGGCATGGCCAGGAAGGTGCCTCACGGCGCTGCTCGACTTAGAGGGCAGGCACCCAGGCATCACCATACCCAGGAACCAGTTCCAGGCGTGGTTCGACTTGTGGGCCAGCCGACCAGACCTGCGAGCCGGGGTGCGACGGGCCTGGCCGCGTATACATGCACGCCTACTTGCAGCGCCACGAAGCACCAGGTGGCAACAGAGGGGTGTGATAGGCGCGCTGATACTACAGCTCTGGGAGATCAACTGGGACGCGAAATCTGCGGACTTCTGGGAAGACGCCGACGGAGGAGGATGGCAACTGCAACCCGACGAGGGAGACGACGACCCAACGGTGCTGCTGGACGCCATCACCAACGATCTAAAGAAAAAGATGTGGACGAAAGCTAGCCTGCACCACAACGGAGCTGGACTGCAACACGGAGCCGACACCTACGACTTGAAGATGCAGCTGAGGCGCCTGCGGGAGCACGGGAAGTACCAGCTGTATGGAGCGCTCCTGACGGCAGCATGCGCAGGGGCATGGTCACCGCAGAGGAGGAGAGACACCTTCGGCGAAGACACGTGCAACCTGTGCAACTGCGGGGCGATAGCGGACGACTACCACATCGTCTGGGGTGACTGCAGCTGCAGGAGCGAGCACGGCATCTTCAAGAAGACAGATAACCTGGTGCGACGAGCTGAACAAGGAAAGGAAGAATGGGCAGCATTCTAGCTGAGGGGTATCACGCCAAGTACCTGGGCTACCCCACCAGCGCGCGAGACGGAGTACAGCGCTGCCAGGACGGGCAAGGCCACAGACACCACCAACGAGGAGCAGGGCAACAAGCTCTACTTGCACGAGGATACCATGATAGTGTGCGGCGACGGAAGTGGAGGAGAGCACGGAGACGATGCGAGATATCGAAGATGCGGTTGGACCTGGGTGGTGATGGAGAAGATAGGCGACACCTGGAACACCACGGCGACAGTCGCAGGCCCACTCCCAGGGCCAAGGCAATCCAACAACAGGGGGGAGATCACAGCCTTCCTCGACTGCTTGCAGACGGCAGGCAGCCTGACCTTCTACACAGACTTAAAGATTATCTGCAAAGGCTGGCACAGCAAGAGGTACCTCATCACGGGATACAAAAAAGCGCATGGAGACCTGTGGAAGAAAATACGACAGAGAATGGCCACAAGAGGTGGAGCTGAAGTGCGGGTTCGTCGCATCGAGGGCCACGTGACCAGAGAGCAGGCGACGGAAAGAGGAGTGAGGATCGAAGCCTGGAAGGGCAACGAGAGAGCGGACCAGCTTGCAGGTGAAGCGGCAGCCAGCCACGGGATCCCAGAGGCGCAGACGGGATGCTACAGATGGGTACTTGCGACGTCACACCTAGTAAGAACACGAATAGTAATGGCCTACCAGGAGCACTTCCAGAGGGTGAAGCCCATGACCTGGGACTTGACCGAGCAGGCAGCACATGTACGAGGAGAGCTACTCACGGAGCGAGGTTCAGGAAGGGCATCAAGCGCTTCGGGGCGACCGCAAGGAAGCTGAAGAAGGCCAAGTCGAGGAGGCAGGTCATCGAGCAGGGACCCATGGCGCAGGTCGGCTACGGCAGAAAAACATACGGCGCCAACCCCACGGAGCCCACCCACATCAGGAGGAAGTACGCGCAGGGCCTCAGGCGGGCATGGCCAGGAAGGTGCCTCACGGCGCTGCTCGACTTAGAGGGCAGGCACCCAGGCATCACCATACCCAGGAACCAGTTCCAGGCGTGGTTCGACTTGTGGGCCGGCCGACCAGACCTGCGAGCAGGGGTGCGACGGGCCTGGCCGCGTATACATGCACGCCTACTTGCAGCGCCACGAAGCACCAGGTGGCAACAGAGGAGGGGTGTGATAGGCGCGCTGATACTACAGCTCTGGGAGATCAACTGGGACGCGAAACCAGCGGACTTCTGGGAAGACGCCGACGGAGGAGGATGGCAACTGCAACCCGACGAGGGAGACGACGACCCAACGGTGCTGCTGGACGCCATCACTAACGATCTAAAGAAAAAGATGTGGACGAAAGCTAGCCTGCACCACAACGGAGCTGGACTGCAACACGGAGCCGACACCTACGACTTGAAGATGCAGCTGAGGCGCCTGCGGGAGCACGGGAAGTACCAGCTGTATGGAGCGCTCCTGACGGCAGCATGCGCAGGGGCATGGTCACCGCAGAGGAGGAGAGACACCTTCGGCGAAGACACGTGCAACCTGTGCAACTGCGGGGCGATAGCGGACGACTACCACATCGTCTGGGGTGACTGCAGCTGCAGGAGCGAGCACGGCATCTTCAAGAAGACAGGTAACCTGGTGCGACGAGCTGAACAAGGAAAGGAAGAATGGGCAGCATTCTAGCTGAGGGGTATCACGCCAAGTACCTGGACTACCCCACCAGCGCGCGAGACGGAGTACAGCGCTGCCAGGACGGGCAAGGCCACAGACACCACCAACGAGGAGCAGGGCAACAAGCTCTACTTGCACGATGATACTATGATAGTGTGCGGCGACGGAAGTGGAGGAGGGCACGGAGACGATGCGAGATATCGAAGATGCGGTTGGACCTGGGTGGTGATGGAGAAGATAGGCGACACCTGGAACACCACGGCGACAGTCGCAGGCCCACTCCCAGGGCCAAGGCAATCCAACAACAGGGGGGAGATCACAGCCTTCCTCGACTGCTTGCAGACGGCAGGCAGCCTGACCTTCTACACAGACTTAAAGATTATCTGCAAAGGCTGGCACAGCAAGAGGTACCTCATCACGGGATACAAAAAGGCGCATGGAGACCTGTGGAAGAAAATACGACAGTGAATGGCCACAAGAGGTGGAGCTGAAGTGCGGGTTCGTCGCATCGAGAGCCACGTGACCAGAGAGCAGGCGACGGAAAGAGGAGTGAGGACCGAAGCCTGCAAGGGCAACGAGAGAGCGGACCAGCTTGCAGGTGAAGCGGCAGCCAGCCACGGGATCTCAGAGGCGCAGACGGGATGCTACAGATGGGTACTTGCGACGTCACACCTAGTAAGAACACGAATAGTAATGGCCTACCAGGAGCACTTCCAGAGGGTGAAGCCCATGACCTGGGAGGAGAACGACGAAGCCAGAAAGAAAAGAAAGCACAGAATACGCCGCACCTACTAGTAAAACGTGGAAGGTCATAGATGCACAAGATGCCGCGAGTCAGTGGGGCGCCACCAGCGATCTCCAGCTATGAGGTGGTGGATGCAGAGGTGCAAAGGAGAGGCGACAGAACAAGAGCGGCAAAAGGAGCGACCAGGTGCCTCATGATGAAAGGAAGGCTTCCCACGTGTCACACAGCATATGCTGGTCAAAACACCAGAGCAAGCACTTCTGCTGGAGCTGCTGCGCCACGGCGGTGAAGCACCTGAACCACAAGATGATCGACAAGTGTGAGGGCTGGCCGCTCAGACCAGCTTCTAGCTACGCGTTGGAGGCGCTACTGAAAGAGAAGGACTGGTTAGTGGGAACTGGTGCGAGGTCGAAGTCGTCTAAGGCCTAGTTCGCGAGAATGGAGTGCAAAGCCCTGGACCTCGCCTCGAGCAAGGCGAAAGCCCACGTCGTTGAGCGCCGGAGAGCACAGATGATAGCCAGGTGAAATTCACGGAAATCCACGTCGTCAATCAACAGGAGAGCATAGACGATAACCAGGTGAGAATACAGAGATCCACGCGGTTGTACACCAAGAGAGCAAAACGAAAACCAGGGGAACGAGAGCAGTCGCCTGGACGACCGAGGCAGCGTTCAATGGGGGGAATGCGAGGAGGCCAGCCGCGAAATCCCCGCGGTGCTCTACTGAAGCGGCGGCTGCCGCCAGCCGCCCCGCCAGTCGATCGACTATCAGAAAAGACCGCCAAAATGTTTGACACTATTCGCGCGCACGACGGAATCCAAAGAATATTGTTGCGCATTGTATTTGCTGGGGTCGGAGGCCCCTCTGAGCAGGAGTAAGCATCGCATGGCATGGTGGGAGCATCACTGACAGGACCTCTTGGCTCAAGAGATGACAGCAACATCATCAATCTAGCTACATGGTAGCGGAGCTCGGTTCCCACGCCACGGGAGCTGAGCTCGCGCGCCACGCGACCTCCACGCCCGAGTGGGCTGCTCGTCAGCAGCGATGGCGGCGATCGAGGCGGTTGACGTGCGGACCGACATGCGGCTGCAGCGGTTCGACGGCACGGAGGAGAAGTGGGGAGACTGGAGTCTCCGATTCGAGGTCTACACTGCGCTGCTCGGCTTCGAGGAGTTCGTGACAGCGGCAGGCGGCAGGCCAGAGGCAGGACCCGCTGCTGAACGACCAGCTCGACGAGCGCGCCAGGCAGGTCAGCCAGCGTCTGTGGCATCTGCTGGTCACGTATTGTGAGGGAAAGGCGATGGGAGTGGTCAAGCTCTCGCGCAAGAATGGCCTCGAGACGTGGCGCCAGCTCAAGAATGAGTACGAGAGCCGTTCAGGGAATCGTTGGACGGCGATGCTGAGGTTCATCCTGAACCCGCAGGACAAGCGGGCCAAGGATCGCGAGGCGGGCATCGACTTCTTTCAGTCGCTCACCGCCTGGGAGGCGATCGTGGCCGAGTACGTGGATCAGAGCGGCGAAGCCGTCTCGGACAATGTCAGGGTGAGCGAGCTGCTGGAGCACGCGACAGATCCCCATCGTGAAGTGCTGCGACAGGCCCCAGAGGAGGTGAAGCTCACGTTCGGGACAGCTCGCAGCCAAATCAGGGGCTACTACAACCAAGGAAGGACTTTCACTCACGTCCCAGACGTGGGCGGGGTCGTCCCAGTGCAGGTGGATGCAATCCGTGCCCAGCTTCCCAATGGCAAGGCCAGCGGCCAGGGCAAGACGCACAAGTCGGACAAGTCAGGCGGGAAGTCGGGCAGATACCAGAAGGGTAAGGACTCGAAGACCAAGTCTAAGGGTCGCGACGGCGGCAAGCACGGCAAGAACCAAACGGAGTACTTTGACGGCGAGTGCGGCTACTGCGGCAAGCGGGGCCACAAGCGGGCAGACTGCAGGAAGAAGAAGGCCGACGACCCGAAGAAGGAGCCAGGGCACACGCGAGCGGTTCAAGGCGACGCAACCTCGTCATCAGGCCAGCAGCCAGCGGATGGCACGGTGAAGGCGGCGTCGGGCTACCATGACGGCAAGCCCGATGGCTGGGTGTTCGCGGTCACGGCGCAGACGGACGGCAAGGTGGCGAAGGTCGGCGGCTCCATCCTGATCGACAGCGGCAGCGACGACCATCTCTGCAGGCACAGATTTGTCCCACAGGCCCCCAGCAGCGCTGCAGTGGACGCGCCGAGGCTCTTCGACGTGCAGCAGCGCCCACTACCGACGGCAGGCCTGAGGGGAGTAGAGATGACCATGAAGGAGGGCATCACGGCGACGGCGGACTTCCTCGTCGCTGACGTGAACGACGATCTGCTGAGCATGGGGAAGCTGCTCGGGCAGGGCTTCAGGTTCAACCTCAGCCTGGAGGACGGGCTCTACATGGCGAAGGGCCATCGCAGCGCGCAGCTCACGCTGGAGAGGGACAGCCTCCTCAGGCCCCCGATTGTCTCGGCGGGCCCCGCAGATGAGGCTCACCACTGCCGCGGAGCAGCAGAGCGGAAGGATGCGGCGACAGCTCCTGTGCTCAACGCGGACAGCTCGGTCGGCGCGATGAGGACCAGGCTGAAGGAGTTGTGCATTCCCATCTACGGTACCAAGGCGGAGCTTTGGGACAGGCGCATCGCGGCGGAGGCCGCGGTCAGGCGATCGGAGGCTGAGAGGGCGCACAAGCAGGCAGTCAAGGAACAGCTCGGGATCCAGCACGACCCAGTCGAGGCTAGGGAGTTACCCGTACCGAAGGCTCCGAGCGCTGAGGAGGGGAGGCAGCACCGCCTCACTCATCTACCAACCGCGCCCTGGCGCGAGGAGTGCATCCGTGGCAAGGCGCCCGATGCTCCCCACACTCAGGTCACGCTCGAGGACTCCGAGCGGAAGGCGCCGCTCATCAGCTTTGACTTTGGTTTCTGCGAGACGGCTGATGAGGACGGGGATCTGACGAAGGTTGAGGACACCTACGCGACGATGCTCGTGGCGATCAGCTCGGACGCTGGTGTAGTAAAGGTCATTACATGCCCATCGAAGTCGGCATCACCATACGCGATTGCAGGCATCAAGGAGTTCGCGCAGCGGTTCGAGACGGGCAAGTGCAGACTCAGGACCGACTCTGAGCCTGCAACGAGGGCAATCCTGGACGGGGTAGTCGCAGAGCTGACAGGCAAGGTCATTCCAGAACTGACGCCCAAGCACAGCAGCCAGTCCAGCCCAGCGGAGGCGGCGGTGAAGATCACCGAGGGCCAGACGCGGGACCTCAAGTTGGATCTTGAGAAGCGCTACGGCACCAAGATCACGGCGGCGATGCCGATCGGGGCCTGGGTGATGCGCCACGCTGGGTGGCTACACGAACGGTATTCGCGACGAGCTGGAGGGCAGACCCCACATGAGATAGCGACGGGCACGCCCTACAAGGGCGACATCTGCACCTTCGGCGAGACGGTGTTGCATCGAATAGCTCGACCGAAACATCGAGGACTCGGTGGAGGACGGCGGCTACACCGCGGGGAGGCGCAGCGGGGCCGTGGGATCTGGGTTGGCAGATCCGACGAGACCCAGGAGCATCTGATGATGACGCCGCAGGGGGTCGATCGAGCTCGGACCGCGCGACGGCTACCTGAGGGCAGACAGACCGACAAGGAACTCCTGCTGTCGGCGACGGGCCTCCCTTGGGCGACTTGGACGGCGCCCGAGAGGTCGAGGCGACCACGGGCGGCCCCGCCCGTGGCGACAGAGATCCCGAGGGCGGATCAGCGGCAGCAGCAGCAGGCACAGCAGCCGGCAGGGCCACCCGAAGGCCGAGCGGACCCTGCTCAACTACAGGCCCCACCGCAGGCCCCAGGCCCAGAGGTGGCGGCAGGACAGCGACAGCCACAGCCGCAGCCCCAGCAGCCAGCGCAGCCAGCGCCAGGAAATCTGGCCATGGGGGCGCCGCCCCCACAGGCGGAGAGGCGCGGGCTGCCGCCTGAGGCGGAGGCCTCGGAGAGCAAGCGAGCGCGGGTTGCAGCGGTTCACGAGCTGGACGTCGGCAACATAGACGACCCGCCCGACACGCTCTGGGAGGAGATCTCGGATGAGGTCGAGGACCCGACCGAGATCATGTTCGACGTGGACGCGCAGGACGAGCTGGACAAGAAGCTCACGCTGGAGCACCTGCAGAGCCTCCTGGACCACGGATTCGGCGAGGACATCCCACGCTTTCTACCAGGCGCCCGAGCACGAGGACGTGGTGGTGGATCCACCGCAGGAGTACCTGCACAGGCTGCAGGCAGAGGGCAAGAGCACGGACATCTTCTGGAAGCTGAAGAGACAGCTACCTGGCAGGCGCACGGCGGCGCCTGGCTGGGTGGAGCACATGGCGGGCATCCTCGTGGACGAGATGCGCATGGCGAGGTGCGAGGTGGCTCCTTAGTTCTTCTACAACTCAGAGGCCGAGGTGGTGGTCGAGCTCCACATGGACGACCTGCACATGGCATGACCAGGGGACGCGCTGGAGGGCTTCCGCGACGAGCTGGGACAGCACGTGACCTTCAGCGGCGGCGAGATCCACGAGTACGGCACCACCTACGAGCACCTGAAGAGGCTGAGGACGCGGTTCGAGCACGGGACGGAGCTGAAGGCGAACCCGAAATACCTGGACTACGCGGTGGAGACCCTCGGCCTCGGGAGCGCGAACACGGCGCCCACGCCAGGAGTGCCAGCTCACAAGGCGCTCATGGGGAGCACCCCTGCCCTGTCTTCCGTTCAGGCTGGCATATACCGATCGTGCGTGGGGGCGCTGATGTACGACGCCCAGGACAGGGCGGACTGCCAGTATGAGGTGAGCCTACTAGGACGGATGTTGTCGGGCCCCACCGTCGGCGCCCTCACCGCATTCAAGAGGCTGGTCAGGTACCTGATGGGCACGAAGGACGCGGTGAACTGGCTCCCGAGGCCGACGGAGGGCACGAACGTGGAGCTGGTGGGCTACGGCGACAGCGACTGGGCAGGGGACCTGCAGACGAGGAGGTCACAGTCTAGCGGCAAGATCGAGATTGACAACGCCCCCGTGCACTCCTTCAGCAGGCGCCAGGGGATCGCGGCGACTAGCTCGGGAGTGGCTGAGTACTACACGGCGACTGCGGCCGCCGAGGATCTCCTCTACTTCAAGTCGCTCCTGGAGTTCATGGGCTCCACGGTGGCGACTACTCTTCTGACGGACTCGTCGGCGGCCCGAGGGATTGCCAAACGCGAAGGAGTTGGCAAGGCCAGGAGCCTGGAGGCGCGGGTGCTCCGGCTCCAGCAGGCGATCAAGAGGGAACTGATGGACCTCGGGACCGTCGGCACCGACTACAACAAGGCCGACCTGGGCACGGAGATCCTCGGGCACGAGCGCTTCGTCAAGCCCAGGACGATGAATGGCATCTACACGGACGTGGGCCAGGTTGCGGAGAGCGACCACCAGTCGGAGGAGGTGGTCTTCGACGAGGGGGCGGCGGTTCGGGTTCGGCGCGCCCCGGGCGCGGCCACTTCACCGAGTGCGACCCGCTCAGCGGCCCTGGCGATGATCACGGCGGCGGTAGCGCTCCCTCAAGGGTGCGAAGGACCCGCCATCAAGGACGACGGCTACTACGACACGGAGGTTTGCTCCAAGGACGGCGTGGTCGCGAGCGACCCGACCAACTATTGGCTGGCGCTGGTCGTCTGGACGCTGGTCGCGGCCACCGTCTTCGGCTACGCGGGGTTCCGCTACGTAAGCTGGGGGGGGCACGAGCGGCTCCTCGTCCAGACCGAGCCCGATGACGCGAAGGACAAAAAGATCGACTCAAGCATTGGCTGCATGTCATCCAAGTCGACCAAGTCGTCGGTGGATCAGAGCAACCGCATGAGGAGGACGGCCGGCACTCAATCGCAGACAACGAACAAGTGGAGATGGGCTGCTCCACGTTTTCAGCCATTGTCGATCAGCATGCACGGTGTCTTCCTTGAGGTGCATGCTGGGGGTGATGCCAAGGCTAGAGGACGTTTTCTGCACTGAGGCCCAGGGTGAAGACCTTGAGCGGCTACGCGTTGCACTGTGAGACAGGACAGTGCGAGATTTGCTGAGCTCACGTTCCATTTGCCATGCTTGACAGTAGTAATTTCCTCATGACATGCTCAGACCCGTTGCGGTAGTATTTTGGCAAGTTTCTCCAGTGTTCTGGCTCACGACTACATATTTCAGTGTTGTGGCTCCCCGCACACCGTGCTGAGCCGTGAGTTGCACAAGTGCTCTCTGTGGACTCCTGCAGGAGCAAGACCACCCGATTCAGACACCGCAGCCTGCAACACCATGGCGGCAGCTTCTGCAGCTGCTCTTCAAGGCGAGTCGACAGACCTTTCTCAGCAGTATCAGGGCAACATGTTGGCAGCAACTTCTCAAAGATTGAACGACCGTCGAGCTGCTGTCGCCGCTGCGCCACAGAGATCTCCTTCGAAAGGATCGCCGCCAACGAAAACTGCACGGATGGATGAGGACATTGGCATGCATGACCAGTTCACTACTGCGCAGGCCTTTCCAGGCTTGGCTGGCGGTGATGCCCCGCCTAATGCTGCTGCGGCTGTGGGCGTCCTGGGTGCTACATCAGCCCCAGTGAGTGGGACTGGTCGCGCTGGTTCTGCTGATCCTGTTCCTCCTGGTCCGACGGTTTCATCTGATGAAAAGCTTAATTCTATCATGGGCAATATGATGATGCAAAGTCAGTTTGACCGTCAGATGAAACAGCACCCCATTGACATCATGAAGGCAGCGAAACATTATATTTCGGAGGAGTTGACGCCAGTCCAAGAGGACGTTGAGCAGCTCAAGAAAGACGTCGTCGAGCTTCAAACACGTTCTTCTGTAACGTCGAGCGTTCCTATGGACACGCGGCAGATCCAGTTTCGATCCGGCCCACAAGCGTATTGCGTTAATCGGATTCTCTGGTTCTAATCTTACTAGCCGCGTTCGCGACATGGAGAACATTTTGAGCACTTTGTCTTCTGCGCCGACTCATTCGACAGGGCAATTTTACAGTGGTCCGAGGACGACTCGTGTGCCAACGAAGGTTTCTCACTTTAGAATTTGTCTCTGCAGATGTGGCAAGGAACGTCTTCGAGCATTTGGACGGGGAGACTTTTCAGTGTAGACCGTTCCTCCATCAAGATTCGCATGGCAAAAAACGCAACTGAATCTTCAAAGAGACTGGTGCTTGCGGAAAGCTGGTGAGATTATTAAGGAGCAGCCCCGCTCATCTAATATTCGCGTCGATTTCAAGAGTCGCGAGGTGCAGATCGACGGTGTCATTGGTTTCAAGCAGGAATCTGGAGAGATTTCAGGGTCTTTGCGGAATGCATTTGCAGCCTTGCGGCTGGCGTAGGGACGCGGGGGAACCGTTCACTGTCTCACCCCTCCTTTGACCTTCGCCCTCCGTTGTACGAATTGTGAGCGGTTCCCGGGTCACCGTTTGCGAAGACGAGGTCCACGCGGCCTCAATGCACTGCACCGTCGTAACCGCATGTATGTTTACCTGGTGTTGCAGAGGCCCCTTTCTCAAATTCGCCCGCGTCGTGCTCTCCTGGGGGGCCCGGATTCTTAGACCAGATTATTATCAGGACAGATTCTCTCAGCGCGGATTTTCGACCCGCCTTAGGCCGCCGAGTGTTCAGGACGGATTTTCGACCTGCCTTTAGGCAGCCGAATGTTCAGGACGGATTTCGACCCACCTTAGGCCGCCGAATGTTCAGGGCGAATTTTCGACCCGCCTTGGGCCGGCGAGCGTTCAGGACGGATGTTCGACCCGCCTTAGGCCGCCGAATGTTCAGGCCGGATTTTCGAGATGCATTAGGCCGCCAAGCGTTCAGGGCGAATTTTCGACTTAGGTCGCCGAATATTCAGGACAGATTTTCGACCAGCCTTAGCCTGGCGAGCCTGGCGCTGGACGATTCTCGTAATGGATCCTCGAGAACGCACGGAGTTTGCATGAATTCTGCGCTGGGTTTCACAGTAATTTGCCTCAGGGTGGTGGCCATGGCGAACCCCGGCCTGAGGGCTAGGCTCACAGTTTTGACTTTGAACATTCAGCGTTTTGAAATGCAAAAAGACGAACTATTTGCCTAAATGTCCTCCCTCCCTTCTTTTCCATCTCTTATTTGTTTAACCGAGACTTGGCTTGATGAATCCGTCGCCCACCCAGCTCCCCCCGGATATTCTTTAGTTGCACGGCGAGACCGGGACGGTCTAGGTGGTGGAGTTTGCATATTCGCTTTGACTCGGCGATTGACGCTTGTTCTTTTGTTCTTCGTTATCCTTCTGCTGATGCATACTGAGTCTGGGCCGATTCTTGTTTGTTGTTGGCACCGTCGACCGCGCCGCGGAGAAGTGCAATCGATTGAACATTTAAGCTACGAACAGAATTCGCTAGTAAATCAACGTGTAGGCGCAACTATAACCGGGGATATGGATGTGCATCATAAGCACTTTCTCTAATCATGTTTCTCCTGAGGACACTTGCTTGAAAAATTGGTGCCTGCAGAGGGGTTTTCGCGAATGCATTCGTGCCCCCACTCGGGGCCCTCATCTCCTCGATCTGTTTTTGCGTGATATACCAGACATGAATACTTCGAAGGTTTTAACACAAACGGCTGATCATTCTGCAACTTTATGCTCAATTTGCACGCCGCCGCATATATTTGAGCACAGCGAGCGGCGTGGTTTGTTAAAGATGTGGATTCGCCGAAGAAGCATGCATATGTCGTCTGAAGCTGCCTCTGTTGTTTCGCACCTTGGATGAATCAGCAGTGCCTGAACGCGGTTCGTGCGAAGCGCCACGCTGCCGGCACGCCCTCTTGACCGGCTGCCGCTGCCGCCTGTAGCGCTGCGACGCTGGAGGCATTCCGTGCTCACGCGCAACGCACCCGCCGGGAGCTCCGGCCCTTCGGCCGTGGAAGCAAGAAATGGTAGAGGGTCTCTAATGAGCTTTTGTCGCGTTCTGAAGCGTTCTGACGGCTCGCGAGCTCTTTCTGCCTCTGCTAAAGCCGATTTGTCTGCAGTCCTTTACCAGCAAGTGACGTCTTCCCGCCCCTGTTTTTAATGAGTTTACTGATTTGTCTATTTCGTTTATACCACCGGACCGCTGGGAAGCCAGCGTTATTCGGACGAGATCCGCTCGTGCTGTTCCCGGCGATCTCCGCCAGGACAGCGGAACTGGCCCTGATCTTCTCCCAGCCAGCGTTGTGAAACGATGCGCTGGCAGCCTGGCTGCGCCCGTTACATTCATGGTCACCATCAAAGACCACCTTGGGCAATAATTTTATAATAGAAATATACTAAACACTGAGATTCAATCCCGTTTGACCATAATATTTATCACGGCTACACAACAATTCGTCCCTAATTATGAATAATATCATGATATTCGAATTTAATAAATGCAATAGTGCACGCCTGCTTCTAAGAAAAATTCTCTCTAGGTTGATGAATTTGAACTATCATTGAATTCGACCTTAAACTTGGCTTTAATTAATTATGTTGTTTACTCGTATTGAGCTTACCAACATATTATTGATACTTTCACTTTAATATTTTAATGCTGTTTTTTTCTCTGAAATTTTGCATTCACTATATTCGAATTAATCTGCCCGGCACCTGGCTGACTCTCTTCAGCTTCGCGCTCCAGATTTTGCTTGCCGCTCTGTTCTTGGCTCCGTAGGAGCATATAACCTCCTACCAGACAGCACTGCGGCTGCCCAAAGTGTCCACGACATTCAAGCGCTTCTCCAAGCTTCGCTCAAGGATATGGCTGATTCGTACCCTGAGTGGACAAATACTTTAAGCTGCCGCGCTCGTTTGCTAACCACCCTTTGCGCCGGCGCCGGGACTGGCAGCCCGGCTAGCTCTCCCTCTTGTCTCTCCTTCTTCTTGTTTTCTTTCTCCTTCCCTCTTTTCCCTCCCCTCCTCCCCCCCCCCTCTCTTATCCTGATTGCTGCTGTCGTTGCCGTCGCCCGCCCTCCTCTCCTCTGCTCCTCCCCCCGCGCGGGTTCTGAGCGGCGCTCGGTCCGCAGGCGTTTTTTTCCTCGCCTGGCGCATCCGGCGCTTTCCCTCTCCTTCTCTTCCTCGCCCCCCCTGCTTGCTTGCCTGCTTGCCGCGCACTCCCCCCCCCCTCACTCTCGTCTTCTTCTCTCGTCCTCTTCCTCTTCTTCTTATCATTTTTATTTTTCTTTTTGTTCTCTGTTCGTCTTCCTCTTGTCCTCCTCCTTTATTCCTCGTTCCGCTTTCTCTCTCCGTCTCTTGCTTATTTTTACTCTTAAATGTTTTGTGTTCTTTGACGCTGGCGCGACCCGTGCGTGGTATGGTTCATCCCCGCAAGGCTGCGTAGAAAAAGAAAGTATAGCGCGTTTGACTTACAACCCCGCGAATCAACAATCTCACCACTACCAAAAAAACACGCGCGCGCCAGACGCAAAGCAGCTACCATCGGCAGCCGCCCTACTAGGAACAAATAGCTTACGGTCGCAGACCACAAGGGGAGAAGAAAGGAGGGGGGGGAAAGGAGGAGGAGGCAGCAAGCGACGCAGACGACCAGAGAGAAGGAGAAAGAGGAGGGAGGAGAAGGGGGGGGCCGAGCCCAACGGAGGCACCGCGCGAAGCGCCCGCCCTGCGCTCCACGCATGGCGGCCGGGGGAAGGAGGAAAGGGGAAGGCCGGGAGGAGACGGCGCAAAACAACGACAACAAACGAGCAAACGAAAACGAACGACAACGACGACGAGACACGACCGGAACAGCAAGCACGAACAAAGCAAAAGGAGAACAGGAGAGGGGAGGGAAAGAGAAGGAGAGAGAGGCACACAAGAAAAAAGAGAAAACAAGAACAGCGATAAATTTTTTGAGCCGACCCCACAGCAAAAATCTTATGACCAGAAACTTGCCCGGATCGGCTGGGAGGGCTCGGCTGGTCGCGCGCCAGCCGAAAGGCTCATGAAATGCTGCGAAAAGACTGCTGCCGGGCCATGCCACGCTGAAAAACGATAACAATGACAGTACGCTCGATAAAAACCAAAGAACGAAGCGAACATAGACATCAAAATTTTAACATCAAATTTCCAGACAGACCGTCCAGGACAGGCCGGGTGAACAGAGGACGACACATGTGAGAAAATGCCCAACCCAGCATCACGCCGCGGGCCTCCAGTCCCGGCAGCGCCGCAGGGGATGGTTTGCGAGAGCTCCGCGCGGGCTGAAGAGGGAACGCCAATCGGTTTCCCGAGCGGACTCAGTGAGGACGCAGCACAAGAGGCTTTGGAGGAGGGACTGGAAAACCTTGACGCTATTCGCGCGCACAACAAAATCCGGAAGAACATTGTAAATGCGAACAGAGCCGAAGGCGGAATGAAGGAAATAATCGGGCGACAGCAAGCCACAAAGATCACCGAGGCGGCGGGAATGGCGGCGAGGGGAGCGGGGAGGGGGGGGGGGCAGGGTCCAACCGGAAGAATTGATGAACGAGCGGCGGACCTCTTCCGAGAACGGACCTGTGGATGACGCCTAGAATGGCAATGTCGCCGCCGCGTGCTCAAGGGAGGAAGAGAAAAATATAAGAGCGCATCATGATCAGATATATTAATAAATGTTAACAGACGGCCCTGCACGGCATTGAGGGGGGAGAGAGCAGAAGACGAGGCGACATGAAACGCTGATGCTCTATATCCAACGTACGATAAAACATGAGATTTGTACTGTGATATAGCTTCACTGTCTGAGTAAAACCGACGGTTGCGAAGAAGACTGTGTATGCGCCAGCCACACTCGCGAACGCAATCCGAGATTCCGTCGTGCATGAGCAGACGAGTGTCAAAACTGATGCCCAAAATCTTCAACGAAGAACCAGCCGGGCGAGAACGGGAAACGATATGGTAGCTTTCTTTCCCAGGGTCGAACAACACTCTGTTTGCGCCCCCCCACCTGTGTAGGCTGGTCTGACATTCGCGAAAATAAGCGAAAGCTTGAGGGTCAGTGACACCCGCGACAAGAATTTTGAAAGCGTTCAGGTCATCAGCATAAATTACCTCCTCAAAATCACACGCACGAGTGGCCATGCAAGCATCACTAAAACACACGTTCCACAAAATAAGACCTAAAACGGCACCCTGGTAGACCACGTTTTCCATGCGCGCTGGGCCCGACAAAGATCCCTGGACGACGACGCGGGCGCTCCGTGGCATGAGCCAACTGTCCAAAACAGTAGCAACGTCCGGTTGGACAAACAACGAACGGATCTCGCGCATCAGCCTGCCCTTGTCGACTCTATCGAACGCAGCAGAGACATCGGAGCAATAAACGACCACGCGGCGGCCGCCTGCGAAAGCGACAAGCCAACGCAAAATGAAATAAAGCACGGCATCTCTCGCCCCGCGCTCACGGCAGCATGCGAATTCACTCGATCCGTAGGCGCCCAAAAGCTCGAGCCGAGGGGCAAAAAGTTGGACCAGAACACGCTCCACAAGTTTGGACAATTCCGCGGTCAACTAGATGCCTCTGTAATTGTCCGGGTCAAACAGGGCAGAGCGCTCGCGCAAAGGATACACCCAATGCTCGCGCCAAGCACGAGGCCAGCATCCTGTCCGAATGATGAGCCGAACCAGCTGCGGGGCCAACTTCTTCTTCACTCGTGGGGGCAGGCGAACGCCGTTTCGTTCGATGCCAGAAAAGAAAGCCCCAGCATGTTTTAAGTCATCGCCACACGCATGGCGAGTCTTAAACTGCTAGGAGTGCACTTTCGCATGCATCAGGCTGTGGAATAAACGGCAGCGATTTGTCATGCACGAACTATGTGTCTGCTTCGTTCCCGTAGGTACCACTCTGTGCCTGAGCTCATGCTGTTATTCAAGAGTCACGCGTTGTCTTTCGCTGAATACCGGGCGCCTGCATTGGCCCACGTGTGCACAGCCACGCCGAGAGTGCTAAACGCAGTTCAAGACCGGTTTTTGCGAGCCGTGGGGATCTCTGCCCGCGATACATGCGTTCACTTCCGATTGGCGCCGCTCGCCACTCGCAAAGATACGGCCATGCTCGGGGCCATTCATAGGTCGGCCTTAAGAGTGGGCCCCCCTATGTTTCAAGATTTTTTCTGGATCGACCGCTCTCCTCCTCCTCCTCGCTCTCCTCGCCGCCATCTTCGGCACCTTGTCGACCAATTTGGGACTCGAGCGCAGAATTTCGCACTGCAGTCTGCTCTCGGAAGGGTCCGGTTGCACAACCTGCTGCCTGATTTCATCGCTGCTGCCCCCTCTGTCAAAGACTGTCAAAGCAGGCTTGGTTCTCTAGTGTGCTACAGAGCACACGCCGGCAACGCTGACTGGGATAAATCATTGTGCCGGCGAGTCCCCATGCAGAACCACATTCTGCGAGGCATGCGCGATTGGTCGGGGTAGTTTAAGATCGCCGCTCTCATGGCGTTTGCTCGCTTTTCCCCCTTCCCTGTCTTCCCCCCCCCCTCCTCCCCCCCCCTCCCCTCCCACCCTCTTCCCTCTCCCTCTCTGCTGCTGCCGCGTCTCGTTGTCGCCCGTCGTCCGCCGCCCCCCCTTTCCTGTCTCCTCCTTCCGGCCGCCGTGCGTGGAGCATACGGCGCGCGTTCCGCGGGTGCCTCGTTGGGGCGCGGCCCTCTCCCCCGTCCTCTCCCCCCGGTCGTCGCTGCCGTTGCCTCTCCCTCCCCCCCCCCCCCCCCCCCCCTCGCCCCCTCCTCTTTTTTATGTATTTTATTTTTTGTATTTTTTTATATCGCGCCTCAGACAGCACGAATCACACCACAAGTCTGCGGGGTTGAAACAATCACAACCAGCAACATTCCTTAAGATTGTCGCCAGTCTCTGCGAGAAAGCAACGGGTGAAAAGCGAGCGGCCGGCGCCAGCTTAAAACCGATTGCCACGGCACCACGCCGTGGCGAGCGCAATCAATAGCAAACCCCTGCGAGTGCGATTGAAATTGCTGCCGACAACGCTGTCTGGCAGCATGTTGTAGACGCGGACAGCACCAAGCGGCGACAGGACAACGCAGTCCGGAGAAGACACAGAAATCGGATTCACGAGATGTCCAATGCGCCGACGAGAAGAGGCAGAGGCGGAGCGAAGGGGGCAAGGGAGTGGGGGGGGGGGACGATCGAGACAGAAAAACTGTTGAAACGCTATGGGACCAAGACCAAGAACCGCCCTGTGGACCATCCCCAAGATAGCGATGTCTCGGCGGACAGTGAGAGGAGCAAGCGAAAACGACAGTAGAGCGTCCAGCTCTGACAATTCCAATGCCATTAAAAAGCGCTGCTGCACGCCATCCAGGAGGGGGAGGGAGGAAGAGGAGGCATGAGAGATGGCTGGTGTACGGTACTCCAGATACGACAGAACATGACTTTTGCACAACTGCACAAGCTCCCTTGTTGCATAAAACTGCCGGCAAGACAGAATCTGAAGACCTCCAGCCACCTTCACACGCACACTCACTGATCGCATCATGCACTAAAAGCTTACAGTCAAAGGCAACACCCAAAATTTTTGAATTGCTACCTATTGGAGCGCCGTGGGACAAAATGTGGAGACTTTCTGTCGCTGACTCAAAAGTAACACCGTTAGCCCCGCCCCACTTGCACAGCTCTTGTTGGCACACGCCCAAATGAGAAAACAATACGTGATCAGGCACAGCATTGTCAAACAGCTTTAATGCGTTAAGATCATCTGCGAAAACTACCTCCTGGAAACCACTATTTACTAGAAGATCCCGGGCGTCATAATAAAATATGTCCCAGAGGCTGGGGCCAAAAACGGTTCCCTGATAAACCATGTTCGACATGGGAATACCATATGATACAGCACCGCTGCACACTACATATGCTGACCGTGGTGCCAGCCAATCTGCAAGCACCGCAATGATCTCAGGGTGGATGTCTGACGAAGCAAGTTTATCCAGCAGTCTCCCCGCCGAGACCCTGTCGAAAGCCCCGGCCACATCGGAACAGTAGAGCGCCACTCGCCGACCCTCCCCGAAGGCTCTGAGCCAGCACATCGCGAAAAACAAAATCGCATCACGCGCACCTCGCCCAGGCGCGCAAGCAAACTAGAATGCGCCAAACGATGAACTTCGATGGAGAGGAGGGAGGAAAATACTACAGATAAATCGGCCCACTGCTTTGGAGAGCTGGGAGGTTAGCTGCGGCCCGCGATAGCGGTCAGCATTGTGTTGCGAATTACGTTTATGGAGCGGGTGCATCCAGTGAACAACCCAAAATCGCGGCCAGCTTCCACTGCTGAGGATGAGGCGAGTAAGCAAGACAAATGGCCCCGCCATTTCTTTGCTGCACACTTTCAAAACACGAGCTGGAATAAGATCTGGACCTGTTCCGCTATCAATACGAAGATCTTTCAAAATCCTGCGTGCAACGCGGAGGCGGAGGGGGGGGAGAGAACGGAGCGAGTAGGGCGAAGGAGGAGGGGAAGAGGAGAAAACGCATTCGACTCCAATGGGGGATCGTGCCATTTGGAACGGAAGCTCTGCGCAGACAGATTCGCCTTGCCACGAGGATCCACAATCCAAGATCCGGACGGGGACCGGAGAGGTGGAGAAGAAGTCTCGCTGATTTTGGACAACAGCTGTCTAAAAAGATGCCGCCAGCCTTTCGACCCCGCCTTCAGCTGCTGAAACTCGCCGCGGGTGCGATCGATGCATGCGCGATGGGCAGATAGAAACTGTCGACTGCAAGCTCGCACTGCCAAGGGGAAATCTGGCGTGCCGGCAGCATTGTTTTTCAAACGGATGCTGTTTAAACAATTACTAGTAAGCCAAGGATGCGAAGAATTGAAACGGATGGACGACTGCGGCATGCAAAGGCGCATGGCACTTAAAATACTGTCACTGACCGCACGTGCTGCAACTTCAGACGAAGATGTCGAGATGAAACTCCAATCGGTGCTTCGGAAAAGACCGCGCATTGCCGACCAATGAGCCTCTTTGGATTTCCAGACTGGGCGGGAAGCGGAACAGACAGAGAGGGGAAGGAAAGAAAGGGAAAGGAGAACAAGACGATGATCGGCAAGCTCAGGCAGAACCACTGTAGAAACTTGATCTGGAAAATCGGCAAGTACTACATCCAAGAGGTTCGGACCACGAGTGGGCTGCCGGACCTTCTCTTGGAAACCGCGCATCAGGCATCAGCGCTGCATCGCGGCACCCTCAGGGGCAACCCCCCTAGAATGACGCAGCCAACCGGTGTGATGGACGTTGAGATCTCCAAGCACAACAGTGCCTACAGCAAGATTCGAATGCGCTGCCCACTCGGCACTGAACGAATTGATGCCTGCAATTTCGCCGCACTGGGGCGGACGTTACCAACAAGCAAACAGAACAGGGCCGACCGACGAATGGTAAAGAAACCAAATTCTTTCAGCTGTGGGAGAGGGGGCAAGAGGAGAGAAAAAGCTGCTCAAACTGTCTTGGAATAACACAAGAACGCCACCACCGTTTCTGTCACGGTCTCGTCATTCCAACACTGTATATTGCAAAAGCGTTAAAAAACTGCAAGCGCTGTCTAGTTTCGTTTCGTTCAAAACGAGAACGGCTGGAAGAAACGGCAACAACGCAAGGCGACCTTCCAGCTCTGCCATAAGAATTAATAAACGATCAATATTAATACGCAGAATGGTGAGGTTTTGTGAAACAAGAGACAAAAAAATGCCCAGATTCATGCGGACCCACGTCTCGAGGCTAATTACGTGAAGACGGCACTGAACTCGCAGAAAAATACCTCGTTAATAGACGCTGAGAGAGATCAATGCGAAAAGGGGGACAGGAGGAGGAACGACGACGAGATAAGGAGGCCGCTCTCGGCAACTCGACCTGAGAAAATCCACTCACCAAACTATTCAAACGCCCAACAACAAAGGCCGCGGATCTTGGACCACGACGGCAGAGACGAGAAGATAATGCTGACACCGGGGACCGCTCACTATCCGCTAAACGGAGGTAGAGGAAGAGACAGAAGGGTGAAACGAGAAAGTAGTCCCCCAACACCTCTATTTCAAGGAAAGATTATCGAAGGGAGGCAAGAATACTCACTCGAAATCGGTGTTTGACGGCTGAAACGCCTTCGAACCATCCACCTGGATTTTTTTCGATGTATCTCGTAACAGCAGATGAATCTCACCACATGCGCAAGTAAGTGAAGGCAGCACGGCTACGACTGTCAAAAAGAGAAACACAAAGCAGAGGAAGGAGGAGGGAAAGGAGAGGAGCAAGAGGGGGGGAGAAGAGAAGGGAGAGGAGGGGCAGCAGCAGACAACGGACGACAGGAGGGGAAAGGAGGGGGGGGGGAGCGAGAGGGGAGGGCCGAGCCCCGAAGAGGCAACGCGCGACGCGCGCACCCTGCGCTCCACGCAGAGCGGCTGGGCGGGAGGAGAAGGAGAAGAGGGGGAGGGACACGAAGACGGACGAATGAAAGGCGACGGCGGGACACGACGGAAGCAGACGACGAGGGAGGAGAGGAGGGGGGAAGGGGAAGGGGAGAGGAGAAGAGGGAAGACGAGAGAAAGGAAGAGCTAACCACGCCAATCCCGGCACCCACGGAGAGGGCGCGGTGCCAGCGGGAGGCGAGGGGAAAACAAAAACGGCCAGTCGTCAAAAAGGCGCGCACGAGCACGCACGAGATTTTGAAGGCGAGATTGAAATGCGCTGACACCACGAGCGGAAACAATAAAGTCAGGGAGAAATTTACATATGCGAACGGCACCAAATGCTGAGCGTAAGAGAAAATCTGGTGCTGTGAAGGACGGCCCCACCAGTTGGTGCCTGTGTCTTCTGGGGGCCCTGGCCGGCGGCGGCGCCGTATCCAGCTTAAAGAAGTTCTGAAAGCACGGAGGACCCAGTCCCAAAACATCTGTGAATGACACCGAGTATGCTTATGTCACGACGAGTGCAAAGGGGCGCCAGATTAAAATAAAACAAAGCGTCCGCGTCTGTCACACTCAACGAACGCAGGAAGCGAGAAAGGAGAGCGTCGAGAAGAGCTAATACAGAAGACGAAACATGATACACGGCAGAGGTTCTGCATTCGATGCACGACAAAACGTGCGCCTTAAATAGACCGATCAATTCCGCATCGGTGTGACATCGTCCGGTGCACAGTAGTCGTTATATTTTCCAAGAGCACTCTACAACGCAGCTGTCGACGGCCTTGGACATAAGAAATTTTGCATCGAACCAAATACCTAACTTTTTGAAATCGTCTCCAACAGGCTGCACGCGTGACAAAATATGAAAACCCCCCTTGCCCGCGTCAAACTGCACTCTATTCGCGCGGCCCCAGGCGTGGAGGGACGCTCGGCACCGGCGCAGGGAGGAAGAGCCGTCCACATCTCAGACGCTCGTGGAAACAGCACGCCATGCATTAAGGTCGTCTATAGCCATGCAAGCGTCGGCAAAAAAGGTGTTCCAAAAAGGCGGCCCCCAAACAGCACCCTGGGAAACCATGTTTTCCACGCTGAACGGGCGAGAAAGCTGGCCTCCAATCGCCACTCGCGCCTTGCGTCGGCAAAGCCAGCTGGCAAAGAGAGGCAGCAGCTGGGGGGGCACACCGGCCGACTCCAGCTTCGCACACAAGATTTCGGAATCGACCCGGGCAAAAACACGAGAGACTCAGCAGCACAGCAAGATACGGGAACCAAGGGAGGAGGAAGGAGCCAGGAGAGGACGTAGAATAATACTGCGTCTCGCCCCATGTTCGCCACGATAAGCAAAATGCGACGAACCATAAACACCTGGACGCTCGAGGCGCGGAACAAACAGGCTACCGATGATGCGTTCAACTGCTTTAAATAATTGTGATGTTAAATGCAAACCTCGATAGTTGTCTGGGTCTGACAGCTACAAAGCTGGCAAGCACAACTAACCGATTGAGAATGATCAGGCGCGTTCACCTATTGAACCCAGAGGTCTGAACTCGGTCTGCTAGCCGAGCTAGGTCCGCAAACCTGTTCGTATTCGAACTATCTTGACAAACGCTCTCGGTTTTCTGTACAAAACTCGAGCTACAGGACAGCTACAGAGCTGATACATACAGAATCTGATTCAGAATCATCAGCGGCCGTTGTCTGTTGAATCCAGAGCTCTGAACTCGGTCTGCTGCCCGAATCGCGAAACTATTCGTATTGCTCGAGCCGTCCTGAAAGGTGCTGTGGGTTTCCTGCACTCAACTCAGGGCCCGGCGCTTGTGGAAACGGAAAATCCAGCGCACGCACCAAACTGGCGACAATGGATGATCTGCGCACACTGACTGGCAATGCTTCTTCGCGTGCGCAAAACTTCAAAACTCGACCAAGAACTAAATCAGGCCCAGTGGCACTGTCCAAGCGCAACTCCCGAAACACAGCTCTGGTGATACGCAGCCGCAACAAAAACATTGGAATCGGCCTCTAAGCCGGTACGTTTGCTTCAGTAGCTCACGTGCTCTGCCAAGGGCCCAATCTCTATGCTTCTCAAACTTCGTCTTGGCACCCCGAACGCGAATTAAACCAAACACGCCCACGAATGAAACATGATTTTGAATCGCCCTTGTATGTCTTCCGAATTACGTCCGTCGGAACTCGACGTAAAAAACCTTCGATGGAATCTGGGCGTTCCGCGGCCCCTGCATGAACTGCCCGCTGCGTGTTAAAACAATGGAAAACTTCTGCATGTACGTCTCCATTTCCCGAACGCGATGCTCGAAAGAAACTGAAATGGAAGGGTCAAAAAATTGTTTTCTATCGGACCTCTGCAACGCAGTTATCTTCACCAAAATACAAAGAAATAAAAAAATGCACCCAGGGTGGGAAAAAAAACAGTCTCCTACGGGCCCACCGAAGCAAAGGAAAAACAAGAAGACAACAACGAGGAACAACACGAACAAGAATAGAAATTAGGGGGGAAAAATGCACCAGCCCACGTGCAGGGCGACCGCGCAACGCGCGCGCCCTCTGCTTTTTTTTCTACGCACCTCGCAGAGAATGACCAAGCCACACTGAAGTCTCAACATAATCTCAATGCACAAGAAAATTACAGCTTAAAGAGTTGCGGGAGGACGAAGGAGGGAGACCAACAAAAACACGCCTCATCTTCATGCTGTAAACTTCCGGATCGCTCGGAAGCAGCACGGCCGGCCGAACGCCGGTTGGAGAGGCAATCAAAATGCGGCAAAACACATATGGAAAGCGGAAGGGAGGAGGAGGAAGAAGGAGAGACGAGGAGAGAGAAAGGAAGAGGAGGCGAGCGGGGGGGGCAAGCCCCAAAAAAGGCGGCGACGCGCGACGCGCGCACCATGCTCTCCAAGCACGGCGGCCGGGGGGGGAGGAGAAAGGAGGGAGGAGGAAGGGACAGGGAAGAAGGGGCGAAAAAAGAAAGACAGAGATTAAACGGGAGGAAGCCAATCCCTGCAGCCGCGCAGGCGGCGATGTGCGAGCGGGACGCGGCAACTGAAAAGATGCGCCCAGTCAGGGCCGGAATTCGCCACATCGCGCATTAGAGCTTGCAAGCGAGACTGAAATTCGTGAACTGACGGAGCAGCGACCACGCTGTCTGGGAGGAGGTTATAGACGCTGACAAGGCCTAGCACGGAGCGCCGGGCAAAATCTGGGCCACGAAGCTGGAGAGGGTCAGCCAGGTGCCGGGCGTGGCGACGAGGGGAACGAGGAGGGGGAGGGGGGGCAGGGCGAAAGAAAGAAGCGAAGTGACCAGGACTGAGACCTAGCACAGAACGATGGATAACCCCAAGCATTGCGATGTCTCTTCTTGCACACAGCGGAGCCAAAGCAAAGTGATTGAGGGCATCAAGATCAGAAATGTCCAAGCTACGAAGAAAACTGTTTTGAATGGCGTCAAGGGGAGCGAGAGCAGAGGAAGAAGCGAAATGGAATGCACAGGTCCTATATTCGATAAAAGATAAAACTTGGGCCTTGTACAATAAAAGTAATTCGGCCGAATTATAAAATCTGCGGCAACGAAGCAGACTCTGGATTTTCCATCCACAATCCGAAATACATGCCAAAATGGCTTCGTGCATTAGCAACCGCGTGTCGAATACTATACCCAGAAGCTTGAAAGAATCGCCCCAAGGCCGGCTGCGAGACAGGATGCGTGTACTCTCCTTGCCAGGATCAAAGACGATCCTGTTCGCAGCGCCCCAGCGGTGTAGAGAGGTTTGACATTCAGCCATCATGCGGCGCGCCTGGTCGTCTGTAACATTATTTTTCGACCGAGCGGATCGCATTCAGGTCGTCCGCATAAGCAATTTCTTCGAATCCCGTGGCCCGAACAGCCATGCAGGAATCCGAGAAAAACGCATTCCAAGGCGGCGGCCCTAGCACAGTGCCCTGGTAAATCATGTTTTCCATACGCACTGGGGCAGAATGCTGCCCCTGAACGATAACCCGCGCCGTGCGCTGCTCCAGCCAGCTAGCAAGGACACCGAGCACACTCTCTGGAACGGAGAAGCCGCGCAGCTTCGCAAGCAGACGCGGCACGTCGACTCGATCGAAGGCGCCGCTGACGTCTGAGCAATACAGCAGGACGCGGCGACCAGAGGAGAAGGCGCTGATACATTGTAACACAAAATACAGCACTGCGTCCCGGGCCCCCCGGCCAGGAGTGCATGCGAATTGACGAGCGCCATACGCACCGAATCTCTCCAGTTGAGGGCTAAACAATTGCAAAAACATTCGTTCAACTACCTTAGAGAGCTGGGCGGTAAGCTGGATGCCCCGGTAATTATCTGGGCAACTGACAGCAAGCTTCTTGTAGAGAGGATGGACCCAATGCTCTCTCCAAGGCAACGGCCACTGACCTGATCTTAAAATCAAGCGAGCAAGCTTTACAACAGGCACGGCCAAACTGGCAGAACACTGCTTTAAAACTCTAGCTGGCAGAAGATCGGGGCCCGTACCGCTGTCCTGTCGGAGAGACGACAGCGCGGCACGAGCGGACCTCGTACGAATTACGCAAGCTTGCCATCTCCTTGGCGAAATCAAAACAGAAGAACAGTCAGAAAACTCGTTCACAATAGGAGCTGGCAGGCGCCATTTTGGACTGAAAGCTTGTGCAAAAAGATCTGCCTTGGCGCTGGCCGAGAGAGCCCACGCGCCGTCTGGTCGCTTCAGAGGAGTGGACGTGGGCTTGTGGACATGCGACAAGAGCTGGCGCGAAACTTTCCACCATTTCTTGCTACCACGACCGAAGCCACGAAGTTTCTGGCGCG
Organism: Prorocentrum cordatum; assembly: GCA_963575745.1. Lineage (NCBI taxonomy): Eukaryota > Dinophyceae > Prorocentrales > Prorocentraceae > Prorocentrum > Prorocentrum cordatum. The sequence goes on along the minus strand of CAUYUJ010015527.1, from coordinate 673,167 downwards.
TACGATTGGCGTGCAGCTTAAAAGCGTTCAGCATGACGGCACTGCACTGTGCTACAGCGGCCGGAAAAGAATCCGCACCGGCAGCCTGCCGCTTTTCGCGAACAGCTTGCACACATTCGTCTGCGACCCACGGGTGTGAAACTTGCGTGTTCTGCAGCACAGACGGAATGTGCAAAGTCATAAAATATTTCAACATCTGAGTTAACACAGACAAAACTATATCAGGCGTCGAATTTTCGATCCAAGACCAATCCTGCTGGGAAAGGCGTCGATTAATAGAGCGCCAGTCGGCGTCTTTGAAATGCCACAAACATCGCTCGCTATGTTCAAAAGTGAGCGGCGGCATACAATCTGAACACAACGTCGCACTGTGATCCGCAACTTCTGTTAAAACTTTCGTTGTGAGCAGATCTGGCACATCAGACAGAAGAAGATCGAGGAGATGAGGACCGCGAGTGGGTGCTCGAATGCACTCACGGAGCCCCCGCCGCTGGCACCAATTTTTCAAAGCAGTTCCCTCGGGAGAAACATGGCTGCTGAAACGAAGCCAATCCTTGTGATGTACATTCATATCTCCAGTAATAATCGTACCGACGCTCTGCTCTGCGAGAGAACTCCATTCTTCACCGAGCGTATCAATCGATTCAATCTCTCCATAACAAGGACGACGATACCAACAACAAATTAAAATAGGCCCCAATTCAGTGTGCATTAAAATCCAAACACGCTCTGCAGAGGGAGATCGGAGAAGGAGGGAACAAGAATCAGCAACCGAATCCCGTGCAAAAATAACAACGCCACCCCCAAGACCGTCCCGGTCTCGACGGGCGACAAGAGAATAACCAAAAAAATACGGCTGCACTACCGACTCGTCAAGCCACGTCTCCGCCAGACAAACTAAACGGGGAAAGACAGGAAGAGAGGAAAAATAAGCATACAATTCGTCTTTGTGCACATCAAATCGCTGAATGTTGAGTGTTAAAACAGTGAGATTGGTCCAATCAAAGGATGGCTCAGGCCAGGTTTCGCCGCGGCCACCATCCTGAGGTGAAAAAGGGTGAAACACAGGAAAGAAAACATGCAAACTCCGTTGGCCCACGGGAGGACGAGGAGGAAAGGAAGAGAGAGAGAGACAGGAGGGGCAAACAAAAGCGAACGCGAGTTAAGCTGCACTGCACTTCCCGGTCCGCTGGCCGGAAACGCCGGGGCAAGCGAACTCGAAAAAATGAATTGCGCTGAACTTCCGGGTCCGCTGGCCGGACGGGCCAACGCGAGCGAACTCGGGAAAGTAAGCTGCGCTGCGCTGCCGGGTCCGCTGGCTGGAGAAGCCGGGGCAAGCGAACTCGAAAAAATGAACTGCGCTGCACTGCCGGGTCGGCTGGCCGGAGAAGCTGGGTAAGCGAACTCGAAAAATTCTGGTTAAGGCTGCTCTGAAATGACTCGTAGAGCTTCCCTAAGCTAGTTGCTGGAAGCTTAAGAGTAATTCCGGCGCGCTGGAGAGCTAGTTGGCAAGAGAAAAAAGAACTGAACTTTTCACAACTTTGGCTCGGTTGAAAATTTTGTTCTCGAAATTCAACAATTCGTTTGAGCTGTAGTATTTTTTCCCGTGATATTAGATCTTATTCCCGCTCGCCATCTTGATCTCAGCTCGATCGGGTGAATATTACTATCGAAAAGCACTGTGGCGGGATCGGCCGTTTTGAGTCATCTTCATACGCGCTGACGGTTTTCTGAACATAACTCGAGCTTTAGGACAGCTACAGAGCTGGTAAGCACAGCTAATCGATGTAGAATGATTAGGCGCGTTCGCCTGTTGAAGCCAGAGGTCTGAACTCGGTATGTTAGCCGAGCTAGATTCGCAAACCTATTCGTATTATTCGAGGAATCTTGACAGAAACTCTCGGTTTTATGTACTAAACTCGAGCTGTAGGACAGCTACAGAGCTGATATTTACAGAACCCGATCCAGAATCATCAGTTGCGTTTGTCTGTCGAATCCAGAGCTCTGAACTCAGTCTGCTGCCCGATCTGGAATCGCTAAACTATTCGTATTGGTCGAGTCATCTTCAGAAGTGCTCTCGGTTTTCTTCACTCAACTCGCGCTGAGCGGGGCTACAGTGCTGGTAGTCAGAGGAATCGATTTCAAGACATCAGGCGCATCCGTCTGTCGAATCCAGAGCTCTGAACTCGGTCCGCTGCCCGATCTGGAATCGGAAAACTATTCGTATTCGTCGAGCCATCTTGAGAAGTGCTCTCGGTCTTCTTCACTCAACTCGCGCTGATGGGGGCTACAGTGCTGGTCGTCACAGGAATCGATTTCAAGACATTAGGTGCGTTCGCCTGTCGAATCGAGAGCTCGGAACGAATGAGGTCTGTGAAACTACTGTATTGTTCGAGTCATCCTGAGAGGTGCTGTCAGTTTTCTGCACTTAACTCGGGCTGTAGGGGGGCTGCAGGGCTGGTAATGACAAGAGTCGATTCGCAGACACCAGACGCGTTCGTCTGTCGCATTCAGAAGTCAAAACATATTTACTATGAGTCGGAATGTTGGTAGGTGCTGTCGGTTTTCTCAACTTAAGTCGAGGTAGGAAGCTCTACGAGTTCCCCGGCGAAAACCAAGGTTGACGGTTCACCGCCGGCGCCCAGTTCCGTTTTAAGCCGGTTCGAACAGTCTGGAATAAGGCGGTTCGAAATATTTGGGCTAAGGAGGGTCGAAAAAATCGGCTGGGCGGAATTCCGGCTTGGCCGCGAACATTGTCCAACAAACCGCCGGTTAAATGCAAATTCAGAACGAGGACCTCGTCATCTCAAACGACGCGGAGGGGGCCGCACACTACTCGCAAAAAAAGGGGCGGGGGAACAAACAAGAGAAAAGGAAGGCAAATAATGTGAACAAAATTGTGCGCGACCCCGTCCATTCTAGAGCGAGAGGTCGCTGAAAAATGCAGAGAAACTGCAGTCAAATCCCTGGATTCCTGCTTGAATCCAATGGCACCGTCAATGCTGACAACACGGGATTTCCAGTCGATCTGAATCGTACCGCGAGGGGCCCTGGCCTCCAATTTCCTCTCGGCCTCGCGGAGGGACCAATCCCTAGTAGCATTAATCTTGGATTTTGCGGGTTTCAAAATGAGACTCATGTCGCTGCTGGTCTGCAAACGCGCACCCTTCCCTCCAACAGATGCCCAGAAATCACAAGCATCTTTCTCGGAAACGAACTGCAAAAAAAACGTTTTCGAGACGATCTGCGAATTACAAGGACCGGTGAAAAAATAACCTATTGAAACAGCTCTGACCGACGAATTCGCATCAAAGACAATTTTTTCCAAAGCGATGATGCGTTGCTGAAGGTTCACGGTTGAAAAGCCGACAACGGCAATCTGGAGGTTCGAGACATCCATGGCACTCAGCATTTGCAAAGGCTGGAAAACGAACTCGTTGCTGCAAGAGCCGGCGGCTGCGGAAGTCGGCCATCTCGTCCCTCAACGGGTCGACAGCTGCAGCGATCGCGAACTTCATCTCGGCTCGAAAAGATCCGATGTCCTGTTTCGTGGCCGTTTCCCTCTCGAGGGACATGTTCTGCATGATGAAATTCAGTTTGTCGTCGGTCGAAGCGCAAAACCGGCGGCACGATAACCAAGGCAGGTGCCTGCGGGGGGACGAAACCCGCGCCCGCATCCAGGGGGGCGACACCCGCGCCCGGACTCAGGGAGACGAAACCCGCGCCTGATGCACCACCGGAAGTGCCACCCGAAGGGTCGGTTCCGGGAGCCGCATGCACGCCACCCAAAGGGCCATTGCATGCACCGCCGGAGGCAGGAACACTTGCAAAAGCAGCGCTCGGCTCTGCCGCAGCGCTCGCCACGCCCAGGAAGCGGGAGCTGGTGCAAACACGCCTGCATCCGCGCCCTGGCTCTGATCCATGAAAGAATCTGCGTCTGCAAGCCGCTTGCTCCCAGGGGAAAGTGCCTGTTGAACAGCAGCGCGACGACCGCTCAAACGCGCCAAGGTATCTCTGTCACCTTTCTCGAACGCAGGTTTCTGGACGCCCGGAACGCCGGCCATGCTGGACATACTGCTGAGCAAGGAAAGAAGGCGATACAATGAAAGGTAAAAAAACTGCGGCGGCAAACCGCCCCGGCGACACGCAAAGATAGACTGCATTGGAACAGTTTAGTTTGTGAGCTCTTGCCACAACAGCCTTGAGCCAAAAAAACAGAGGTAAAGGAAGGAGGCAAAAAAAATAACGAGAGGGAACAACAACAAACCGCGACCCAAGCAAGGAAGGAAAACAAGAACGACAAAGACAACCATAAGAAAAAAAAAAAAAAAGGGGAAAAAAAAAACGGGAACAAACAAAACAAACACGGATGGAAGAAAGAAGAAACAGAACTTGACCTGAAACATATCGAATCTCGAACAATAAACGTTCGAACTCTTTCACATTCTGCTCTCAGAAAAAAAGAATGCATATAAACGTCATCCAACATGCAGACGACTTACATAATCTTGATCCCGAACAAGGCAAGGGTCGGTCACATTACAGAATGCAACTTTTTTCTGGGAAGGGGGGGGGGCTTGCTCGCGCGAAGAACCTCACCTCTGGTGAAAGGATCTGCCGCGAACACGCTCGCCCTGGAACGAAAACCATCGACTGCGTTGGGAAACGAATGAAAAACAAAAAATGAGGGATATTGAAATTTAGTTAGAAAGGGATCGAAATTTTTTTTCTACGCACCTCGCAGAGAATGACCAAGCCACACTGAAGTCTCAACATAATCTCAATGCACAAGAAAATTACAGCTTAAAGAGTTGCGGGAGGACGAAGGAGGGAGACCAACAAAAACACGCCTCATCTTCATGCTGTAAACTTCCGGATCGCTCGGAAGCAGCACGGCCGGCCGAACGCCGGTCGGAGAGGCTATGAAAATGCGGCAAAACACATAGGGAAAGCGGAAGGGAGGAGGGGGAAGAAGAAGAGGGAGGGGGGGGGAGGGGGGGAGGGGGGAGGAAGGAACAGCAGCAGACGACAAACGACGAGGAGAGAGAAAGGAAGAGGAGGCGAGCGGGGGGGGCAAGCCCCAAAAAAGGCGGCGACGCGCGACGCGCGCACCATGCTCTCCAAGCACGGCGGCCGGGGGGTGGAGGAGAAAGGAGGGAGGAGGGAGGGACACGGCGGACGACAGCGAGAACGACAGCGGCAGGCAGAAGGAGAAAGGGAGGGGGAAGAAGGGGGAGAGAGGGGAAGGGAGGGAAGAAGGGGCGAGAAAAAGAAGAACAGAGATTAAACGGGAGGAAGCCAATCCCTGCAGCCGCGCAGGCGGTGATGTGCGAGCGGGACGCGGCAACTGAAAAGATGCGCCCAGTCAGGGCCGGAATTCGCCACATCGCGCATTAGAGCTTGCAAGCGAGACTGAAATTCGTGAACTGACGGAGCAGCGACCACGCTGTCTGGGAGGAGGTTATAGACGCTGACAAGGCCTAGCACGGAGCGCCGGGCAAAATCTGGGGCACGAAGCTGGAGAGGGTCAGCCAGGTGCCGGGCGTGGCGACGAGGGGAACGAGGAGGGGGAGGGGGGGCAGGGCGAAAGAAAGAAGCGAAGTGACCAGGACTGAGACCTAGCACAGAACGATGGATAACCCCAAGCATTGCGATGTCTCTTCTTGCACACAGCGGAGCCAAAGCAAAGTGATTGAGGGCATCAAGATCAGAAATGTCCAAGCTACGAAGAAAACTGTTTTGAATGGCGTCAAGGGGAGCGAGAGCAGAAGAAGAAGCGAAATGGAATGCACAGGTCCTATATTCGATAAAAGATAAAACTTGGGCCTTGTATAATAAAAGTAATTCGGCCGAATTATAAAATCTGCGGCAACGAAGCAGACTCTGGATTTTCCATCCACAATCCGAAATACATGCCAAAATGGCTTCGTGCATTAGCAACCGAACCGTGCGTCGAATACTATGCCCAGAAGCTTGAAAAATCGCCCCAAGGCCGGCTGCGAGACAGGATGCGTGTACTCTCCTTGCCAGGATCAAAGACGATCCTGTTCGCAGCGCCCCAGCGGTGTAGAGAGGTTTGACATTCAGCCATCATGCGGCGCGCCTGGTCGTCTGTAACATTATTTTCGACCGAGCGGATCGCATTCAGGTCGTCCGCATAAACAATTTCTTCGAATCCCGTGGCCCGAACAGCCATGCAGGAATCCGAGAAAAATGCATTCCAAAGCGGCGGTCCGCACAGTGCCCTGGTAAATCATGTTTTCCATACGCACTGGGGCAGAATGCTGCCCCTGAACGATAACCCGCGCCGTGCGCTGCTCCAGCCAGCGAGCAAGGACACCGAGCACACTCTCCGGAACGGAGAAGCCGCGCAGCTTCGCAAGCAGACGCGGCACGTCGACTCGATCGAAGGCGCCGCTGACGTCTGAAAAGGCGCTGATACATTGCAACACAAAATACAGCACTGCGTCCCGGGCCCCCCGGCCAGAAGTGTATGCGAATTGACGAGCGCCATACGCACCGAATCTGTCCAGTTGAGGGCTAAACAATTGCAAAAACATTCGTTCAACCACCTTAGAGAGCTGGTCGGTTAATTATCTGGGCAACTGACAGCAGCTTCTGTAGAAAGTGATGGACCCAATGCTTCTCCAGGCAACGGCCACTGACTTGATCTTAAAATCAAGCAAGCAAGGGCAAAGGCACGGCAAACAGGCAGAACATGCTTTAAAACTCTAAGCCTGGCAAAAAATCGGGACCCGCATCGCTGTCCTGACGGAAAGACGACAGCGCGGCACAAGCGGACCTCGTACGAATTACGCAAGATTGCCATCTCCTTGGCGATATCAAAACAGAAGAGCAGTCAGAAAACTCGTTCACAATCGGAGCTGGCAGGCGCCATTTTTGACTGAAAGCTTGTGCAAAAAGATCTGCCTTGGCGCTGGCCGAGAGAGCCCACGTGCCGTCTGGACGCTTCAGAGGAGAGGACGTGGGCTTGTGGACATGCCACAAGAGCTGGTGTGAAACTTTCCACCATTTCTTGCTACCACGACCGAAGCCACGAAGTTTCTGGCGCGTACGATTGGCGTGCAGCTTAAAAGCGTTCAGCATAACGGCACTGCACTGTGCTACAGCGGCCGGGAAAGAATCCGCACCGGCAGCCTTGTCGCTTTTGCGCGAACAATACTTGCACACATTCGTCTGTGACCCACGGGTGTGAAACTTGCGTGTTCTGCAGAATATTATTTATTTTTCAAAATTTTGATTCTTGTTCAATAACATAAATTTGTAGAACGCGTTGAAGGAATACATTATAGAAATTGTATATTAGAAAAATATGATATTGATTATTTGAAAGTATATTTATAATCCAATTTCAAAATAAAAAATTTGAAATTTACAAAATTATACGGAAAAATAAGGCATTTATTTTTCACGAGATCGCCCGGCGTACGTGATAAAAACCAAGATTTTATGTAAAAAAAATACAACATTTTCTCGAGATTCTGCAAGAATACGCCGAAATGAAAAAAAATAAGCAATTCAATCATAAATTTCAACAGATCGAACTTCATAATTTTGAATTTTCGGTTTCGTTCTATAATTTCATCGAACTTTTTCTATCCAAATGAATTGCATCTGAATGTTCAGTCTCTCCATTAATTTGATATATTATTGTATCTTCCCATTTGACCACATTCATCCATGTCTATTAATTTTAAGTTCGCCCCTCGCGATACGATTCAGATCGACTGGCAATCCTGTGTTCTCAGCATTGAAAAGGCCATTCGATTCAAGCAGGAATCCGGAATTTGACCGACAATTTATCTGCACCTTTCAGCGATCTCTCGCTCTAGAATGGACGGGGTCGCGCACAATTTTGT
>CAUYUJ010015527.1:631871-665187 GCA_963575745.1 Prorocentrum cordatum | reverse complement strand
AGTAGTAGTAGTAGTAGTCGTAGTCGTAGTAGTAGTAGTAGTAGTAGTAGTAGTAGTAGTAGTAGTAGTAGTAGTAGTAGTAGTAGTAGTAGTAGTAGTAGTAGTAGTAGTAGTAGTAGTAGTAGTAGTAGTAGTAGTAGTAGTAGTAGTAGTAGTAGTAGTAGTAGTAGTAGTAGTAGTAGTAGTAGTAGTAGTAGTAGTAGTAGTAGTAGTAGTAGTAGTAGTAGTAGTAGTAGTAGTAGTCGTGGTAGTAGTAGCCGTCGTAGGTTTTCCTGGCCAAGCAGGACCGCTACTTTCGCGAGCTGCTTATGCTCCACAAGCATGGCCTGTCTGCCTTCGACGCTTTTCAGGTGGGGCTGATCTGGTCGCGCGGGGCGTGCGTCCACATACAGCGTGCGCTCCCGCTCGCAGAGGCTTGGGCCACCGGGGTGGGCGATGACGTAGTCGCTGTCTTCTGCGGGCTGCTCGGTGTCACCGAGGTCCCACGGGCCCAAGTGAAGGCAGTGAAGCGGGTTCGGCTTCGGAAGCGCGCGGCCGCGCGCAGGCCGGCGGCCCTCCTCGCCTCCTGGGAGGTAGGCATCCGCGCAGCCGCTGCAGATCTGCGGGGGGCGACGGCGATGGGCCTCTGGCGCCGCTGGCCCTGGCCCGGGCGGAGCCCACTTGGCGGCTGATGCTGCGCCGGCTCGCCTGACTGGGCGGGCGTGCGCCCCGGGCGGGCCGGTGGCAGGGCCTCCTGGAAGGCCGCGCGGGCACGGACCAAAACGCGTGCACCAGACGGGTGCGCGACCACACTACCAAGGCTTTCATGGCCACCCTGCCCCCAGCTGCGGCGGCGGCGATGCACGGTGCTTCTGGCCCATCTGCGGGCGCGTGGTTGGCGAACTTCGAGGGTGTCTCGCCTCTCGCCGACCACGCGTTCTGCATCGCGGCCAAGCGGCGCATGCACCTGCCCCTGCTGCTCGCGGCGGGCGCGTGCCAGGACAGGCCGGCAGCGCCCGCCCGAGCGCTGGCGCAAGTGGGCCCCGTCTGCGGACGCGCCGTGGATGTCCATTGCGCGCGCGCTGAACTGCCCCAGGGGCGGCGGCCCGGTGCGGCGCCACAACTCCATTCGCGACGCCGTGGCGCTCTGGCTGCGCGAGATGGGTCACCGCGCACAGGTGGAGCAGGTCATCCCGGAGTGGCGCGCGGTGGCGGACGGTGCGGCCGCGCTGGACGTCGTGTGCCATCGCGGCCTGCACGGGCGCGTCTGCCTCGAGATCAGCTTGGTGGACTCCGTGGCGGTCGCGTAGACCGGCTGGCCCTATCAAGCGGCCCTGCCGCGCAGGGAGAAAGTGAAGCATCGCAGATGCCCATTTCAGGGGCTCGTGCCCTACGTCCTTGACATCAATGGCAAACGAGGCGCCGAGGCCGAGACTTGGCTTCGGCGCGTGCTCGGTGAACTGCCTGAGGCCGAGCGCAAAGCCGCCAGGTGTTCCCCTCCCTCCTCGGTCGCCCGGGCCCCGCAGGGCCCGGCGGCCGAACAAATTCCCCTTGCCGCAGAAGACGTCATGCCGAGCGCTGGGGCCGCCCCGCGTGCCGGGCACCGACTGGGCTCTGTCCCCGCCCTCGCCCCCCTCCCCCTTCTCCTGCGGCGCTTGTCGATGAAGGCCCTAGCCGCGCTGCCTCGCTTGCCGCCGCCGATGTCTCTACGTGTTTTGCCTCGTGATCGTCTCGCGTCCTGCTCGCATGTTTCGGAAAAAACAATCAACTCGTTTCAACCGCTTTGGCCACGTGATGTTCTCAGTAGTAGCTCTGACCCATCGGGCGCGCTGTGCGCCAGGAGCTGGCTCGACCAGTGACAGGGGGCGAAAAGAGGCGGTCATGATCGGGGTCGCACTGCGGGTCCTGGGGCCCGCGGCGGCCCGCCGTCGGTGTTGTCGCCCGCCTGCGACGTCGTTGCCCCCCCCCTCCTCTCTCGCTCCCTGCGCTCGTTTCGAACGGGGGTGTGCTTGGCCTCGCCTCGCTCGGCTCCTCCTCCGCCCCCCCTGCGCCACCTTCTCCCTCGGCGGGCCGTTTTAACCTCTGTGTCGTTTCCCCTTTTTAGATTTCCTTTGGGGTTCGGCACCCGCTGACAGTTCGGTGTCTAGCCTTCCTCGTCTCCCTCTCGACCGCGCCCGTTTGGGTCGCGCGGCTTTGCGACGCCATGGCGCCGAAGCTTTCGAAGCCCGTCGCGATGCCCTGGCCAGCGACGACGCGCCCCACCTCTCCAAGCCCTGGTCCCGAGCCGCTGCGTGAGGCTCTCGGCGCCAAGGTTGCGGCGAAAGCCGAGGCCAAGGCGAAGGCTCCAGTGGGGGCGGAGGCTAATGGGGGAGGCTTCGACGCATGCGGGGCCGCAGACGGAGGCCAAGGCGGCGACGGCGACGATGGGGGGGGGCCACGGCCGCGAGCTCCGCGGCGGCTGCACCGCTGGGGCCTCGTCCCGACCAGAAGGTGGACATCTCTGAGAGCGACATCTCCGACGAGGAGTTCGAGCGCGTCTCCGAGGTCTCGGCCCCCGCGCCCAAACTGGAGGGCGACTCGGGGGGGCCCGCGGCCGCTGGGCGGGAGGGTGCGGGGGCCGCCCCCAGTGCCTTTCCGCCCAGTGGCGCGGGATCGTCCATGCCCGCGCGGCAGGCCGTGGAGGCCGCCCAGGCCGTGCTGGGCGTGATGCCGTACGCGCGCCTCTCTGCGGACCGCAAGCGCGGCCTGGACAAGCTGACCTCGGAACTCCATGCCATGCGGCTGCGTGGGCGGGCCGTCAAGGGGCCCCTGTCGGGGCCCCGCAGCGACCCGCTGGGTGCGTCCAGCGCCGCGGGCGTCAGCGAGACGCATCCAGCGTTGCGAGGATGGTCGGGGGCGAGCCTGGTGGGCAGCGAGGCGGGTGGCAACGCGCCGAGCGCGGCCACCGCGGGCGCGACGGGGCAGGCTTCTAAGCGGAAGCGCCGTCGGAACAACCAGACGTTGCACGGCCAGCCACCGACGAAGTCGGAGGTGGATCCCGACGCTCTCGTGAGCGCGGAGGCGCTCGCTCGGGAGGACTACGAGGCCCAGGGTTGGGAGATTTGCGTGGGATCCTACTGGGTGTGCCACCGCAGCGGCTGGGTTGGCGCCGCGACTGCGCTGTCCTCGACGACTGGAAGATCATGGGGGCGGAGTGCGTCGACGAGCTGCCGAGGGCCGAGCTGGCCCGCTATGGGGCGGTGCGGGAGGAGAACCCCAGGTAGCCTGCGCTGCGGCAGGGCATAGGGGGGGGGGGGGGCAGCGTGTCTACACCTGCTCCAAGTGCGTGGCCAAGCGCGAGGGCATCGACGAGTGCGAGGCTGTCACGCAGGCGGCGAGGCTCAACAAAGGCGCCGACTCCATCCAGCACTCGCGCAACCGCGTGGCCAAGTTCCAGAGTCCTTCGATGTTCAAGGAGAGCCTGGATGTGCTGGTGGGCTACGCCCTCTCCGAGGGCGATGAGCTGGCCCTGCGGCGCGCCGCCGAGGGCGTGGGCGCGGGCATTGGCCCGTCCAGCACGGGCGCGCCGCCGGCTACGGAGGCGGTCGCAACGGAGGTTGGGCGCCCGATGGCGGCGGCGGAGGTGCCGGGGTCGCCCCGCGTGCCTCCGCCGCCTGCCGAGGGCGACGCCGCCGACTGGGACATGGCGGCGGCGCCGTGCCCCTGGGCCCCTTTGGGGCCGCGGTCCCGCGTCGGAAGAGGCCAGCGTCCGTGGCGAAGCTGGTGATGGACGTCGCCGACGTCCGACCCCTTCTGTAGCTGGGCTACTCCAAGAAGACGCTCAAGAAGACGGCGAGGTGCTACGGCGTCGTGCGGCACGAGACCCTACGGGGGTGCATGAAGGGCGCCCTCGGAGCCATCCTCGAGAAGAAGAGTGACGTGATCGGCGCGGTGAGCTGCGCGAAGGGCGTGGAGACGTGGCTCGAGAAGCTGGATGCTGCTGCAGCGGGGTGCCGCGAGGTGAGGGCCTCAGCCGACGCGGGGGGCGCTGTGTGCACGCCCGAGGAGGGCGAGAAGGGCTTGCCCGAGGCGCGCGACAGGGTGGCTGCGCACTTGGGCAACCAGCGGGCCTTCAAGGAGGAGGCGGGCGGCGACGCCGCCGTGCAGGGCGCCTATCGCAAGATGGGCGACCACTCCAACCAATTCTTCTCAGACTCCCAATTCTCGATGAACATGTACTGCATGTGCCGGGCCAGCAAGACCTGGGATAACCCGGAGGGCTGCAAGGCCGTCATCCGTGCGGATCGCTGGGCGCAGCTCTTGACCCTGGATGGGGGGGGCGGTAGGCCGCAGCGGTCAGTGCTGGTACTGCCACTGCGGGGCCCGCTACCAGACGTCCTACGGCGTGTGCGTCGAGATGATCGACTGCGAAGCCCAGCAGCCGCGGGCGTGGCAACTGCAGGCGGACTGCCCCGAGGGGGACATCCAGGACCTGAAGGCCCTCCTGCGCGCGGACAAGCTCAAGAAGGATAACATCATGGTGTTCGGTCCCACGGACCTCCTGAAGTACCTGCCCGGTGTTCAAGCAGTGCGCGCCAAGGGGGCCGCAGTGGCAGGGGTGCTGTATGCTGGCGGACGACCTCACGTGGGCCGACTTGCCCGTGTTCAACTGGTGCGACCTCTACGCGCAGGTGGCGCGGGGGCTGAACGACCCCGAGTGGGCGGGCTACAGCAAGAAGACCGGGAACAAGCTCAAGCGCGGGAGGATCGCGCAGGCCAAGACCGCCGTGCTGAACTACGAGCAGCGCCAAACCCTGGCCGTCGGCGGCAATGTGCAATGTTGGCGGGGGGAGCGCCGGGGCCGCCCCGGGTGCTCCCTCCGCTGGCGGGCCGAGGGCGTACCTGGTGATGGCTGCTGCGGGGGTCGGTGGCGCCTGTGCGAGTGAGGAGCGCCCGCCGCCTCCGCCCACATCTGCGGCGCTGACCAGCGCGGAGGTGTCGCCGCCGCCTGGGGGCCCCCCGCCGGACATCGAGTCCGTGCTGTGCGGCCCCGCGGTGGAGGGCAGCGAGTGGGGCGGGGAGGTCCGTGCGCTCCCATCCCAGGTCCTCGCAGGCAAGACCGAGTGGCTCTGAGGCCTCGAGCCCCTCTGTGAGTGAGTAGCTGCCCGCCTGCTTAGGCTCTACGCACCGCCTCGGCGCCGCGTCAACTTTAGTCGGCGGAGGCGGCGGCGCCCAACAGAGTCCCGAACTATAGTCGCCATTTTGGCACGCCAGCTTGCGGCCCGCTGAGGCTCTACCTGTGCCTCCCTTGCGTGCTCTCGCGCTTCTCAGTAGTGCTGGGGCCGCCCCGCGTGCTGCTGGTTTCTCGTCGCGCGCTCGCTCTGCCCTCGAAGCCTCAGCTAGGTGACCAACCATTTTGGCTTGCCCCACCCTGTTTCTTGCTGTAGGCCTTAGTCACCTGGTGCCTCCTGCGCTACAGGGGTTGGGCGATGCTGGGGTCGCCCCTCGTGCTGCACTTCCCGCTGGCAGGACGTGGTCATGTGGCGCACGAGACCGCAAGTAGTAATAATAGTCGTAGTAGTAGTAGTAGTAGTAGTAGTAGTAGTAGTAGTAGTAGTAGTAGTAGTAGTAGTAGTAGTAGTAGTAGTAGTAGTAGTAGTAGTAGTAGTAGTAGTAGTAGTAGTAGTAGTAGTAGTAGTAGTAGTAGTAGTAGTAGTAGTAGTAGTAGTAGTAGTAGTAGTAGTAGTAGTAGTAGTAGTAGCAGTAGTAGTAGTAGTAGTAGCAGTAGTCGTCGTCGTCGTAGTAGTACTAGTAGTAGTAGTAGTAGTAGTAGTAGTAGTAGTAGTAGTAGTAGTAGTAGTAGTAGTAGTAGTAGTAGTAGTAGTAGTAGTAGTAGTAGAGTAGTAGTAGTCGTAGTAGTAGTAGTAGTAGTAGTAGTAGTAGTAGTAGTAGTAGTAGTAGTAGTAGTAGTAGTAGTAGTAGTAGTAGTAGTAGTAGTAGTAGTAGTAGTAGTAGTAGTAGTAGTAGTAGTAGTAGTAGTAGTAGTAGTAGTAGTAGTAGTAGTAGTAGTAGTAGTAGTAGTAGTAGTAGTAGTAGTAGTAGTAGTAGTAGTAGTAGTAGTAGTAGTAGTAGTAGTAGTAGTAGTAGTAGTAGTAGTCTAGTAATAATAATAATATTAGTAATAGTAATCGTAATACTACTAGTCATAGTCATACTAATAATATTACTACTAATACTAATACTCCTACTAATAATACTACTAGTACTAAGTATAATAATACTGCTACTAATACTAATTAAAATAATGATAATACTACTACTACTAATAATAATAATAATCCCACCAGCCCTCTGGGCGGCGGTGGTTTAGAGCGTTTCCTCTTCCACCCCTCCTTCTTCCCCTTCGGGGAGGGGTTTACCCCTCCCCCTACCCCCTCCCCGCTGACCTGGACGGGGGGGCGGGGAGCGGTCAGAGCGTCCAAAACGGCCTCGCCGAGGAATCCAAAATCATTGATTTTACTGAGGTTTTGGCCCCATTGTGGCCCCCAGAGGGGGCAGCACTAATTGAAGCTCCCCTCTTCTTTGATCGATTTCCTCCAAGATGGCCCCAAGAAGCGCCCAGGAGGCACCAAGAGGCCCCAAGATGGCCCCAAGATGGCCCCAAGAGGCCCCCAGGAGGCCCCCAAGAGGATCCCAAACGGCCCAAAGAGGCCCCCCCGAGGCACCCAAAACGCCGAAAAGCCCCTCAAGACGACCCTCTACTCGCCTGGGCGTCGTTTCTGGACGGGCTGGTGGGGATACGCGAAGCGTCTAGAATTTAGCAATAGTATTCATGATAATAGTACTAATAATAATACTAATACGAATACGAATAATAATATAAAGAATATTAATAATCATAATCATTTCTGGCCGCTTTTCCTCTCGTCTTCTTCGCCACGCGTATCTCCTTCCGCCTGCTGCTCCACTCCTGCTCCTGGCCTGTGTCCTGGGGTAATTCTCTCGTGCGTTTGCTGCGATCAGCTGCCGTGCCTTCTTAATATGCTTCTTTCTGCCGCCCCCTCCTCTCCTGCCTCGTCGCCTGGGGTTCGCCTGTGCTCGGTTCCACGATCCATACTTATGCGGCGATCAGCTGCTCGTGGGGTTCGCCATTGCCTCTCATCCTGCTCTCTGTGCATTTGGAGCGATCAGCTGCGACGATCAGTCGCCTTCCCTGCCTCACCCTGTCCTGGGGATACTGTCTGGCAAGAACCTCTCGAAGTCCTGCCCTGCGCTGACACCTGGGCTGGCGCCTGATACTGCGGGCCCCTCCGTGGCTGGGGCTGCGGGCGCCCGCCCTGCTGCCGCCTGGGGTGGCGGCCATTGGAGGGCCCCTGTCCCCTGTGCCGTTCTCCGGGTCGCCCCAGGGTTGGCGGCCTCCTGTGAACTGCTGCAGCTACCGCCAACTCTGGGCTACGGGCGGCTGGCGCGCTGCAGCTACGCGCGCGGCGGCGGCGTCGCCCTGCTCCTCGTCGACGTGATGGCCGTAAAGATTCATGGCGACGGTGTTCGGCACGGACGCATTGCTGGCTTTGCCAGGGATCCTCCCCGTCCGCTGAAGGCGTTTGTCGGCATGGTCTCCCTGGTGACGCTCATTGCGGGCTGCTGGCCGCTGGGCTGCTGGCCGCCCGCCGCGCCCCGCGCGGGATACCCGCTGTGGTGGCGCTTCACCCCCTCTTGCACGGCGTCGCCGTGCCGGTCACTACAGCTGCCTCTGGCTCTCGGTGCGTGGGGCGCCCTGATGGCTGGTCGCGCTGCTCGTGGCTTCTGAATCCGTGCTGCCCCTGCCTGGGGAGCCTTTGAGTTCCTCCGGGGAGGTCCCGGAGCGGCCGCAGCCCGACCGTCCTCCGCTTCTTCCTCGCGGAGATTGTCTCTTACGTGTCGGGATTCATCTGCGCGTTCTACACGGTACCTGGAGGCCGTTTACCTCCACGTCAGCCTTGCACCCATCGTTCCTGCCCGTCGCGGAAGCGCTTTCGCTACCGTTCTGGTCCATTCGTTGTTCAACGAGAAGACCTACTGGGTCCTGTGCTTCGTGTTCGACAAGGTACCTGGGGAATCGTTGGCCCGTATTCTTTTTTCTATCCTGGTCACCGCCGTCCTGGATAAGTGTGGCGCTCGACTTCCACTCGCTTTGGTCACGTGGGCAATCTCTCGCCCATTCTACACCGGCGTCCTCATCGGCATCCTCGTGGACGTGCTCTCGGTACTTGCGTGATGCCC
The DNA here is from genome assembly GCA_963575745.1 of Prorocentrum cordatum. Classification (NCBI taxonomy): domain Eukaryota; class Dinophyceae; order Prorocentrales; family Prorocentraceae; genus Prorocentrum; species Prorocentrum cordatum. Next base: position 656,967 of record CAUYUJ010015527.1, on the reverse strand, counting down.
CCCCGCGCCATTTTGGCTGCACCTCGCTCTCTTCCGCTCTGTGGCGGACGCTGCTCGCTTCGCTGTTTTTTCCTGCGCTACGGCGCGGCCCGCCCTAGCGTGCTCGGCGTTCAACTTAGCCTCGCGCGCCCGCGTGCCAAAAAGTATCCCCACCAGCCCATGCAGGAACGATGCCCAGGGGAGTTGAGATGATCAGAGAAGCGGGGGAACATGCAGAAAAACGCAGGGCGGGGGAAGCCGTCATACACCCCAAGAGAAGGAGGATGGAGGAGGAATCGTCGTTAGAGGAGGAAGAGGAGGAGGAAGAGGAAGAGGAGGAGGAGGATAATGAGGAGAAGGAGATGGGGTAGGGCGAGGACGAGGACGACGAGAAGGAGGAGAAGGAGGAGGGGGAGGAGGAATAGTTGGATGAGGAAGAGGAAGAGGACGGCGAGCAGAAGAGCCAGAAACTTCTTAAATGCATTTCGGAATCTCCTCGGATGTATCTTGGGAAGTTTTTTGGAATCCTCTTGGGAAGTCTTGGGGGCAGCTTGACGAGCTCAGGGCCGTTTATGCGTGTCTCGGGTGCCTCGGGGATCCTCTTGAGGCTTCTTGGGGGTCTCTTGGAAGCCTCTTGGAGGCATCTCGGGCGCTTCTTAGGGCCCCCTCTTGGGGCCGTCTCTGTGCCCTCTCGGGCCGTCTTGGGCGCCTCTGGGGCCGTCTTGGAGCGGACATTGGGGCCTCTTGGGCCGTCGTGGAGCGTCGGGAACATGAAAAGGCGAGAACTCGAAAATCCTTCAAAAACCCAGGGAACATCAATCATTTTTGCCTCCTGGGGTTCCTTGGGAGGCATCTTGGAGGCCTCTTGGGACGTCTTGGGGGCCTCTTGGACAGTCAGGGGCTAATTCTGGGGTGATCTCGGGCCGTCATTGGTCGTTTTCGCGGTCTGGAAGCGCCATTGCTGGCGATCTGTGGCCGTGTTTGGGCAATCTTAGAGAGCCCCTGGTGCCGCGGCAGGGCTCCCGTCGAGGCCCGGGCCCCAGGCGCCCCGGCCTGGTGCCTCGGGATACAACTTTACACATACACAACTTGGCGTGTCCTTACATTGTCCCAATCTTATGTTTCGGCCTTACTTCAGGGGACCCACAACCCAGATTTGCAAGCGCTCCGCGGAATCGGAGCCCCAAGAGGGCCCTAAGAGGTCGTTGAAGTGGGCCGCAACATGGCAACATAGTTCATATTGCTTAAATTTGACAGGTGTTGGCGTTCTCATCGCCCCAACGCGGCCCAACGAGGCTCTTCCGAAGGGCTCCTGACAGCCCAAGGGGCAAAGAGGCAACACAAACTGCTCCAGACGGACCCAATGAGGGGGCATTCTATTTGACATGTCAGGTCCTCCGCCCCAGGACGGCTCTGTAGACCGCTAGCTGGCATCCAAGAGGCTGTAGGACCCCCCAAAAAGCCCAAATCAAGCCCCAAGAGGCCTCCACGAAGCCCCGGACAAACGCAAACCGCCCCGAAACGCATCTCAAGAGGTCCCCATACGCATCCAAGAGACCCCTGGCCTACAACCAAGGCGCAATGGCGGGATGAGCCGAAGGCCACGTGTGGGTCGCGGGTGGGTCGCTGGCGGGTCGCGGGTGCGTGGCGTGCCAGGTGGCGAGTGGGACGACGACAACAGCAAACACCACCAACAACAATAACAACACCACTAACCAACAACAATAACACCACCAACAACAATATCACTAACAACAACAATGACAATCATTTTAAGACTGTTCGCTCGTATCTACTCGCGTGCCATTCAACACGTATGTCCCAAACACTGGGTACCCGGTACCCGCTATCTTCGTCGTCGATCGTACCCCTCTTGGAAATATATCTTCCCCAACTGCCGCGTGTAGTTGGCGCAGCCCCCAAAGGAAAACAGGGGAAGGAGGGGAGGAGTGAAGAGACAAGGGGGAGGGAGAAAGATGGAGCACGAGAGAAATTTGCAGGAGGATGGTCAGGAGCAGCAGCACAAGTGGCAGAATCAGCCTGGCGTGTCGGGCGGGCGGACCCAATAACAAGTCGGACGGGTGGACCCAAAAGGCCAAATCGAACGGGCGGGTCGCTAAAGCGTCAAGCCGTCATGACGGAAGTTTTGAACGATAATGCGACTCCCAAGTAAATTGTTAGGAAATGCAATGTGAGAACGTGATTTGTGAGTCTTGGGGGCACGGCGCCGCAAGAAACGGTGAGAAAATACTGCGCGAGAGCGCGATCCCTGGATAAATTATGAGGAAATCCCGCGCGAGAATGCGACTGCGAAATTAATTGTATGAAGTATCAAGCGGGAACCGTAATTGTTGTAAACTGGGGGCCAAGGGCGCAATTTGGTGCCCACATACTTTCCCATGTTAAAATTCAAGGTGCGAGCCCCAGGAGAAGCACTTTAAATGAACAAATACAATGGTGTCCAGAGGGATCAACAATAATTATTCTTCTAAAGTGAAGATTTAACAACAAAACAACGACAATTCGCACCACGAACCCCACTTCAGCCACACACCGTAAAACAATGAATGACCGTTCGGCCCCCTCATTCGGATGTGTATGTCGGTATGTTACCATATACATATAAAGCACATGTAACATTATATAATAGGTGAGTACATACATACACATACATCAATATGTATGCACTCATAAAAGGCTGGCTATGAATCCGAGATATGCGAATTGCGTTCGTTGCCGTGGCGACCAACACGTGTGACCGAATGACAACGGAATTACATCACTGAGCCTGTCAACAACTGCAGCGCGCAAAATGGACACGCGCCCGCTTCAACATCGAATTTTGACGATGTACCTGAAGGAATGCAAGGACACGGTGCCGCCTGCAATCCCTATCGCAATTCCATTAACCAAATGACGGCAACGCTAATAGCAACACATTCGACCATAATCGGAATAACGTAATCGCAAATTGTTCGATCTGCACACAACCATGTGCAACGCAAGTGCTGGATGCAAGCGCGGCCTCACCGCCTCAACTCTCAACCACTCTATGTGAATATCGTTCCTTGGTACGGTGTACGACCGCACCAATGTTGACGAAGCCGTTTGGTTATATTGCCTGTTGCAGAGCCGAAGCGGGTATGATTTTGCTGGGGTCAACCTTGTATACGTATGATTCACAAGAAAAGCTGGTTGCCGGGTGCCATCAGGAAATGCAATTGTACATTGGACGTGTTCCCCACTGGGCATTCGCAACTCTTACTGGTTAGGGACAACCTTCCCATCTCCTTCCTGGTGAGAGCTGCGCAACATATGTTGTCATGCGTTATGTCATTGCAGCAGTCAGCGGATCCAAAACAAACGGTAGCCACGAACAAAAACAACAACCTTGAATTCAATACGTGCGTGAAAAAGCGAAGGACTCTCCCGTTCTTATACCCGCCACTGTGCCCGTCAGCTGATCACGAAAGGGTGGAATGTCATGTTCCGACTTGTGAATTTTTTTCCGGCCCTCCGAATGACAAGCGTGGCGGTGCATGCACCGCCCCCTCCCGAAACCCCGTCAAGGTCCCGACGTCACCCACGCGATTCCCAACGGATCCAATGTGCGACATTGCTTGTGGTATACTCCGTGTGGACACAGAACTTGTTAAAACATCTCGCGAGGACTCAGGATGCTCCCAAAGGCTGAAACGGATGCTAAATGCGGCTGAAATCAATTACTTACGCCAGCGATATGGCTCGTGGACTAGGAGGAAGAGGAGGAGGAGGCGAGGAGGAGGAGGAGGAGGAGGAGGAGGAAGAGGACAAACGTTCGGCCGAAAGCGGCTGCTTTGACCTCAGGTGGTCACACTGCCGTTGCCGACCCAACCCTTCGCGCTGCCCTTTTGGGCCGCCGCACTCCTTTTTCTCGGGCACACTGAGCATAAAACATCACGAAGAGAATCGGACAACCCGCCATGCACTGCAAGCAACTGGCGAAACGAGGGTTCTCACGTCTTCTTCTCAGGCTTGCCCGTGCACGACACTTGATCAACGGGCACCGCGCCAGTCCCAGACCAGCATCTGGAGGCATGGCAAGCAGCCTGTCGGCAAAATGAGTGTGCCAATGTGGAAAGCATGTTCGGCCCTGGCGTTGGTTCTGCTCCTGTGGCAAGGGATATCAGACGCGTCGCAGACAGAAAGGGCCACTCGCCCTGCGGGCACTTGGCAGCTCACGACAACGCCGCGCTGCAGTACATCAACAAAGTGCCCATTGCGTCGATGCTGGCGGCGGAGGCTCACTCAGAATGGGACAAGTGGAAGCCTCCACACGACGGCGATCAGTTGGCTTCCTACAACAGATGGGCCAATGAGAGGCAGTTCACCCTCGCCAAGCTTGCAGTCGCAGCCAAGGTAGCCAACAAGCCAGGCACCTCCGAGCAGGAGGAGATTGTCATGCTAGGTTACTGCATTTCGATACTCACGCCTCTCGGGGATCAGCTTGCGGATGCGAAGTAATGCGAGAACACATTGGAACAGGCCCTCCGATACACCATCAACAAGCGCAAGGAACTTGAGATGAAGGGGGTCGAGCTAGAAGATCTCCTCCAGTATGCGCGTGCGACGGAGCAAGGCCTCGAACAACAACAACAACAACAACAACTGTAATGATAATGACAACAGAACAATGGAGTCTACCATCATCTCTCCCCACGTCTCATGGCGATGGGGACCATCGAGACGGTCTTCTCCGACGCCACCCCCCCGCGCCACCGCCGCCTCCTGCTCCGCCGAGGAACCCGCCCGTCCAAGAAGCTGTTCGCGACCCTCACGGTGGCCGCAGGGGGTAGGGCCCAGCAGCCAAGGGCAGCGAGCAGAAGGGCAACGGCTTCAATGCGAGACTGACAAACGACGAACAAGGTCAGGCCACGATCGCCACCGCGCTTCAGGTCATGATCTCACGGCAAGATAGAATGGAACAGAACTTTGCCAATTTCCAAAACAACACGGCCGCGCTGATGATGGGCACGGAATGTCTCGCGTCGTCGGTGGGGTTTACTTTCCAGGGCAACGGCGTCAACGAACACATGCCATAACAGCCTCCGCAGCAGCCTCCTCCAGGGGGCCCACCTTCGCCGATTCAGGTTCCAAGTGCACCGCCAGCTGCAGTCAGGCATGCCAGTCCAGGACCAACCAGGCCTCTGAAGCCTACTGCGTCGCAAGTGGCAGAAGCTCAGTTCAATGCGGCACATCCTACACCTGGTGGTCAGGAAACAATGCCTGTACCCAACCAGGCCGAAGCTCAACTCACCCGCGCGCAGCGCACCGCAGTGCCTGGGGCGCCAACGCCTACACAGATGCAGGGGTCGCTGCTAGAGGAGATTCCTGCAGCCTCTTCCAGAATATCAATTACGAGCCATTCAACCCATGGCGACTGCGAAGTTCGAAGACGTCTTCCTTCCAGGCCCGAGCCAGGCAGTCACGGATGACCCCAGCCTGGGCAACAACGCCAGCGGGCTCTCTCATCAGATGAAGGAGGTCAGCATCAGGCCCAAAACTGGAGCACGCGCAGTTGAAAATGGGACGGGGGAGCCTCCACCTCACAAATCGAACATGCTCCACAGCGAAGACACGGAGATCTAGATGGCTCGTGTTATACATCTATGCGTGCACCACCTTCGCATAGTTCAGCAGCTTTGGACGGATAATTCGTTCGACATATGCTTGCGCAGGATGTCAGGGATCCTTCAGAGGGGCATCGCGGGCGCACAGCGTCTCCTACAGTCAGGCAGTCGCATGCTGCAAGGCATCAGACAGTAGGTCGCAAACAGAGCATGCTCCGCACGGCGTGGCGGGTCTCGTTCACCAAACGGGATCAAATGCCCACTGTCACTCTAGACTCTCCGCTTCATCATCGCCAATTTACTGTCTCTCCCGATTCTGTCATTTTGCCGCCCTCTGCTCTCAAGCATGCTAGCGCCGTAGGAAACTCACGAGTGCCGAGGCCATGGAGCTGACATGTGACAAACTAATACTTCTTATATTTACGGAAGCTCGCGTGACAAGGGCCGTTCTCGCATAGCCGTCAACTCAATTCAGGGACAAGATAACGATTCGCACGCTGGACGCTGCAGTACAGGCTCTGAGGCTAAGGGGCCTGACCCAGACACCGCAGGACAGCGTGCTTTGCATGGTCCCCCCTGCTTGGCTTCTTTGGGGCCCCAGCCTACGGGCGGGCAGATCCCCCCGCCCCCCTCCCGCGCACGCACCCCCGGGCCAACGGCTGCGGACCCAGGGGGTATCACTACACAAGGGCGTCTGGTACCCAGCTCTCACGCCACAGAGTGCAACATTCGTCGTTTGCTGTTTTCCAGCAAGAAGTTTTGCAGCAAGCGGCTCCGCAAGTCTCGGAGACCTTCTCCGTGAGTGAGCTGGAAGCCACGAGCCTCCTCGAGCAGGAGGCCAAGCTCGGCCTCGAGACCTGCCCGAAGAGAGACGGCCTGTGGCACAGCCTATAGCTCTTTACCGACGGCTCGCTTCCCCCAAGGGGAGGGGAGGGGGGCGTGGGCAGTGGTTGTGCCTGGCAAGGAGAAGGGAGGTGAGTCTTGTCTCGAAGCTCTCAGGGGCGACATTGAGAGCGCCGCGAGCATGGGACTTGTGGCCGCGAGAAGCACCAGCACGACAACAGAGTGCATTGGTTTAACATATGCTCTGTTTTGGCTGGTAGGAAGTCGGCCAGGGTGCAGGGTCACCGTCTCGACGGACTCTATGCTGGCCCTAGGCGCTGTTGAGGGCTCATGTGTGCCAGCTTTTGACAAGCCCCTCGCTCTCTTCCCCTTTGCTGGGTCCAATGTCCACGCGGACCTTCGGCGCGTCAAGACCCGCAGGGGCCACGCGTGAAATGCCTTGGCAAGCAACGTAGCCAAGGCGACGGCGTTAAATACGTGATCCCCTCCCCCAGCTCCCTTCAGAGTGCCTCGTCAGGGCCTGCAGATTTCAGCGTTGCCAGCAGTGGGAGTGGCTTCTGGCACGTGGGCCTGATGCCTTTGCCTATCCTTCCCTCTATAATTCCGAAGGCGCTGCAGTCCTGGAGGGAGAGATGCCATCCTTCGGCGTGCAGGAGTGCGACCGTGCCAGCCTGGGGGAATAGCCCTCCACGGTGGAGCTCAAGGTCCAAGTCCAATCGCGAGCTGCCACATTCACTCCCCAGAGCGCGCGTGGGCAATGCCGCAGAGGCACGCGCGCCAGCGCCAGGTTTCATCGACTCAACTTGGTGGAATAACGATTTCGCGATCTAGGAGTGGCCCTTATGGGCGCACGAGAAAGCAAGAACGAACAACGGTTGAAAAGGGGGCCTCAGGCCAGGCTCACCTTCGGTTTTCGTCTGGCCACGACGGTTTCAACCTTGGGACCGAACTGTGGGTTGATTCGTGCGTGCCCCACGGCAAAGTCAAAGGCAAGGATGTTCCAAGTCAAGCACTTTGTGGTCCTGCATGCCCCCCTAGGGCGCTCACAATAAAATGCGCAGATCCAGGAGTCATGTGCAACATCTGCGTGGCTCGCGCTCCCCGCCGTCGTCGCCCCCTGGCTGTTCGGACGCGCTTCTGGTCCGAGCTCAGCGCCCTGGCCAACAAGTGGCCCTTTGGGATCGTCTTGGTCGATGGGAACTGTGCCCTTGGGTCTATGACGTCTCCCATGGTGGAGGAGGAAGGGTTCAGAGAAGAGCAGAGAGCGGCGAGCTCATGCGTGCATTTTTGCTTGAGCAAAAGCTCGCCGCCGCCAACGCACTTACTGCTGCAGGTGATGGGTCTACTTTCGCCCCGAAAGGCGCTGGGCCATCTCGCCTGGACTGCATTCCTCTGGCGCATCCTTTCGCTGCCCACGTTAGCGATGCACAGAATCTGCATGGGCTGGAGGTTTTGAGAGAACGCGGAGATCATTTTCTCGTGATGGCTTTACTTGAGTTGTCCCAGGTTTCTTCGATTGCCAAAGCTGGATCCCCTCCCCTGGATCGTCGGGAGCTGTCCGATCCCCAAAGCGTGCAGGAATTTCATAGCAAAGGGGAACCACGGGCTGTTTTCACCCCCAGTCGACGTAACATCCTTCTGGGGAATACGATATGCAAGCTACACCATCGGTTCATGAGAAGGTTCCTCAACACCACCATTGCCGCAGGCTTCCAGGACTCCCGGTGCGTGGCATAGAAGGAAGGAGCATTGATGTCGTTACTCATTTTGCTGCGTTCAGGATGTGTGCCTAGTTTGCCGACAAGAGACCATCTTTTACGTTGAGCATCGACCTCGAAACAACTTTTTACACGGTGATTCGCCAGGCGGTGTTGCGCCTCCCATCGGAGGAGGCTGATTCTCAGAAGGCCGTGTCTAGCTTGCCTGTGCACCCTGCCATAGACTTTGCTGTGCGCAACCTTGTCTCCTCTCCTATTGTGGACTCCCTGGTTACGGCCCAACACTTATACGCGTTGTTTTTGCCAAACTCAGGCTCTGGGTTTCTGCAGGTTCCGTGGGGCCCAGGGTTTCATGCGGCCCATGCTGGGCTGCAAACCTGGGGCCGTTCCTGCCGCGGACGTTTGTAATCTCGGGTTCGCGCCCATTCTCCTGAACGTTCAGAGGTCTTGGATTGAAGCCTGCTGATGACACTCCTCTCTGCTTCGCCCAGCCTCATGACCATGAGCATCCACGGGACATGGGCGCCTTCGTGGGTGATTTCAGGGTCGTCGGCTCCCTGTCCCCCCCCCTGCGCTCTCGCAAGGGCGCGCGTCAGCGGCTGCTGTCGTAGTCGAGCGCGAGGTATTCGAGGCTAGCCTGCCTTTGAACGTCGGCAAGACATTTTGTCTTCTCCGCCCCGCAGGGCGTGGCGTCGAGGCCATAGAGAAGACTGCATGGGCCCAAGGGGCCTCAGTGCCGCTGCCTTCAAATGAATGAGTTGGGATTACGCGTGCCGTGCGGTGCCTCGGGGCCCTCCTGAACGGCAAAGGCTCCTTCTCCCCTGGGGTGGCCAACGGGCCGGCCCGTGCCAGGGCCGAAACCCGCCCCGTGCAACGGGCTCTGGGGAGTCGTGAAGCTATTCATGTGTGTAATAACATTCTGTACACTGGGGCCTATGGTTTATCGCCAATGTATTTCAATGTTGCCGTCTGGTCTCCGTTGTCTTGTCGGGTCTTGAACAATTTGCCTCACGCTCAGGTGTCTCTGTTTATGGGTTCTCTCGGGATGTCTTTAGGCAATCATGGAGAAGGTCAGCTTTCCCACTCCCAGGTACTTCTCCGTGCGAATCGCCTCGACGTCACCCAGGTCCCGCAAGTGGCCAGACTGAAATATCTTCCCGGGCTTTTGTCGCGAGCCCCGTCGGGGCTCCGCGCTGCCCTTTTTTTTGCTGGCCAAGGATGAGGGATGGACCTCCTTGCTCAGAGCCGACGTGCAGTGGATGAATCAATACAGCAAGAAGAAGGAGATCCCTGTGCAGGGGGCTCTGCATTGTTGGATTCCGATGTGTAGGGCTCGCCCTCGGTCTTTTAAGGCCCACTTCAGAAAAGGTTGCGTCTCGTGCTGTTTTCTGGCAGCATCGAGATGCTGAAGAGAGGCTTTGTTAGCAGCTGTGCGACACCTTGTTTTTGGGACCCCCCTGGGAAATGGAAGGTGTTTGACACGAGGCGGAAGGAGGTCTGGTCCCACATTTCGATTGCTACGAGTGCGGATTTGCTTCTGGCCCAGGCGGAGAACCGAACAAAAAGGTTTACCTGACAACCATGCCTCTTTTCCTGAGATGATCGTTTTCGGCCCCATGCTCGATATGCCGCCAAGGCAAAGCGTGATGGCTGCCACGGAAGATCCGACAGTGATGATAGAAACTGCCTCCAGCGAGCCAGTGCGTAGGACTATGGGTATCCAAGAGCTCCCTTGCAGCGCCACCCATTGCGTCCTTGATCTCAGGTAGAGCCTTGCGGTTAGCAGATCACACTTCTTGCACCGATAAGAGGCTATACTGTTCTCAACGTCCCCTTTGATAAGCTTGCCTCCTTCACCGTTCCATTGGCCATGGCTGGAGCTCTTGACCTCATCTGGGTGGCTGGGAGGCCCTCTTGGGGCGACCCCTCGGTCCTGGGGCCCCTTCGGCCCAACGGTGTCCTGAGGCGGCTTCGCTCCGTCTCGGCCCCTTGGGGGCGCCATGACCTGTCTCAATTGGAAGCCAAAATCGTGCGAGAAGGGAACCGGCTACAGAAGGCGGCTGCTGTTCTTCATGCCATTGCCGCGCTTCGTGGCACCGCTTTTGCTCTCGAGCTCCCAGCGCCGTCTCTCGTTTCCCCCCTCAGCCTGGGTGTATTTCAGAGCCTCGCCCGCCCCGACGCGAGGTTCGGAACCTCGGCCAACGGGGCGAGGGCCATGCTTTGTGCTGATGATGGGGAGGGTTGCAATTGTGTGAAGGAGAAGGATCTCACCTTTGCTCTCCTGCCTTGCCTCCCGTCATCTCTTCTATACCAGACGCCCTTGACGCGTTCATATGCAGCCATCCTGTGGAGGCCTTGGGGGAGCCTGACAGGGTCTGGTCCTGGGGCACTTGAAGCCCCTCCTCTCTCCGCCCCTCGTTCCTTGTCCCAGTTTGCTTGGATAAACAGCCATGTCACATGCCTTCAGACCCCGATTCCGATTCCGAGGAGGAGGACGGCGAGTGGGGAGGAGCAACACGGAATAGGAGGAGTGACCAGGACAGGAAGAAGGAGGCGACACAGCAGAGAGCTCCCTAAACGGCGCTCAGAAGGCTCCAAGGGGCCCCCAAGGGATCGGCAAAACGCCCTCAGGCAGCTCCCCCCCTTTCCCAGAGGGCCCCAAAGAGGCCACAAAGAGGCCCATAGCGAGCCCCAGTAGCTATTGCAACACCTTCCCGTCCCACTCCCCCTCCTCTTCTCTGCCTCTCTGTCTGTTTGTTTGTCTGTCTATCTATCTCTTTCTCTCTCTGTCTGTCTCCCCCTTCTACCCTTTTCCATCGCTCGTGCAGCTCATGGGCTTCGTTCCGTCAAAGACGCGACCTGTAACATGTCCCGGCCTAGCTGGATCTATGTGACGGTTCCCTGGAACCCTCGGGCCTGCGGACGAGCGTGTCACGTGTACGGCTCGCCAACGCCTGGGTGTGAGAACGGGCGCGCGTCATATTCGATTGAGGGTCCCCAAGGGGTCGGTACACAAAATGCTTCGCTGGTACGGTATGCAATCAATCTGTGTGAACTGCATGCGCACGACACTCTTCAGTCGCAGAGGAAGATGTCCTTGACGATGGCGGGATCGGCGCAGATGAAAGCGGCTGCACATGCCCTCCCCTGTCGATTCTCCAAATCCGCCGACCCTGTCGGCGTGTGTGAGGGGCTTTTCCGTTCGAGCCGTCATCTCCGTCATTCTTTGTACTCGTCGTCTCTGTCCTTCCCTTTCCCTGGGAGACCTCTTCCCCTGGGCTCCAGCCAAGCCGACCTTGAGCAACCTCGTAATTGAGTCGAAGGGAAGCCCCTTCCCTTTGATCCCTCCCCCGCCGGGAGGGGGGGGAGGGAGTCCGATCCCTCCCCCGCCGGGACGACCCCCCCCCCGGGTCAGATACGACGCCCCCCCCTGGGACTCCTCTTCCCCTGGGCTCCAGCCAAGCCGACCTTGAGCAACCTCGTAATTGAGTCGAAGGGAAGCCCCTTCCCTTTGATCCCTCCCCCGCCGGGAGGGGGGGGGGGGTAGCGACCCCCCCCCCGGGTCAGATACGACGCCCCCCCCTGGGACTCCTCTTCCCCTGGGCTCCAGCCAAGCCGACCTTGAGCAACCTCGTAATTGAGTCGAAGGGAAGCCCCTTCCCTTTGATCCCTCCCCCGCCGGGAGGGGGGGGGGGCGACCCCCCCCCCCCGGGTCAGATACGACGCCCCCCCCTGGGACTCCTCTTCCCCTGGGCTCCAGCCAAGCCGACCTTGAGCAACCTCGTAATTGAGTCGAAGGGAAGCCCCTTCCCTTTGATCCCTCCCCCGCCGGGAGGGGGGGGGGGGTGCGACCCCCCCCCCGGGTCAGATACGACGCCCCCCCCTGGGACTCCTCTTCCCCTGGGCTCCAGCCAAGCCGACCTTGAGCAACCTCGTAATTGAGTCGAAGGGAAGCCCCTTCCCTTTGATCCCTCCCCCGCCGGGAGGGGGGGGGGGTAGCGACCCCCCCCCCGGGTCAGATACGACGCCCCCCCCTGGGACTCCTCTTCCCCTGGGCTCCAGCCAAGCCGACCTTGAGCAACCTCGTAATTGAGTCGAAGGGAAGCCCCTTCCCTTTGATCCCTCCCCCGCCGGGAGGGGGGGGGGGGTAGCGACCCCCCCCCCGAGTCAGATACGACGCCCCCCCCCCGTACCGACCTTGAGCAACGTCGTCATTGAGTCGAAGGGAAGCCCCTTCCCTTTCCCTTCCCCGACGGGGGGGGGAGAGGAGGTCCCGGGGGGGGTCCCGGGGGAGTCCCGGGGAAGTCCCGGGTCAGATACGACACCTCCCTCCCCCACCTTCTCGTCCTTCTCCCCGTTCCCCCAAACCATCCCACAGCCCGTGCCTCTTGCTGCGCATTGCGAACAGGGTCGGCGGCACCGGCCGTCAGGCCTTCGCAATCAAAACGGGGAGAATGGAAGACACGCCCCCCCCCCCCCCCCCGCCGCCCCAATTTCCGCGCGCTTCCCACATTGTGCGCAAACGTCACCCCCACGAGAAAGCAGGGGCTGGAGCGGAGATTGACCTGCGGGCGACGGGGCGCGAAAGACCGTGCTGGCGGACGGCTCTGGGCCTGGATGACAGGCTAGGCGCCAACGGGACGGTGGGTGCGATGAGGCAGAGCGTCTCAAAAAAATTGCCCTCGTGCTCTGACGCAATCAGGCCGAACCAGAGCAACGACCGCCAGCCAGAACTGCCATCATAGCCCCGAGGGTATGCACATTGACAGAAGGGGCGCGCCCCCAGAATTCTCAAGTGAGGTCCAACTTGGTCATGTCTGCCCGAAGCGTGGCCCGGCAGAAAGAACGTGCGTGTGCCCGTACAAAGCAATCTGGGTTTGAAGCGCAGCTGCTTAACCGTGGGTTTGGTAATCCTCATGTGTATATGCCTTCGTTCGGATGTTTGACACAACATGCTCTCACAAACAATGCTTGCACCCAGGGTGCGCTCTTGGTGTGCGATGCCAGCCCGATCGTGCGAGGCCGAAGCGAAGCGTTACAGGTGGCCAAACTTGTTCGGGCGTTTCGCGAAGGCCCCCGGGGTGTCGCCAGGGAAGGTGGCCCTGACATTTCCTATTGATTCCTGGGCGGCGTACCTACCATTTGCAGGAATGGGGGGGCACGGGAAAACCAAGACCAGATTCCCCGCGGGGCGCACCACGGCTTACCAAACGGGGATAAGGAAAGTAGGGGACTTTGTTACATGGCGCCAAATGGGTTCAGCCGCTCCGCGGCTCGCCGCCCGCAACTGGAAGACGCCGCCGGCCCCCCCCGGCCCGGTCCGACGAGAGATGCGCGCGCGCTTCGTGGGAACCCTCGCAACCAGGGGGCCCAAAACAGTCAGCCAGCCCAGCCGTGCACTCGGGGGGGGGGCCTGCACGCGAGCCTGGTGCAGAGGCAACCCTTAAAGAAAAAACGCAGCGAGGGTTGCCGGCCTTCCGCCAACAAGAACCTACCGAGGAATAACCCCAGCACGGTGGCGGGAAGGGCCGCAGGCCACAAGGCTCCCTGTCTGTCTCTGCTACGACTCCCTAGGCCCACATGGGGAACATCTCCTTCGCCTTCTCCTGCTTCCTTCCATCTTAATCCCCCTCCTCCTCCTCCTCTTCCTCCTCCTCCTCCTCCTCCTCCTCGTATTCGTCGTCGTCGTCTTCAGGGTCGGCGGCACCGGCCGTAAGGCCTTAGCAATAACTCACATCCGATGCACGGGGGCGGGATAAATAAACCGAAAGCAACTTGGAATCCATGGCGGGCATGTCGCACAACCGCGAATATGATGAAATTGACTTGCGCCGCGAACTGGTATCGCAGACCGCAGCTTCAGGTAAATACGGCAGGTCACCTTCGTGAAATACCGACGAATGAAGGTGTGGCCAATGCGCCTTTTTCTCTGTGCTTGACAAATTGTGTGCCTGCGCTGGAAACCACCGCTTCGCACGTTGCAGGCGAGGGCGCACGTGCGTGCCGCGCCCGTACTTACGCGTGGTCTGCGCGCGTGCGCTCGCGTCCGTGGAGCTCCGAGACAGCAAGGCCGACCCTCCTCAGATCGGGGACGCGCTGACCAAATTCAGCGAAGACCCGGGTCAACTTAAGCCATGTCGTGAACCCCGGTCGGCCGCATAGCAGTTCCCAATCCTGGGTCAGTGGATGGAGGGGGGGGTTCGGCTCCACGTGGCTTCCAGGCCCGTGTCAGCCAGAAGGGATCAGAAAGGATTGGTTGACCCTCTGAGCGTTGACCTGCACCATGTGCGCCCCGATCGGACACGTCTCCTCCCGTCCGTGCCCCTCCCGCCTGGCTGCGTGAACGGCGAGGGCGTGGCCGCAGAGGTCATCGGCTGGGCGCTCTCCGGCGGAGGCTCAGCGGGGGGTGCCTGGGAGCGGCTGCAATCCACGCTTTGCTGCAGGAGTGAACATTTGGCCGCGGCCCTTGAGGGGCGCTGGGTCTGTGTCCGAGCGACGCTTCAGCGGGAAAGGGGTGTTGAATGTGTACCAACGGGGGAAGGCCTTTGACGCCAGATCTCCCCCCGGCGAATTCCGCACAAGTGGCGTGCAACACTGGCCAGGACGACCCACGGTGGCTCCAAGATGGCCCCAGTACGATCCAGGAATGCTCCAAGTCGGCTCTAAGATGGGCCAGTATGCCTCCAACGTAGGTCATGACTTTTGAATATGTCCCAGAAATGATCCAAGATGGCCTTCAAGGGCCCCGACGGGGACCATCATCACCTTTTAATTACCTAACAGCGTTTGCTGATAGGTTTCTAGTAGGCTCAGAAGAGAGCATCATGACTCCTCAAGGGGGTCTGGGCGGGTGCCGGGGAGGAGAACCGGGAATCGTTTTTCGCCAACAGTCACACACTTCGTGCTCTTCGACCTCCCAGAACTCCATTCCCGGGCCACATTCTGGAGAACCGGGAACAGAGCCGGGCTCGCTTTTCGCCAACAGTCACACACTTCGTGCTCTTCGACCTCCCAGAACTCCACTCCCGGGCCACATTCTGGAGAACCGGGAACAGAGCCGGGCTCATTTTTCGTCAACAATCACACACTTCGTGCTCTTCGACCTCCCAGAACTCCATTCCCGGGCTACATTTTGAGTGCCCGGAGCCAACTGTAGGCCACTTCGTGCTCTTCGAGTTCCCAGAACTCCATTCCCGGGCCACATTTTGGATGCCCGGAGCCAACTGTAGGCCACTTCGTGCTCTTCAGTTCCCAGAACTCCATTCCTGGGCATGATTTTGAATGCCCGGAGCCAACTGTAGGCCACTTCGTGTTCTTCTAGTTCCCAGAACTCCATTCCTGGGCCACATTTTGAATGCTGAGGCAGGCTGATGCTGCGGCCGAGGCAGGCTGAGGCTGAGGCAGGCTGAGGCTGAGGCCGAGGCTGAAGGCAGACTGAGGCTGAGGCTGAAGCAGACTGAGGCTGAGGCTGAGGCAGGCTGAGGCTGAGGCTGAGCAGGCTGATGCTGAGGCAGGCTGAGGCTGAGGCTGAGGCTGATGCAGGCTGAGGCTGAGGCAGGCTGAGGCTGAGGCCGAGGCTGAAGGCAGACTGAGGCTGAGGCTGAAGCAGGCTGAGGCAGGCTGAGGCTGAGGCAGGCTGAGGCTGAGGCTGAGGCAGGCTGAGGCTGAGGCTGTGACTGCGACTGCCGTTGCCGCTGCGACTGTCATCGCGAATGCGACTACGACTGCGAGAACAGCAGAATTCTACAACTGGATTTCCATCTGAATCTTAAGGGGAATGCTTTCAAATATGCTTCTACATATCGCTGTTAGGTTGCTTTGCCGGGATAATTTTTATGGTCTTAATTCGCCACGTTGGAAATAACCACAGGGACAGCCGAATATGTCCCTCGAGAGCCCCGAAAAGCTACTACAGAGCTCCCAAATTCCCCAAGACGCCCCCGACACGGCGCAAGATGCGCCCAATATGCCTCCCAGACGGCCGGAGCCACCCAGGGGTCTCCATCACAAAAAGCCCGTATCTATACATATTCTATAACCTTTCCAGTCTTCTTTGCTTTCTCCGCTCCTGCTGAGCCTGACAGATGGTCTCGAGGAGGGCCCAAGACGACGCAGGAGAGCCCAGAATTGAATCGACAAGTCGAATCGGCGATCGAAGTGAATCGGATCGGCGGAAATCGGCAGCCAAGTCAGGAAACATCGAATCGGTAGACATCGGCAGGCTAGTAGGCCTCCATTGAGAAGTCGCATCCAATATCGGAATCGAAATGAGCCCTGCGACGCGAGAGAGCCCATCAAAGACACACTGGGATCTCAAGATAGCTGCAAGAGGACTTCCATAGAGCCCCCGAACATATCCGATGTACCCTAATATGACGTCCTCCAAAACGAACGCATATTGCTGACATGTCTCCACAATGGCCCCTCATGGCCTCTGTTGTGGCCGAAGATACTATGACGCACATCGAAGACGACCCAGACGGCGTCAAAAGAGGCCAACACGAAGTAAGCACATAGTATTCCTATGTAGTGATAGTCATCCTGCCTGTTTGGCTACAGAACAATGCTTTGAGGGCCCTTCAGATGACCCGCAGAAAGGCCCAAAATGCCTCAACATCGGCTGAAACGTGTGAAACAAACGTGTGGCTTGCCGGCGAAATTTGAAGGGCGCGGCCGGAATGAGCCGCAGGGGGCATATATGGAGACCCGACAGCGAAGGAGATGGTTGGCACTGGCGTCTAACCACGGACGGTAGTGGCAGCTCCAGCAAGCGGCTCGTAGAGCCCTCTGGCAGTTCCCACACCTATGGGGCGGTTTGAACCAGCGCCCAGCGATTTCGAAAGTTTGCTATAGCCTTGGCTGGGCAGACGTGGACTTCCCCACTCATCTGGCTGAGTTAGCGGGCGCGTAGACTGGAAAGGAAACGTTAATTCCCTTCCCAGAGAGCCCCTTGGACCTGAGACCCCCAATAACTACTTTGCACTCTTGCAGCCAAATGCTCGTTCTCGGCCGTGGATGCAAGCTAGGGGCTCGATCACCAGTTTGGATACATCAGCTCCCCTGGAAAGTCATCGGCAAGGAGCAGCAGATGGGGACGAACAGATTTCTGCCCCCCGTTTCCTGCGGCCGCGAACCTTGATGCTACCGATCGCCCAAGACCGCTGCCGGCGTAATGCTTCCTCCTCTTCGGTCCCCGCAGTGGTACAGAGCGACTAGAGCCGTTCGGAACTCGGGGGGTCGACATTGAAGCAACGCAAGCAGACGAATACAAAGACGCTGGCTCGAAGTGCACGGCACGGCCTCGATCCGAAGCCGTCCTGCTGCTGCACCATGTCCACTCGGGAAACATAGGGGGACCCTGGCTGCCCACGGGTGCACCCTCGCCGCCCGCCCGCTCGGCTCGATCGCACTAAGACACTAAGAACGGTTGCCCGTGCGACTGTCAGCACGGCATCGCTTGTTGCCCGTGCGAACGACACCGATAGTGGAGCGGCCCACGTCCAAAGTTACATAATCTCTGGTAGGGAAGGCTCCAGGACATGAGGCGCCAACACTGCAGATGGACGGGGAAAAGGGTCTGAGCGGAGAGGGGGCGCTGGGCGGGGGTGAGGGCCGGAGATCGGGGGCAACGCTTGAGAGGGAAGAGAGGGAGGAGGGGGGCATTGGGGAGGCCTTTCGAAAGTGCGGAGAGAGGTCGCGATCGGAAGGAGGGAGTGAGGAGGGCGAATGGGACGGGAGGGGCAGACGGGGATTGGGTGGGCAGGGAGGTGACAGGATACGACACTCCAGCTGCAGCGGCCGCAATAAAAGATGGCCTCCTCGCAGGATTCATCCCCGTCGTCGCCGCTCGCAGAAGGACCCAGATCCAGGCCGCAAGCAGCTGCCCAAAGACGCACCTGCAACGGTTGCCATTCATACTCCCGTCGCTCTTGTCCCTTCCATCTCTTTGTCTCCACCTCAATTCCGCCTTCCCTTATCAATATTTCCCTCCATATCTTCCCCCCTCGCCTCTTCCCTCCACACATGCTCGCCTCCGTTACTCTTTCCTTGCCTCATCTTCTCCCTTTGTCGTCATGGTCCTCCTCTTCCACATCCTTCCCAGCCTCTGCTGCTCCTCTCCCACTTCTACTTCCGCGCGCGCTCCCGCTGCTGTTGCCCCACCACGCCCGTCCCCCCTCCCCCCCCCGCCTCCGCTCTGCGGTTCCGCGCCGAACTCCTGCCCCCTGTCGCGCCTCCTCCTCCTCCTCCTGATCCTCCTCCTCCTCCAAGCGGACGTGAGAGGGCTGGGCAATCCGCCACAACGCCGTATCTCGCCTTTTGTTATGTTTCTTCCCAACCATCCTGTGGTATTGGGTCATCGTTTTGAAGAAACAGTGCCCCGCGTTCCTTCTTTCTTTCCTTCCTCTCCTCCTCCCCTTCCTCCCCCTCCTTCCTCCCGCGCCCACTTCGGCACACCCCTCACACGGTTCGTGGCCCCATATAACGCTCCACCGAAAGCCCCAATGGCTGCGTTCACATGCGTCCCGCGCCCATTTCGGCACACCGCTCACGCGTTCCGTGGCCCCGCAGAGAGCATGGCTGCGTTCACATGCGTCCCACGCCCATTTCGGCACACCGTCACACTGTTTGTGGCCCCATTGGGCGCTCCACCGAAGGCCCAAGATGCTGCGTTCACATGCGTCCCGCGCCCGTTTCGGCACACCCTTCACGCGGATCGTGGCCCCTCGGGGAGCTCCACCGAAGGCCACAATGAATGCATTCACATGCGTCCCGCGCCCTCTTCGGCACACCCCTCACGCGGTTCGTTGCCCCGTATAGAGCTCCACCGAAGGCCCAAAGGGCTGCGTTCACATGCTTCCCGCGCCCATTTCGGCACACCCCTCGCACAGTTCGTGGCCCCATAGGGAGCTCCACCGAAAGCCCCAATGGCTGCGTTCACATGCGTCCCACGCCCATTTCGGCACACCCATCACACGGTTCGTGGGTCCTTAAGGAGCTCTATTGAAGGCCCCAGTGGCTGCGTTCACATGCGTCCCGCGCCCATTTCGGCACACCCATCACACGGTTCGTGGGTCCTTAAGGAGCTCTTTTGAAGGCCCCAGTGGCTGCGTTCACATGCGTCCCGTGCCCATTTCGGCACATCCCTCACGCGTTCCGTGGCTCCATGGGGAACTCCACCGAACGCCCCTGTGTCCCGCGCCAACTTCGGCACACCCCTCACATGGTTCGTGGCCCCATAAGGAAGGACTCTATCGAAAGCTCCAATGGCTGCGTTCACATGCGTCCCGCGCCCATTTCGGCACACACCTCATGCGTTCCGTGGCTCCATAGGGAATTCCACCGAAGGCCCCAATGACTTCGTTCACATTCGTCCCACGCCCATTTCGGCACACCCCTCACACGGTTCGTGGCCCCATGAGGAGCTCTGTTGAAGGCCTCAGTGGCTGCGTTCACATGCGTCCCGTGCCCATTTCGGCACACCCCTCACGCGTTCCGTGGCTCCATAGGAAGCTCCACCGAAAGCCCCAATGGCTGCGTTCACATGCGTCCCGCGCCTTTTTCGGCACACCGTCACGGTTTGCGGCCCCATAGGGAGCTCACCCAGAGGTCCCAGTGGCTGCGTTCACATGTGTCACACGCCAATTTCGGCAAACCCCTCACAATTTTCGTGGCACCAGAGGGGGCTCCACCGAAGGCTCCAGTTGCTGATTCCCTGACACGTTTCGGGGCCCCATCGGGAACTTCACCGAAGGCGCCAGTTGCCGATTCCATGTCTTGGAGGTGTTATACTTTGGGTGTCCTCCAGCAGCTGCGGCTCGCCGAGAGCCTTCCAAGGGCGCCCAAAAAGTCGTCCCGAATGATCGCCGGCTCCCGGAGGTCCGAGCTATTCGAGCTCTTGCCTGAAAACTAGCGGGGACGTTCGAGGCCTACCGGGGGCCTCGGTGGTCTTCGGGGGTGCATCTGGAGACCTGTGTACTCTTCCGTCGGAGGCCACTGGCGTTCGGCCATTGTCGTCGTCGTCGTCGTCGTCGTCGTCATCGTCGTCGTCGTCGTCGTCGGCCTAGTTATCCTTGTCGTCGTTGTCTTCGTCGATTTTTGTGGCTCATCCAAATAAGGCCCCCTGCCGCTTCCGAGCCATCGTCGTCCAGGGGTCGGGGAGGCACCGGGCCGACTTTGCGCGCCCCCCTCCTTCGTCTCATCTCCCTGGCGATACTCGCAACTACATATGGTTGGGTCCTTCGTCAGGCTATGCTTCCCCCTCTTGACGTGATGCTTTTCCTGCCGAGAGAAGGGCTTGAACCCAAACGCCAGCGGCGACGTGAATGCAGTCAAACTGACTGCTGCTAACATTGTGGGCGTGCTGGCCCATCCGCTATCAATGCGGCCTTCCATGTAACTGTTCGGGAGCGCGACAACCGTACACCACTACTGCGTGCCACACTGCAAAGCTTGCACAATATACGCTCTGGATGCCTCCCCCCGCTTTGTGGGATAAGTTATGTCTCAGACGGCTGGGGGTTCCCACAGCTTGCGTCGATGTCTGTATTTTGCACGTGGGCTCGACACCCCTCCATGGCTGCCAACTCATCTTGGGCCAAACAACAGGGAGCGCCGCATGCAAGAAAGCAGCCAGGCGATGCCAAAGCTCCAGCAGTCGCCTCCTCCCCTCGTCCGAGGGTCTGTCCCTACTCTCACCAGCCACTCAAGAACACTCCCGCCTGGTCGAGTTGGGCTCCGTGGCCCAACCAGGCTCACGTGTCGCCGCCTGCCAGCGTGTGTGGCGAGGTTCAGTGGTGCGGAACTGCCTGCGACCACCCAATCATAGGGACCCTCTTGGCCGCCGCCTTGGGCCCAACATGGCCCGCAAGGTCTCCCCAGGGCACTCCTAGGCATGAGCCTCTCGATCAGGTGCGGTGCTGCCCGCGCCCTGCTGGATCGCATGCGCCAGCGCGGTGCTACCCGCAGCCATCGCATCAAACTCGTTACTGTCAGGATGCCGTGCGGTGCTACCCGCGACCGTCACATCAAAATCATTATCTTCTGGACGCGGTGCGGTGCTACCCGCGACTGTGAACCAGAGTGACCGCGCGATCCCCTCCACGGCCACCAGGGCCAGGGTGGCATGCAGCCGGCGCGCGCTTTCTCCACATCTATGGTGTCTTAGGCGCCTGTAAGCTTAATGCATACACAATATATGTACAATCGCCGCCACCAGCCCCTCTCACAGGCGGCGAAGTGGAAGTTGTCAGATCAGGGAATCCAGCCTCTCGGCCGCATGAGCCTTCATGCCGATGTCGGCCCAGTGCAGGAGCGTGTCCACGATCGCGAGTTCGAGCTCCTTGTTCCTCAGCGCCTCCTGCGCCCTCAATCCCTTGATCGCCAAATGCCGGACCTTGCAGGACCCCGTCTGGCCGCGCATGCCTCGCGTAGCCGAGCTATCTGACGCTACGGCCAAATCGCTCTCAAGGCCCATCTGGCGCAAGATCTGGCTCGTCCCAGTCGCCACCGCGCGCGCGGTGCCGTAGAACTCGGCCTCGCCGCTGGACAGCGTAATCGTCGCCTGCTTGGCCACGCTGCACTCCAGCGTGTGGTCCCCTTACCGCTCCACCGTGCATGAAATTGACTTCCTTGTCAGCTTGTCGGCTGCCCAATCCGCGTCCGTGTGCGCGTGCAGGCCGCCAGGCTCCTTCTGGTACCTGAAGATGCACACCTCCGTCGGGAACTTGAGCACGTGGCGCGTCACGCGCGGCAGCCGCAGACCGCGCGACACCTTCGGCATGCTCATCCCGGCCATCGCCTGCGACGTAGCGAACTGGATGGTCGGTCGGTCGATGGACAGGTACAGCGCGGTGCCGGCGCCATGCTTGAAGCTTGTGGCGGCCTCGCCCTCCAGGTCGCCTGCCGGCCGCAGTCGATTTGGATGATGGCGTCGGTGCACCTTTCGAATCCTTGTTGAGGCCTACCGGAGCCAAGAGATCTTCCCCATGCTTCGGATTCGCCTCCCATTCGAAACCTTCAGATGTCCAGCGGATTGTCCTCCCTAGGTGCTGCCCTTCGGCTACCTCGCCGCCGTGCGCCAGCGGTCCGATCCGAGGCGAAATCATGGTATCGAAGTTCTTCGTCAACACCCGGTCGAACTCATCGAAGGCGGCAGCCGTGCCTGCCGTCAAGAAGTCGTCGCCGTGGCAGCACGTCGTGTACCCGAAGTTGTCAGAGACGAACATCATGGGTACCACTGCGACCTGCCTGGCGCCCTCGAGTTGCATGGTGTCGGTGGCTTCACTGCGCCGGCGCATGCTGGCCTCGTGCGTCCCATGCGCGGCCTTCAGAACTCGCCAGCCCACGCCGGGGGGCGCCGGGCCGCGAGGCGGAATGACCACCACCTTCCCCGACCCAGGCGGCGTGGAAGAACACCGGCGCTGGTCTTCGTGGCCGCCGTGCTCGCGATCACCCTGGGCGCCTCGATCGGCGGCGTGGCCCGGGTCACGTCCTCCTGGTTGCGCGTGTTCACCTGCGTCGCCACGAGCCTGCGCCGCGCCGCCCTCTCGTCCTCGGCGGTCGGCCTCTCGTGTTCCAACCACTTGGAGTAGGCGATTTCCAGGCCGAGCAAACGAGCATCCGCGATGGAGATCGGCCCAGCGACGCCGAGCCTGTTTATGTTCGCGAGCTCGTGGACACGCCCCTCGTAGACCTTCTGCTATTTCCAACGCCCTGCCGCTCTTGACCCCGTAGTACCTCCGCCCCCGGTCGACGATTTGCCAGGTCAGCTCCGAGTCATGCAATTCGGCTGCGGCAAGAAGTCCAGAGCCCAGAAGGTACGTCCAAATTGGGGTACTCAGGATCCTCCGCGTGGACGGTCGGTATGCAGGCCGAGATCTCCTGCTTCTTCCGGCCGTCGGTGGTCGCGCCCACCTGCGTGCCATCAGATGGGGAGGCGTCGGGGGAGGGATCGGATCCACTCGCATCCCCAATCAGCTCCATGGGGGCGGCGACGCCCGCCGCCGACGCCGACGTTGGCCTGGCAGCGCCTGCCGCCGAACCGCTTGCCGCTCCTGCTCCGGGTTGCGGCCCCGTCGGCGCGGTGCAACCCGCAGACGCGGCCTCCGCCTTGGCTTGAGACTCCCTGTCCATGATTTCCTGGAAGCGTTCCTGGCACTGATGCGAGTGCGCCTTCGCGTGTCCAGAGCGCGCTGGGTATCCTGTAGCGCCGCCGTGCTGGATCTGCCTGTCCAGCGTGATGTAGACGCCCCCCGGAGCAGCCGCCTTCGGCGCATCGCCAGCGCCCTTGGGATTCTCGGGCTCGCCGACCATGGAATTCAAGATCTTCCTGTTCCTGCGCGCGCTTTCTGGGCGCCTCCAGATGGACAAGCATCGGCGCGCCCCGGCGGGAGTGCCGATGTAGTGCTCGTCGGAGGAGGCCAAGCTCTTGCCGAGCCGCGCGCCCAGCATCCACCTGTCGTCAAGCTTGGGCATGTCGGGCGCCTTCTGCGAGTCCCGGTAGTAGACGGACTCGCCGAATTCCGAAACCTGGCTTCGGTACGGTCGATCACGAAGCCTCTCGTAGGTTGTCCCGCCGCCCGCTGTGACCTGGAAGTGGGTCAGAGGCCAAGTTGCGTGCCTGGCCATGCACGGCGAGATCTTGTGCTCCAAGTCCACCGTCAGGTTCGAGCAGTGCTCGAAGCGCGACCGGAGCGCCCGCTTCTCGACCTCGTACTTCGCCCGCTCGATGCCTCCATCGCTGGCGCTGGACCTCTTGGGGGTGTTCAGCAGCGCTGTCTCGTGGGTGCGGCTGTCCCGGACGTTGTCGGCCAGCGTCTTGACGGCGTTCTCCTGGTCGCAGAGAATCGCCGCGTGTGTCGGGCCCGTGCATTCCAGAGCCTCGATGACGACGGCCAGCGCAGTGCGTGCGGATCGCCGCCCTTGACCACCGTCGCTGCGAAGACGGCGCCGCTGAGCATGTCCAGGCAGTTGGGCGCGGACTTTAACCGCTGCGGGTCGATGCGCATCACTGGAAATGAATAATCCATGGCGAACTTGGTCTCGCCCTTAGTTGCGTCAGGGCGCGGGTGATGGGCGTCGTCGCTGGCCTTGTCCATTGCGCAGTGGGGGCACCGCGAGCGGAAAAGGCAAGTGAGTGATCTGGTGGGTGTCGAGTTCGAGCTTCGATACCTCTGGAGGGGGCTTCTCGCGCGAAATTGCACGGCTCTCCTCGCGCTCCAGCAGCGGCGCCGGGGCGGAGCAGTCCGCGCCCGGACCGCCGCCGGATGCCCTTGCCTGCTGTTCTGGCTCCTGGGCTGGGGCCTGCGCTGGCATCTGCTGAACCTCAGCCGCTGGTCGCGCGGGACACGAGGGCGTCGAGTCCTTCAGCTCCCCCACCTGGCACGGCAGCCAGTGCGCCCCTCGGTGCTTCTCCAAGTTCACCGCGCGAGGAAGTTGGGGAAGCCGATGGAGGTCTGTAGACGCCTCGCTGGGCAGCATCACCTGGTGACCTGGGCCGAAGAGGAACCAATTGCCCTGCCCTGCCGCTTCCCCGACGCGCGCGATCGGGAACTCCTCCTCGGCTTCGTTGTGCCTCGCCGTGACCTGCTGGCCGTCGTGCAGACCGAAGTGGGACTGCTTCCCACTGTCGCCGACGACTGGGTCGTCCGTCGCCGTCGCGAGCCGCGCTAGGCCCACATGTCGAATCGTCGTCGGCTGCTGGCTGGAATCCTCATAGTAACGCGCTCGCCCCAGCACGGGTGTCGATCATGAGGTGCGTCATGTCCGTCCGTGTCGCTGCAAGCGCTGGGGCGGGTCCGTCTGTGTCGCGGCCTGGCGTGGCCGGTGCGCTGCCGTTGCCTGTTGCGGCAGTGGGCAGAGCTCCTAGAGGATGAAGGTCGACGGGTGCTCGCTCTGCAGCAACGCCGACAATGGGCTGTCCTGGCGGTAGTTGGACCGTCGGCGGCG